>CM054126.1:30469671-30832171 GCA_028751855.1 Ambrosia trifida
TCGTAACAGGGATACTATGTTTCTCTCACAGCAGTCCTATACGACTGACATTATTTCCCGTGCAGGCACGCAATCTTGCAACCCAGTCGCCACTCCGGTTGACACTGCGGGAAAACAGAGCGCTTCTACGAGTGAACCCTTTCATGACCCCACACTATTTCGCAGTCTTGCCGGGGCCCTACAGTACTTGACATTCACTCGTCCTGACATCTCATATGTTGTGCAACAGGTATGCATGCACATGCATTCCCCTCGGATTACCCATTGGCATGCGCTGAAAAGGATTATTTGATACATCAAAGGCACTACCACATTTGGTTTGACTCTCCACATCAGTTCCACCCAATCATTGATTTCCTACACAGGCGCGGATTGGGCAGGCTGCCCTGATACACGACGGTCCACTAGTGGGTATTGTATTTATTTTAGTGATAATCTTATGTCTTGGTCGTCTAAACGACAAAGTACCGTCCCACGTTCCAGTGCCGAGGCCGAATACCGGGGAGTTGCTAATGTCGTCGCCGAGATTTGTTGGTTACGTAACCTGTTACTTGAACTTCACCATCCTCTCTCTCGCGCGACATTAGTGTATTGTGACAATGTAAGTGCTATTTATTTATCAGGCAATCCAGTCCAACACCAACGGACAAAACATATCGACTTGGACATTCATTTTGTTTGCGAACAGGTTCAGCGTGGTCAAGTTCGGGTTCTTCATGTACCGTCCCACCATCAGATTGCTGATATTTTCACCAAGGGTCTTCCTCGCGTTCTATTTGAATATTTTCGAGACAGTCTCAGCATCCGCTCTCCTCCCGCTTCGACTGCGGGGGTATATTAGAGATATTATATTTAGTATGTTAATATTGTGTTTAAATGTAGAGTATATCACTCCTAAAATAAAGGAGCATCTTGTAATTATAAATAGGATGTTGATCAATACACAAATCACGGTTTATACTCTATTAGAGAATTAAGGATGTGAATATATATTGGTTCTTGATTAAAGTTTAGAATGGGTTTGGTTCTGTTGAATATGTATTGGTTTAAGTATTTTCTTAGCTTCTTCTGAATATGTATTGGTTTCAAAATTGAACTTTAATTATGCTAGCAACCTACTTTTTTTTTAATCACATTTCACCTTTTGTATTGGTTTCAAACTTTACTCGTTGACGCCCGATAGTTATGCCCGAAACCTGAAACCCGCGAGTATACCCAAAACCCGTGGGTATGCCCGGGTAAATACTTGTCCCATACCTGATGGGTTTTGGGCCGGGTATGGGACAAGTTTTTATAACCGAGTACGGGGTTGGGATTAGCCATACTCGGCTTGTTGCCATCCCTACTTCTGGCTTTGCTCCTCATCCAAACATATTTATTCTTTTTAATATACATTTTCATTTTTATTCACATGATTAAAATTGTTGTTTTCCCATATTGTAGTACATTAATATCTAGGTTACATCATAACACATATTTTAACACTTCATATTATATTTGTCTATCCCAAAAACTTCTTAGATATAATCTATTATGCATATGTAAAAATCTTATTTAATATTTTATTTATTCAACACCTATAGACGGACGGGTGTGTAACCCACAACGGTAATAAACTAAGGTGGTGGATCAACAAAGACTAAAAGCACCGCTTCACGCCTAATCTTCTTGTCTTGGGTTTAATGAATGTGGGCTTGAATAATGGAGTTTTGTCTTGTTTTTGGATCTTATTACAGCCCATTTTTTACGAAGAACCCACCCAATATTTGAAATGCTATTAAACTTAAAAATTAAAAATTTATTATTCTTTATCATCGGTTTTATACCGTAGTTTCATGCGTTGTAAACGAAACAATCAATAGTCGCTTTTTGTATTGATAGAGTTATCAACTTTTTATTCTTTTTTACACCCTAATGTATACATTTTGGGCTCAATACACGTATCTGAAACGGTACCCGATATATGCCCGAAAATACTCGAAGCCGGTTATACCCTATACCCAATACCTTTTTTTTATACTCAAATTTTTAAAATATATTTTTATGTTTACGTTGCAACGTTATATTTAAGTTTTTTTTAATAATGCGCATTATAAAGTTATAATCTGTAACCAACTAATTGGGCTTTAACCTTATAGGATGTTATCTTATAATTACGTACAAATGGAATCAGTCACTGGGTATGACTTATGTGCTTCTATCCTTTTTAATGTCGGGCTAGTGATAAACTTTGAGAGGGTTTTGGGTTTTTAAAAATTATTAAGGGGTAAAGTTAATATAATTTAAGAGGTAACATAATACAAAAATGTAAAGAAGTAAAATAAAATTTGCACTACGCCGGAAAAGTTGAAAGGTAGCGGGTCACTTGACGCCTTGGTCGGATATCTTGCTCGGGCGATTCACTGCCCCTAGCACCACCTCGGCCACGACCCCGTCCACACCTCTAGCACCACCGCGGCCACCACCTCTAGCACCACCTCGCCTTTGACTTGTTGGTGGTTGTGTATCCGGGATTACTAAATCCTGTGAAAGTGGTGGCATTTGGCTAAGGTTATGTTCAATTTCGTTCGTTGGATTAACATCATACTCTTCTTCATCGAGGAATTCCATAGCGGGTTGGTAGCATCCACGCCATTGTGAAGAATCCATTTTTTGTATGCTTGATTTTTGAAGTGTTTTTGATTGTTTTGAAGTGTATTTGATTTATTTGTGAATAAAAAATGGTGATTTTTTGTATTTAAATAGGCCAACTAGCCGTTGGCTAACGGCTAGCTGACTGCCAACGGCTAGTTTGACCTCGCTATCACACGCGATGACACTAACGCCTGCTCGCTCGCGCCAGTGTTTGCTGAGGGGTGTTATGGTTCGACTGATCCACGTGACTATTTTTGTGGCTCGCGGCTGGTAGCTCGCGAGCCACAGCACATAGTCTAAGGCTATCTACAGATTTTTCGGAAAAAGAATGGCTGATGCCCAAGTGTAAAAGAAAATAAAAGTAGGTCAATCCTATTCTTAAATTCTAAAATAAAAGAATTTTCAAAGATTTTAATAAATTAAAAAAAATATGGATACGTCATAGTTTTACTTAATTTCAAATTACGACCTAACCTTTTTCCCTGATTTGCAAAAAAATATCATGTATTTTCATTTACGTTTCCATTTGCAAAAATTGGGCTGCAACGGCTTTAACATTGCAACACATGGGTCTTTTGCAAGTTATGTACTACAAAATCTATGCACAACATCCTTAGGTTGTGTTTGTTTTTTTACAAAAAGCTCTTCTTGACTTCTTTTGTCTGCTCCGCGCAGACGCGGGCAGACATTAAGGTGCAAAAGGTGCTTTTGTTTTTGAATAGGTAAAAGGTCTGCAGTCTGCAAGAAAAAGACTGTTTGTTTTTTAACGTCTGCATGCTGCTGAAATTAAAAAAAAAAAAAAAAACTGATTTTTTAAGCAAACAATATTTTTTCTTAAATATTAGTTATACAACATTGAAATAATATTCATAAAACCGCAAATAACAATGTTTGAACTAATTTATGCCACATTTTGCATTAATTGCTCGGCAATTTCATCTCGTAACTGAGTCATGTATTCCCGATCCGATGCAGTACCATGTGCTGCAACCTCATCTTCAGCAGCATCAACGTGCACATGACTATTTCCTAACGACACATTGGGTTGATCATATTCAATAAAGAACTTATCGCTCAATCCTTCCTTCCTTATAAAATTATGTAGCGCGAAACATGCAATGGTAATGTTCCTTTGTGTAACTAACGGAAATGGTGCCATCCTCTTCAATATAGGGAATCGGGCTTTCAACACACCAAAAGCACGCTCAATGACGTTTCGAAGTTTTGCATGTGCATGGTTAAATTTCTCTTTATTGGTCAATGCACGTCTACGACGAAAATCTCCAAACCAGTACCTCACATTACGATACGGAGCCATAAATCCCCGTATATGTGCATAGGCGGCATCACAAAGATAATATTTATCTACAAACAAATACAATTAATTAGGGTATGAAAATAATATAGAAATATTTAACAAACCATAAACATACCTGGTGGTGGAAACGGGAATGGTGCATGTGGATCTGATAATGCTTCTGACAATATTCTAGCATCATGTGCTACCCCTTCCCAACCGGCCACAATGAACGTAAAAATCATGTTGAAGTCACATATTGCTAATACATTTTGATAACAATCCCCCTTTCCTCGTCCTCTATATAAATCTTGTTTACTAGTATGGACAACAGCATGTATCAAAGTTTCATTCAATGCACCAACTGCACCTTTAAAAATCCGTTGTAGCCTCTTGTTATGTCCCGGAATGTTTGGATTAGGATTGAAAGAAGTTGGTACTATCATATCTTTAGCGAAAAGCATCATTTTATCCAAGACTTCATAAAAAAATTTATGAATTGTTTGCTTTGAATGTTGAAATCTACGCTTGATAACCACGTAGCGTTGATTATGACCGATTATCATAAGAAACATGTATCGGTTGAGGAGAAGATGGCTATGTTTCTTATAATAACCGGTCATAATCAACGCTACGTGGTTATCAAGCGTAGATTTCAACATTCAAAGCAAACAATTCATAAATTTTTTTTATGAAGTCTTGGATAAAATGATGCTTTTCGCCAAAGATATGATAGTACCAACTTCTTTCAATCCTAATCCAAATATTCCAGGACATAACAAGAGGCTACGACGGATTTTTAAAGGTGCGGTTGGTACATTGGATGGAACTTTGATACATGTTGTTGTCCCTACTAGTAAACAAGATTTATATAGAGGACGAGGAAAGGGGGATTGTTATCAAAATGTATTAGCAATATGTGACTTCAACATGATTTTTACGTTCATTGTGGCCGGTTGGGAAGGGGTAACACATGATGCTAGAATATTGTCAGAAGCATTATCAGATCCACATGCACCGTTTCCGTTTCCACCACCAGGTATGTTTATGGTTTGTTAAATATTTCTATATTATTTTCATACCCTAAATAATTGTATTTGTTTGTAGATAAATATTATCTTTGTGATGCCGCCTATGCACATATACGAGGATTTATGGCTCCGTATCGTAATGTGAGGTACTGGCTTGGAGATTTTCGTCGTAGACGTGCATTGACCAATAAAGAGAAATTTAACCATGCACATGCAAAACTTCGAAATGTCATTGAGCGTGCTTTTGGTGTGTTGAAAGCCCGATTCCCTATATTGAAGAGGATGGCACCATTTCCGTTAGTTACACAAAGGAACATTACCATTGCATGTTTCGCGCTACATAATTTTATAAGGAAGGAAGGCTTGAGCGATGAGTTCTTTACTGAATACGATCAACCCAATGTGTCGTTAGGAAATAGTCATGTGCACGTTGATGCTGCTGAAGACGAGGTTGAAGCACATGGTACTGCATCGGATCGGGAATACCTGAATCAGTTTCGAAATGAAATTGCCGAGCAATTAATGCAAAATGTGGCATAAATTAGTTCAAACATCGTTATTTGCGGTTTTATGAATATTATTTCAATGTTGTATAACTAATATTTAAGAAAAAATATTGTTTGCTTAAAAAATCAGTTTTTTTTTTTAATTTCAACAGCATGCAGACGTTAAAAAACAAACAGTCTTCTTCTTGCAGACTGCAGACCTTTGGTCCACCTCTTCTCCTGCAGATGTCTGCAGATGTGGTCTGCAGACTCCAGACCTTTTACCTCTTCAAAAACAAACAACACCTTAGTAAACCTTGTTAAACATGATATACAATACCACTATGCATACACCATTTATAAACTAATGCTGTTAGAAATAGGAGTAAATGTTGAATAAATGAATTTACAACTTTAAGCATGAAGCATTTTAAATGGTTTGCACTTCCTTGTAAATGTTGCTTCAAAATTTATAGATTATAGATATAGATATGTTTTTTTTTAACGGCCAACAAAATCTTTTATTGTTCACCAAAGAGCAAGTGGGGAACTAGCCAAAACCCCAATTACATCAGGAAAACACCAAGTATAACAGCAAAGAAACAAGAAAGTAAACAACAAACTAGTTCCAACCTATTTTATAAAGTCTCAAACCTGCCCAAACACTCCAGTCCAGCAACTCACATCTGGATCTCGCCTTGACCCAAAGCAAACTTTTGGACTTGATTTCGCCAATAATCCCTTAATAGTTCCACGTTTATGCTAAAAAACCACCTCATTACGATACTTCCAAATGCACCAAATAGTCGTCAAGGATATCGCATGAATCACCTTCTTATTCTTCTCGGATCCTCCCAAGTACTTGTATAACTCCAGCATATCAGCAAATGAAAAGGCAAAGAAGGAACGATTGCCGCACCATTGTGAAACCGCTTGTGCAAAATCGCAATCAACAAATAAATGTTCAACCGTTTCCTCTACCTGGCCGCAAACTGGACAAAGACCCGTACCAAAACTGATTCCACATCTTCTAAGAGCTGCAAGCATTGGAATTCGGTCTAAATTCGCCCGCCACGCAACAATGCACACTTTTTTCGGAACCAATTGCACCAACTAAAAGATTGATGATTACTCTCGAACCATAAGTCGCTCATAATCGACTTCAAGCTTTTGACAGAGAATCCACCCCCCCCCCCCCCCCCCGCTGCCGAACCCATTTGTCCCCAACCCCATTAATATTCTGCCCCCCCGACCCGTAACTGCAGCTGCTGCAAATCGGCAGCTTCTGCCCCATCAGAAATAACCTGTTTCCACTCCCACCCGAACCCAGATGGACCCAACCCCAGCCGTTCCCCCACCAAAGCCCACTTTTTTTTCCAACTCGAACAGCCTCGAAAAAACCACCCACAAAGGTACCTCGGACACCCAGCAATCCAGCCAAAAAAACACCCTTGACCCGCACCCAACAACCCTAGTTATAGCCCTTTCGACGTCAAAATCAGCTTCCCTAACCTCTACCACAGCCTTGTTAATTTGTTTCCAAGCCCCGGGGACCGTCAACTTAACTGGAATAAAGTTCCAGTTGCGTGAACCATAGTGAATTGCCCGAAAAACTTTCCTCCAAAGCCCATTCTCGTCCACTTTAAATCTCCACCACCACTTGGCCAACATCGCCAAGTTGGCATCTCGTAATGAACCGAATCCAATGCCCCCATATTCACATGGCGCAATTACATTCCGCCATACCACCCAATTCATCCTTGCCTTCTCGTCCGACCCACCCCAAAAGAATACCCGTCTCATCCTATCCAATTGATCCAAGACGTTATCTGGTGCACGATATAGTGAAAAATACTATATAGGTAAAGCATTTAGAACTGATTTAATCAAGGTAATTCTTCCACCATACAATAGCATCTTCGCTTTCCAAACCGCCAATCTTCTCCTAAACGTATCAACCACACCATCCTACGAACGTACCATGTTCATGTTGGCACCCACTTGTAAACCAAGATGGGTGAAAAGGGAACTTTCCCACCTTACAATCCAACACATCGCTATCTCAGAAACAATCAGGTTCCCCACTGAAATTCCAAAAATACTACACCTAGCCATGTTTACCCGTAAACCCGAAGCCAGATAGAAACACCACAAGATTCTGCGAAGATTCTTAATATTCCATAATGAGCATTCCCCAACGAAGACCACGTCGTCCACATACATCAAGTGTGATAACCTCGGTCCCAACCCTCTGCCTAAAAGCCCATTATATAACCCAACCGAGCATGCCTTCTTCATAATACCTGAAAGGGTCTCCATAACGATCAGAAAAGGGAAGGGCGATATCGGGTCCCCCTGCCTCAACCATCTAAAACACTGGAACTCAAGCGTCGGCGAACCATTCACCAAGATGGATGCTCTAGCTGAAGATACAATCGCGAACACCCACTTCCGCCATTTTTTCTGGAAAATTCATTTGTTCTAAAATAGTCATCAAAAAACTCCAGCTCACCGAGTCGTAAGCTTTGTCTATGTCAACTTTTAGAAACATCCCTTCCTTTTTAGTTCTCCTCATCCACCCAAGCAACTCATTTAAGATCAATGGCTCGTCCATAAATACTCCTCCCATTCAGAAACGCCGTTTGTTCTGGAGAAATAAGCTTTCCAATGACGCCTTTAAGCCAATTCACCAAAACCTTAGAAACCACTTTACTGACACACCCTATCAGACTAATAGGTCTAAAATTTGACAACACCACAGGATCCTTCACCTTAGGAATCAATGATATAAACGATGTCGCACACCCATGAGAGATAGTACTGTCCCTAAAAAAACTCCTCAAACAGCCGTACAAAATCACCCTGGAACAAATCCCAAAAACGCTTTAAAATTTAAAATTGAACCCGTCAGGACCCGGTGCTTTTTCCCCATCACACGACCACACCGCCTCTTTAATTTCATATATAAAAAATGGCTGAATTAATGAGTCAGCCTCAGCATCACTCAAACGCGTAAGATTCGGACAAACGATAGGTGGTCTATTATCCAAAGGCTCCTTAAACTTGTCCGTGAAAAAATTTAACATAATGTCTTTAATCACTAGTGGATTCGTCACCCACTCCCCGTCCACCAGAAGACCATGAATCCTGTTGCTTGTTGTATTGGCATTAATAACCCTGTGGAAATAGGCCGAGTTCTCATCCCCATCCACTGCCCATTTGACGCGTGCCTTAGGTTGAAGATCCGAGTGCTTAATCCTATTAAACTCCAACATGGCCACCCTTCTCTCCTCTCTATCTATAATATCAAAATCCGACAGGACACGGTTCTCAGCCCAATTATCCAATTCCTCTAAGACGAACACAAGCCCCTAACAAAATCCCTGAAACCCGATAACTCCAACCAAGAGTTGTAAAAACGAAACGGAATATGACCAAAGTCATTGGAAACCACTGCCAAATCGGGCAATGGTCCGACAAGTACCTGGACAGCGTTGTAACTGACGCCGATGGCCAGGAATCCATGAATCCATGACATACTAAAAAATGGTCCAATTTGCTCATTTTGTCCCCATCTTCCGATTTGTAAGTAAATTTAAAACCCCCGTGTTGTACTATACTAACTCCGCCCCGTCTATGAACTCATTAAACCATCTATTATTGGCCGCTATAAATTCCGAGTTCCTCCTTCCCGATTCCTCCCTGACGTCGTTCAAGTCCCCCATAAATACCCACTTCCCTTGTAACGACCACCTCAACAAGATTAGTTCCATCCACACCAATCTTCTTTCTGATACATCATTAGGTGCGTAGACGTTAACGATGTTCAGAACATCACCATTTGCAATCACTTTCCCTGACACCAGAAAAAAATCCTATGTTTAGTAACACCCATACACTAGAAAATGGAGGGATTCCACAGACTCACAAGCCCACCCGATCTTCCAACCGAAGGAACCAAATCAAATTCAAAAATAGATCTGCCCCAAAATGACCCAAAATTAAATCTACAACCCAACTCTACCTTTGTTTCTTGCAGAGCTAAAAATTCAATCTCATGGCTCGTCTTCAGCCCCTTGAGCCAAGAAGCTTTCCTCGGATCTCTAACCCTCTGATATTTAATGCCATAAAATTCATTGAGCCCTATTGTTTCCACCAGCGCCCAATACAAGCCCATCCACATGCGAAATACCGACTACCTCCCCAATGACCACCATAGCATTTACTTCAGCAGCCACTTCTTCCTTCTGCACTTCATCCCCTGGATCACCCAAACCCAACTGGTCACCGATTTGGCCCTCCTAGTTACTAGTCGGAATCACAACATCTTCGACATCAACTACCATAGAACCCAACGATGTATTGATACCTCCACTTTGAAAAGGATTTTTTTTGGTAAAGGTGTGTTTAGATCAGGAAAGGATTCCAACGACTCAGATTGTATTTGTTTCCCCAAGACCTCGGGCACCACCGAATGGTTATCCACCTTAGGGATCTAGCAAATCTTGGTCTTTTTCTAGACCGACCTAAATTAATTGGTGTGTTATTTCCTGAGCGGCCCACCTTGAAGCCCATATTACCCTCCTGGCCCAGTTTCGAACCCCCGGTCCACACTCGTGACCTGGACACTCCCAGCTCAACGCACCCTTGTAGAGACTTTTTTGGAATCATCCCCACCCCCAACTCCTCATTTCCCCATGCACAGCAGGTTCATGTTCCCCTTGCAAACTATCATCATCATTTGGCTGTTCAACTTCCCCCGACTGTCTATTCATCTTCCTAACCAGCTTAGGGTCAATTTCACCCTCATCCAACACTTCTTCTCCGACCACCGATCGCACTAAACCAACCGGTGAATCAATCGCTACAGACACTAAATCATCAATAATGGACTGAAAGCCTGTACTTTCCACCTCAACCGTCCATATCAAAGAAAGATTACCATCCTATACTACCACCACCACCTCATCGATCCTTTTCATCTCAAATGTTAGCACCCAGACCTCCCCCACGGAATTGTCCGATTTCAACCAAGAAAAACTTGCCTCACCAATCCCTTCACCGAAAGAAGCACCAATCTTCTCATAAGTTTTTTCTTCTCTTATTTGGACCGGAACACCATGAATCCGAAGACGGACCAATCTGTCAAAGAGCAGCTCCTGGCCTTCCCATAATACAACCGACTTGAAAACTTCTGACCGTAACACTCTTTTTTCAATGAACCCAACGGCGGTGTGTTTGTCCCTGAAAGCCACCATAAATTTCAACCCACTCAGGTAACTAATAGGACTCTCCACATAGCCCCCCGATTCCACCATCGTCTTTATCCTCCCCACCTCCTTAACCCCTTTGGCTTCACCAATTATCGACCTCATCATGCAATGGGCAGGAAACATAACCGGCCTATCACCTAACTTCACAACCTTTCTAGTTTTCTCCTTATATCCCTTCAAACCCAAGGCCACCTCCCTATATGTTCCTCCAGGTATTGACTCACCACCCAACTCCACTCCTCTAGGAACCACCCTAGGCTCCTCTTCATGCCGGGTTGTTGTTTTTTGCTTGACATTTGGAGCCATAGTAGACATCGAACCTCCAGTATATTGGAACTTCTCGTGATTCTTGTTGAACTTAGCCAATGACACACTCACCTTAGCCTCATAAATCGTCATCGTATTCATGTTTTTCAGCACCTCCTCCACGTTCTGCACACCCTCATACCTTACAAACCCAAATAAGTTACTTCTGGCATCTCTCTTCCTAGCCACGTATGCATCGTTAACAATCCCGAACTATTGAAATGCGCTCCCCAGAAGCGAGCTTGTTATATAATTTTTTTAGTTATTTTTAGTATTGAAATTAATATAAGCATATATTTTTTCTAAAAAGTTTTAAAATACTAGGTTTTATAAAATTATGTCGGTAAGTAACATTTAAAAGTAATAAAACAACACTAGTTCATATCTCGGGAGCGTCCTGAAGTTGATAAATCTAACATGACTAAAGAAAATTTAGTTAAATTTGATGAAATGGGAATTGAAATATGTGAAGATTTACCATTGCCATCTATAAGCTAAGAAAATAGAGAAATGGCCGGTCTCTATGGTTGTTGGTCTAAGCTTTGTTGTAAAAGTCTCTATTAGAACTACAATCATATACACTAATGCGATTCTCTGCAACAACAAAACAAAAAAATCACCATATTATTTAGCTAGTCATGAGTAGGGGGAACCAAGTGTTAGGTCTTAATGGCAGTGACCCAAGTGTTAAAATATCCCACTCTCTTGTTTTATGTGTAATATACGAACAGTAACCCGATTTATCACACATAATTGAAGTGTAACCAAGTAAAGAAAAATTATGGGCCAACCGCCTATCTTGAGTTCGTTAGTTTTCAATAGAAAAAATAAATTGATAGTACCTAAAGGATGCCACACCATCTAATTTTCTTCACGTCTACTCCATAATCCAAATCATTAGGGACATGAGAGTACCCTCCTAGACAAATATTTAATTCTCACATATCATCACAATAATATTTCATGTAAATTGACCAAAACACCCTTTCGAATCAAGATTGCCTCGCAACATACAAAACTTAACATACAGATATAAATATATTATCACATATAAGAAACCTTATAAATGAGAGTAATTTACAGTTTAAACCAGTTAATAAAGACCCAAGTTTAGCACAACTCACCAGATCTATCTTCAACAACTGATCCTAAGAACAAAAACACCAACAATATTCTCAAAACTCTGTCAGTAACAAAAAAAAAGACCATTACAAAGCCTACTTTGTTAATCTCATATATATCGACACTACATAAGCAACAAACTTCCATATGTCACAAACAAAATTATAACTAACTAGTAAAAACTGTCGCGCGTTGCCGCGGGAATTCAGTAGACACTAATTCGGTTTATTACAATATCGATACGATACACACAAGTTATAGCAATCGAAACGCAAACCAGGTCACCAAGAATATCATCTTATGACATTTCAAGTTTTTATACCTTGGTTTATTATTGCTTTTGTTGTCATTTAACGAATTAGTAACGAATTAGATTAAATGTAAATATTTTGATTTTGTTGGTGATACTCGTAGAGTAACCTCCATAAATATGCTTAATGAGATAAGTTTTTTTTTTGAAAGGTGATTTTTCTATGTTGTGGCAGAGATCATCACAACCCCCAGAAGGGGAATCCCCTAGCCACTCTATAGTGGTCAGACTATGTTGTCTTAACTGTGTCATACAAATCAAACATTACTATTAACATTTATCATTTATTATTTATAGCAGAATATTTATAATTCAATGATTTAACAAAATGATGAGATCTAGCATATCATATCATGTTATTTTTAATTAAAAGTAATTTGAATTTTAATAATTATAGTAAGCTTATATTTATAAAACCGAAGGAGCCACGATTTTACCCACAAATAATAAAAACCACTTCATTCTTCTTTTTTCTTTTCTTTCTTTTTTTTTTTTTTTGATTGAAAAGTTGTTCTCTATCTTTCTAATTTATCTACCAACTTTAAAGCAATACCAGTCACTACACCATAAAACCGAAACAACCACAACCCGTAATCGCAGCCGTCACCGCCACGTCACCTCTCCGCATCACTCTTTCTCTGTCTCTCTCCAGCACCTTCTTTCTCATCTCTCTCTCTCTCTCTCTCTCTCTCTCTCTCTCTCTCTCTCTCTCTCTCTTGAAGCAACACCGGACCCGAGGCAACGTCGTCCCTAGTCAGACGACAGTAGTGGTGACAGTCACGGTGGTTGGTGGGTGTGAGCAGTTTGCGAAAGGAAAAAGGGAATTAAAGCAGGACCATTTAGATCTGAGCACAACCGACGCGCCTCTCTTCCCTCTCTACATCAGCGTCAGGATCCAGGTTACGGTGGTGGTGAAGGGCAAGGGTTGGTTGGAGACTTGGAGCATACATCGGAAGGAAAAAAATCCTTTGAATAAGAAAGAAAAAAAGTAGTGGCAGTTTTGTAAATAAACTTGAAATCAGGCCTAGTTTGTGTACTGTTCCTAAGCAACCTAAAATGTTATATATATAATTACCCGACGACCGCACGCAATACGGTTAAGCAAGCTCCAAAATAGTGTGTTGCAAAATTTGAGAGCGTTCGTCATTTCCGATCTTTTTCCATGTAAATCTCGTAATACGTCTGTTATGTAGTGATTTCATTCCAATATCAACCAAGGTAATTGAAGAGGTATAAGCAATTATACCGCGGCTTGACCACCTGTGATTCGGTCATACCTAAGTCCAGCAAGTTATAAATAACTTGAGGACTTGGGAAGACATGAAGAGGTATAAGCAATTATACCGCGGCTTGCCCCCTGGGCACGAGCCCAGGACACTAGGCCGTGGCCGAATGTTCTGACCGAAGGAAAGTACAAGCCTCTCCCGGAAGTCAAAAGACCCCGAACGATAGTACAAAGGGGGTCCGAAGTATAGTACAACTTGGCTGACTAGTATAAATACCCCCTCCAAAGTACAATTGACACACGAATGCATACACTCCGAATCTCACTTTCTCTCTCTACTTTCTCTCACTAAACAAATACTTATCCTCACGCCGGAGAGTGGTTACAGAGAGGTCCTCCCTCCTCCTCTGTAACGAGCCTAACGGTCTTTTACCTTTTGCAGGTTTAAGCTTAGGTTCGGAGCATTCCAGATCCATCACATTCGCACCTGTTTTAACTGTAATTGCGGTTCGTCCACTTTTTGGATCTTCAATTGGCGCCATCCGTTTGTACAAACGTTTTCTAAATCCTTAAAAGGTAAAGATATCGATGGTTTTTCCCATGGCGGCTTCATCTGAAGGTTTCGTTATCGAAGATGTCACAAATGCGGAGCATGGCGAAGGGGCCACCACTGTTACGGCCTCTATTGTCATGACCCCGTCCGTAGGGCTCACCAACACGGAGGGACGTTTTATGCCCGTGCAAAGTTCGGTAGACAACACCTTCCGAACAAGTCAAGATATCGCACCAGAGTTCGATGCGGATTTTCTACTCAAGAATCGCGATTTCTTACTGCAGCTTAAAGCACAGCAAGAAAAGGAAGCGAAACTCAAAAGTGTGCAGGTAAACCTATTCTCCACCGACGGACTTCAAGTGTCCTCCGGACATGGTTCGGGTCCTGTTGCACAAGTCACATACTCCACCGTGGTTACCACTCCCGACCTAGGGACCCCGCAAGGGAGCTGCCTCCCATCGGGGCACCACGGAGTCACGCAGCCTGTCACCACCACGGCAAAGCAAAGACCAGCCGTCACCACAGCTGAAGATGACCTTACCACTCCTTATCGCCCGGCCTATATGGCTGCATATTCCAAGTTCGCACCTCGTATCGCCAATGCTCCTTTACCAGCAAAACTTAAAATGCCCACAACAATAAAAAGATATGACGGTACGTCAGATCCGGACGACCACATTCATGATTTTGGAGGAGCTGTAGAGATCGAACTATGGCCCATGCCTACATGGTGCCACATGTTCGCACAAACCCTTACGGGGGCGGCCAGGGTATGGTTCGATGGTCTGGCACCAGGTGAAATAGCGAATTGGACTGAGCTCCGCCGTGCTTTTCTACAAAACTTTTCCCAACAACGGAGGTGTTCAAAAGACATCACCGAAATCCACAACATCCGTAGGAAAGACGGGGAGTCACTGGAAAGGTTTATTGACAGGTTCAACAAAGAGAGCATGCAGATTAGTGGAGCTCTCGATCAACTGTGGATCTCCGGCTTTTGCCACGGTGTCCGAAACAACCAGCTTGTAGAAAAGTTACATGAAGATCTTCCGAAGACCATGGAAGTATTGATGGAGCGAGCACGAGCCTTTGCTCGGGGAAAGAGTGCTTGTAGCCAAACATACGACAATGAGTACCGCTCCTCGTCAAGAAGTAGTTCATGGAAGAAGGGATCAGGAGCTCCAAGCTCGGATCGAAGTAACTCCTGGGGTAAAAACAGGTCCCAACCTTACTCAAGAAATGACAAAAGTTCTAATGGCCGAAACTCCTCCTCACACTGGGGGTCAACTTACTCCGATCTACTAAAATCTCCCAGCGAGATACTTAGCACGGAGAATGTGGATTTCCCCAAACCCCCGAGACAGAAGCCCACATCCGACAAGAACACCAAAAAATACTATGATTACCACCGAGCTAGAGGACATGATACTGATGATTGCTGGTCGCTGAAGCAAGAGATTGAGAAAGCTCTTAAGGCAGGTAAGCTGTCGCACTTGGTGAAGGAGATCAAAGAAGGCAAATCCAGCATCACAAATATTCCAAATCCAAATGATCAAGCAGGGATACATATGATCCGAACCATCAAGCAGCAAGGGATGAAGCGAAATAACGATCATGTCGCGGCATGGATGGCCCAGCCCATCACTTTCCCCTCCATTTCACCCGAAGATTACAAAGAAGGCCCGATAATTGTATCAAGGATCGTGGCCGGGCATAAAACTCACCGGATTTACGTGGATGGGGGAAGTGCCACTGAAATCATGTACCTCCAATGTTTCCAGTTATTAGCCGAAGCATCCCAGCAAAAACTAATTCCAGTTTCCATGCCGTTAATCAGTTTTTCAAGAGAAATCGTACAGCCCATTGGGCAGCTATCTTTACCGGTGATGTTCAGTTTCGGAAAGTGTCAACGAACAGTGATCCTAACTTTTCAGGTGGTGGGCTCCAGGTCAGTACATAATATTATCCTGGGAAGACCAAGGATGAAAGCCTTTGGAATGGTAACATCTACCATCCATGGTGCACTTAAATTCCCAACCGAAGAAGGCATTGCCACACTAGAATCCGAGGCCGGACTTTCCATCTCGGAGATTTGCCAATCGTTAGATACAGGGCACGATGAAGATCACCCGGGAAGCGCTGGCACCGCTATGACCGAGAAATGGTCGATACACCCACGTTTCCCGGAACAAAAAATCTCCATTGGTGCACAGCTCCCAACCGCAGCCCGAGAAGCACTTTGGAAGTTGCTCTCAAACTCTTTAGATGTCTTCGCCTGGGAAAATTCAGATATGACCGGGGTTCCGAGATCGTTAGCAGAGCATAAGTTAAACACTTATCCCGGCATAAAACCGGTAGCGCAGAAGAAGAGAAGTATGGCCCCGGACCGCGTTAAAGCCATCGCAGAAGATGTCAAAAATTTGTTAAGCGCTGGAATAATCCGGGAAGTGTGGTACCAAACCTGGGTAGCAAATCCTGTGCTGGTCAAGAAACAGGACGGAGCTTGGAGAATGTGCGTAGATTTTAAAGATCTTAATAACGCCTGTCCGAAGGATTGTTATCCTTTGCCAGAGATTTACGTAATAGTTGACGCCGTAGCCGAATTCAGATTGAAGTGCTTCCTTGATGCCTACAAAGGGTACCATCAAATTCAAATGGCCGAGGCCAATGAAGACAAGACGGCGTTTGTCACAAACAGCGGCTTGTATTGTTATAAAAAAATGCCGTTCGGACTAAAAAATGCTGGTGCTACGTACCAAAGATTGATGGATGCAGCATTCAAAAATCAAATAGGAAGAAACCTGGAGGTTTATGTTGATGACGTAGTCATTAAAAGTGGTACGGAAGAAACCATGATAGAAGACATTTCCGAGACTCTTGCCAAACTTCGAGAGATCAACATGAAGTTAAATCCCAAGAAATGTTCCTTCGGCCTGGAAGAGGGAAAGTTTCCGGGGGTACTGGTGGCCCGGGATGGGATAAAAGCCAACCCAGAAAAGGTAGAGGCCGTTCTAAAAATGCAGCCCCCTCAAAGTTTAAAAGAAATGCAGTCTTTAAACGGGCGGCTAGTGGCCCTACACCGATTCCTCTCAAAAGCCGCAGAAAAAACTTTGCCGTTCATGAATGTCTTGAAGAAGAGTCTAGGGAAGGAACAGCTCCAATGGACGGCCGAAGCCGGCGTCGCCTTTGATGAGCTTAAGAAATGCTTGATTGATTTACCCACCTTAACAGCTCCAGAACCTGGTGAAACACTCACGGTCTATCTTTCAGCCTCGGAGGGAGCTATCAGCTCCGTCCTCATTGTCACCAGGGCCGCTGTACAGCACCCGGTATACTATATTAGCCGGGCCCTCCGAGAATATGAGGTTCGATATCCGATCCTTGAAAAGTTAGCTCTCGCTCTGGTTCATACTTCCAGAAGACTCCGTAGATATTTTCAAGCATTCAACATTGAGGTACAATCTGAACAGCCGATCCTCCGAGTACTTCGAAAGCCAGAGGCCTCTGGGCGAATGGCTAAATGGGCCATTGAGCTCGGTGCTTTTGATATCACGTACAAAACTAGAGGACCAGTAAAGGGGCAAGCTGTGGCTAATTTCTTGGTAGAGATTCCCCAATCCGCAGAAACCGAGCCCCAACATGCTCCGGCAAGTACTTGGTCCCTTTACACCGATGGGGCTTCGGGTTCGGAAGGGTCGGGCGCCGGAATGGTCTTACAAGAAGCTGAGGGAAAAGAACTGCTTTATGCTATCCGGCTAGATTTCAAAAGCTCCAACAATGAGGCCGAGTATGAAGCACTCATAGCAGGACTTCGACTGGCTATAAAGGTCGGAGCCAGGAAGGTACTCACATGCACCCAACACTATAAAAACTCCCTGCTATACGCAAAGTTCGGCAAAATCCTTAACATGCTGTAAACATTGCAGGTCATTTCCCATGTCGATTCTTTGCTGGTAGCCAATCAAATATCTGGGGAATATGAGGCTAAAGAAGCCAACATGATTCTATACCTAGCTGAGGTACGGGTACTACCCAAAGCCACCAGTTAAAGATATTAGTACCAAAGAAAACGACTAATCCTTGCTTCAAATGCAGGCTAAAAAATTGATGAAGCAATTCGAAGCCTGTCAAGTAGTTCATATACCAGGAAGCAAGAACAAGAAGGCCGATGCTCTAAGCAAGCTGGCCGCATCCACTGATGACATCGCTCAGCAAAAAGTGCACATGGAAGCTCTACAAGGCCCATCCATCCAAGCAATTGCGGTACTATCAATAGACGCGGCACAAGACACTTGGATGACTCCAATAGTCCAGTACCTCTTGAATGATGTTGTGCCGGAAGACAAGGCAAAAGCCCGGAAGCTAAAAGTAAAAGCCCTCCAATACCAAATCATTGACGGTCAGTTATATCGAAGAACATTCTTGGGACCGCTCTTGAAATGTGTCGATTTGGACGAAGCTTCTTATATCGTCCAAGAAATTCACCATGGAATATGTGGCATACATGCAGGTCCAAGAATGGTGGTAGCAAAGATAATGAATGTGAGATATTTCTGGCCGGGCATGCACAACAGCGCCGTCACAGAGCTGCAAAAGTGTGAGGAATGCCAACGACACGCACCCGTCAGCCTCCGAGCTAAAAATAACCTCATCCCCGTAACCGCGGCATGGCCGTTCCAACAGTGGGGAATTGATATTGTTGGACCATTCCCCAAGTCCACAGGGGGCATGAAGTTCCTATTGGTCGCTGTAGATTACTTCACGAAATGGGTCGAAGCCCGACCCCTGTCAAAAATATCTGGGAAAGAGGTAAAGAAGTTCGTATGGGAGCAGATAGTATGTCGCTTTGGTCTCCCACAAACAATCATCAGTGACAATGGGACGCAGTTCGCAAATAACCCATTCAAGAAGTGGTGCCATGAACTCCATATCCAGCAGTCATTTGCCTCGGTGGCACATCCGCAGGCAAATGGACAGGTGGAGAGGATAAACAGAAGTTTGGTGGAAGGGATAAAAAAGCGATTGGGGCGGAAGAGAAGCGGCTGGGTAGATGAGCTCCCCAACGTCTTGTGGGCTCATCGAACCCATACAAAAACAAGTACCGGGGAAACACCCTTTAGTCTAACCTACGGGACCGAGGCCGTAATCCCCGTAGAAATTGGCTCCCCATCCCTACGCGTCCAACACATCAGCAATAACGACCAAGAACTACGGATGACTTTGGATTTGCTTGATGAAAGGAGAGAAGCCGCGGCCATCAAGGAAGCGCGGTATAAACAAGAGTTGGAAAAATTTTACAACTCAAGGGTGAAAGAGGTCCGGTTCAAGCCAGGAGAGTATGTGTTTCGTTGCAACGAGGCCAGCGGGGTTGAAAAAGGAAAGATGGCCGCCTCCTGGGAAGGGCCATACATAATTAAGACCGCAGGGGGGAAAGGCGCCTACACCCTCCAAACCCTAGAAGGGAAAGACATACCCCGCACCTGGAACGGTGTTCACCTTAAAAAATGCTATATGTAAGCACGACCAGCTAGTTTTTCCTAAGTTTTCTTCTTGATTGTAATGTGAGATGTGCCATTCCTCACCATTTCTATTTCCTTGTTATTATTCGGGATGCGACATTCCCCGACAAAGCATTAATAAAAAAGCTGGTCCTTACTTTGAAAAACTTCTAAGGTGCTAATATGAGCCGAAGCTCAATAACGAGCTCGACATAACAAAAGCTACGTGGTGTGAAAAACATCAAACAGGAGTAGCAAAAAGAAACGGACCAAAGTGGATAAGTTTTGGTCCGGATCTCAACTAACCTAAACAAGCACCTAGCTAAATCTTAAATACAAACATAAAACAAAGATTCATATAAGGGGACAACTTAGAACACCAGCACGCGGCATGGATAACAGCCGCGTCCTGGTAAAGGAACCCCACAAACCATGGTTATTTAAAACACATATACAAAATCCGCGGATAAAATTAGGACGTAGCAAGATACGTGGACGCACGGTAGATCGAGCTACGGTCAAATGAATCGGTCACTTTAAGGCCAAGGATATCACCTAGAAATAAACATGTCATAAACCAAAAAACATAACCCGGACCCATGATAAGGTCCGGAATCAACCTACATTAAAAGTAGTTCGAACCCAATAGAAGGTTCGAACCAAGTGGAACATGTTTAAAATATTACAAACATTCCGGACCCCATAAAGGCACGAATCAAATGTTAATTGTTTAATAAAACTAAGCGGAGGATTCGAGCTTCAGCTCGTCAAAAGCTTCGGTCAGAGACTCAGGCGGGCCAGTGACTTGATCAACCAGTCTGGCAACCTTGGGGAAAACGAGGGAATCATAGGCTCGAGCGGCGGAAGTGAGCTCCTCCTGGGCATTATGCTTTATCAGCGGCATCTTCTCCAAGGGAATACCCTTTGCCGCGGCCGCATAACCTGCCTTCACACCTACGTTGAAGCCCATGGCATTCATCGCATTGTTCACATCACTGACGGCCTTTTTCATGGCCGAACCCTTGTGAACATGGTCAGCAATAAGTTGAGCCCCGGTCGTCAGGAAGAAGGTCTTCAGCCTAAACAACTCGTCAATGTTCTCGACCAGCTCTTTCTTTTCTGCCTTCCACAGCTAACACCTGCTTTGCCAGCTTCTCCCCTTCCACGGCCTCATCCCGCTCTGAAATAAACAACAAACAATAAAAATTAAGTCAATGAAAAGAACAAACTCAGTCACCAAAAACGTACCAGCAACTAAAGCGTTGGTACCTGTCCTCAGCTGCGCCATGGTGATTTCCCTTTGACTTAGAAGGTCTTTGGTCTTCTTAGAGGCAGCAGCAGCGGCAGTCTCCGAGTCATAAAGCTTCTTCTTCAGGACTTCACATTCTTGAAGGGCCTTATCTCGGGATTCCGCAGCAGAAGCCACGACGGCCTGAGCAGAAGAGGCTTGTTTCTGAGTGTCCCTTAAGTTCTTTTTTAGATCGGCCATGGCAGGACCATGATTACAAGAGGCTCCCTTTCTCCTTAACCTCTCCCTATCCACTTCGGCGTCAGTCCAGCGGCGATATGCCTCGCTCACCAGAAAATTAGACTGCGCCTGGTTCATCAGCAAAGCTTCACAAAGAGCCGGAGAATCCAAGTTGTGGTAAAACTCCCGATCAGCAGGGGTATCCAGGTTAAACAACATCATACGAGCAGATAGCCCGTCCACCACCCGGTCTCCGTTCTTCAAGTCCCACTCCGGGACAAACTTTTCATCGGCAATAAAACTGCCACCACCACCACCAGAACCCTCCCCTGCCACCGCTGCAAAACCATAAAAGGGAAAAAGCTTCAGTCTCGAACCATGGTGGGGGGAAAGTATCATCCTTATCCCCCACATTGGTTTGAGAAAGAAGGGGAGATTGCCTAAACTCACCAGCTGAAACATCGTCAGGCCGCACTATCTTCTCCTTCGCCGGGCTAAGTATCCCGGTAGACCCATCCACACCCTCCTCATCACTAAGACCCCCGCCCTGAGGATTATCCACCATTAGTATCGGAGCCGAGTCTCTGGGGGATTTACCCCCAAATAAATGATATTCAAGGTTATGGAGAAGGTTAGAATATACCTCTGTAGTATCCTCTACAAACCGCAGTTTCTTTTTTGGTTTTGAACTAGCGGCGGTGCTCTTCACAGCCTTCCTCTTGCCCGAGCCTCGGGAAACCAAGGTATCAGTAAGAGCTCGCCCCTCCTTATCACCAGAAACCTCCTTGGAGGCACGAGAGGGCTCGGAGGATTGATGACCCGTGCTAACAGAAGGGTCCGGTTGCTGAACACTTGCAATGGGTGGATTGGGAGGAATTTCAGAAGAAGACAAAGGCAGGCCCTCAGAGGGCAGAACCACTCCAACAGTTTCGGTCACGACCCCCGTGGTCTGACCATCCCCACCGGTACCACTAGCACCAACACCCGTGTCCTCCACCGGCCGAATTGCCTGGTGTGTCTTCACCATCTGCTCCACCAAGGGTTTTGTATTACCCAAGTCCTCGCTGGTATACTCCAAGGCCGCGTCATCGAAAGTGGTCAACTTTAAACAATCAAGCAGCGACATCTCTGTATAAACAAAAACAAAGGAGAGTTAGAAAAAACTAACAAAAACGCGGAAAAATAAATAAATAAGCCGCGGCTCTCCACTCACCCTCTCCGTTATAACGCACTACCGGCCACCTATCATCCAGACTCCAATTCATGCTCACTCCTCCGAGACAAAGAACATGCTCCGGATATTTCTGGATATTACTCTTGTTCTCCACCAGATCCAAGTACAAAGTACGGTTATATTTAAACTTCTTGGGTAAGTCCCATTCAGACGCCTCAAACCTTTCACGCCACACCATGTCCGAAGGTAAGCATCGGTCGTCCAAGAGGAAGAACTGGTTCTTCCAATTCTTCAAGCTTGTTGTCTGATAATCATGACAACTCTCTAACGACCGCCGCTTCTCAAAAGTATACCAACTACCGGCCTTGCTAAGCTTATAAAAGCATCCGAATACGTTTAGATCCGCCCCCTTCTCTAAAGCACGACAAGAAAGCTCGAAGTGATTTATTCGGCTGAGACCGAAAGGATTCACTTGAGAGATGTGCACACTGTGAAACTTCAACACCCTCATCAAAAATTTGGTGAAAGGGACACGGTAGTTGGCAAAGTCACACACTCGGGTGTAAAAGCCGAACTTGCCAGCAGGAAAGGGATGTATCACCTCCCGCGGCCCTGGTAATACCGGATTTAACTCGCGGGGGATCGCGTAGGTGTCAATGAACCGGGCAAGCTTATCCGCGGACAAGTTCGAAAAAGTAACATTCATATCGTCCTTCACCATCTCCAAGACCCAAAGATAAAACAATAAAACAGGAAAAACGAAGAAGGAAGGAGGAAGACAACGCACCTTAAGCAGACTAATGAGGCTGGAACAGATGATAAGAACGCCGAAGGGGTAAGAAGGATAAGAAAGCAATTTGAGAGGAAACAGTAAAAAGTAAAGAAGGAAAAAGTAAGGAGGGCTTATATAGGGATAGAGGGCGACGGTTGAAATGGCCTGGGTGGGGGACAGTTGGTCAAGATGAGCGGTCCAGATTGCCCCGAAAGTTGAACCGCCATCACATCAGCCATTCGATCGCATGGCCATGACCACACCAACGTGTCATCAGAATACGACAAAATTCCTGGACAGCTGGCCCCGACACGTGTCAGCCATCCTCATAAACTCCCTACAAATGCCGTAACAAGACCAAGAGACCGCGAGACGATTAAGTCCAGCAAGTTACAAATAACTTGAGGACTTGGGAAGACATGAAGAGGTATAAGCAGTTATACCGCGGCTTGACCACCTGTGATTCGGTCATACCTAAGTCCAGCAAGTTACAAATAACTTGAGGACTTGGGAAGACATGAAGAGGTATAAGCAGTTATACCACGGCTTGACCACATGTGATTCGGTCATACCTAAGTCCAGCAAGTTACAAATAACTTAAGGACTTGGGAAGACATGAAGAGGTATAAGCAATTATACCGCGGCTTCACCACCTGTGATTCGGTCATACCTAAGTCCAGCAAGTTATAAATAACTTGAGGACTTGGGAAGACATGAAGAGGTATAAGCAATTATACCGCGGCTTGCCCCCTGGGCACGAGCCCAGGACACTAGGCCGTGGCCGAATGTTCTGACCGAAGGAAAGTACAAGCCTCTCCCGGAAGTCAAAAGACCCCGAACGATAGTACAAAGGCGGTCCGAAGTATAGTACAACTTGGCTGACTAGTATAAATACCCCCTCCAAAGTACAATTGACACACGAATGCATACACTCCGAATCTCACTTTCTCTCTCTACTTTCTCTCACTAAACAAATACTTATCCTCACGCCGGAGGGTGGTTACAGAGAGGCCCTCCCTCCTCCTCTGTAACGAGCCTAACGGTCTTTTACCTTGTGCAGGTTTAAGCTTATGTTCGGAGCATTCCAGATCCATCACATTCGCACCTGTTTTAACTGTAATTGCAGGTTCGTCCACTTTTTGGATCTTCAGTTTGTTTAAGCTATTTATAAACCCAACACATACAACAAAACTTCAAATCAACACACAAAAGAAAATAAACGATGGAGAGTCAACATTTCAAGATAAATACACCGGTTATTAGTAACCGTAACAAAAGAAAATAAACGAATACACATGAAAACATCAACTACTGAATAAAGACATATCAAACTTCAAATCAACACACAAATATCAGTCACTAGTCAAAGATGTATTCGAGATTAAGCTATTTACAAACCCAACACATACAACAAAACTTCTAACTAACAATTATTTTGCAAAACTGATTCTTACCTAAAGATGCAAAGAAACAAAAATTGATTCTCGCACAAATAGACCAATCGGATTTTGTTAGAAAACATAAACCCGCACTTAAGCAAAATAATGCTTTCTCTGGCTCAGAGTTTTCCACAAACATGGTTGAGAGCGGGTTGCAAGTTAAAACCTACAATCCACTATCCTTGTCGCGCCATCGTAAACAGTTATCGGGAAATTTTACGAACTCAACAAATCCACCGACTTGAAAATATCTTAAATCCACCACAACCAACCAACGTAACTGTTTAAAGAAACTCAATCAACCAACACCTATCAAACAAACCTACACCACATAAATTACCAATTCACGCTGATCATAGAAGAACTCCGGCTCCACTTCCGGCTTCAAAGCCTTTGCACGCTTCGTTTTCCGAACAGGTTTTCCCAAGTTCCTTAATCTCCTGTTGCTGCTGCGGTGGTTCAATGGTGGGATGGCAGCTTAGGAATTAGAGAGGGAGATGGAAGGCTGGTGAAGGAGAGGGAGAGGAGGAGGAGGAGGAGGAGGAGGAGGTGACATCGGTAGTGGTAGGAGGAGGAGGAGGCGGCGGTGGTGGTGGCAGGAAAAGAGAGAGGAGAGGATATGGGAGGGGGGTTAGGGTTTGGGAAAGGAGATTTTATTTTTATTTTATTTTTTTTGAATTCTCACACTTTATCACGTGACACACTTAAAAGGGGACGATGGCTCCAATAAGTACTATACCAATTAAGTGTCTTTCCTTTATATATATAGTTATACATACTCTATAAGTTTACAAATAATATGTATGTGTATATTCTTTTTATTTATCAAAAATAATAACATATTTTTCATATCTTCCTAGTCATAAGTCATAACCACATATTTATTCCAATCATAGTAACAATCTTATATTCTTATTACAATTTAAGTACCATTAGAAAAAAAATCCGCGAGACAAATTGAAAGAATTTCAAACATAAACAATAAATAACATAACCTTCAAATCAAAACACGAACAATTTAGCGACTAGGATCCTAAACATTGTACACATAAAAACTCAAGAAAGATTTCATCATCATCATATTACCTTAAAAACATATCTTGGTAAATTAGTACTTCTTGCCAAAAACAATGATCTGAAGCTTGTCATAACCAGCAAGAACACCAGCACCCGCTACAGCTCTCAGTATGTTTGCGCCTGCGCCCTTGAATAGTGATTTTGGTCCCTCGTTCTTCACGATTTGTTTGAATGCGTCAATAGAACTCTTGTACTTGACGGCTTCACCAGATGTCATCATCATTCTTCTACGGACAGTGTCAATTGGGTATGAGGCAAGACCAGCACCATTTGTAATCACCCAACCAAGCCCAAAACTAGCGAAAAAACTATCCTGATTGTTACACATAGGCAAAAGGAATCATTCCTCATAATCTCAAAAAATCAAACCAAAAGTATTGAGTGAATAGTGGTCAAACATGTTTTTGGGAAGAGAACTAAGCTAAAATAAATATTAAGAGCCATAATAATGGTCAAACAGGTTAAAATAAAGGGAAAATCACGATTTTAGCTATTGGTTTAAAAAAAACAAAAACAAAAACAGCTTAGTGGAGAGTCTCTGCGGAGATGCCTTAGACCCCTCAACTACTAGCAAATCAAAACACGACACTTGACAAGGATTTTCGTGAGAGGTCTTCAAAGAAGTCTTAAGGGTCTTCAAAGTCACCTGATGAGTCTTTGAAGACCCCTTATCAACTACTAGCATATCAAAACATGACACTTGGCAATGATTTCCGTGAGAAGTCTTCAAAGAAGTCTTAGGGGTCTTCAAAGTCACCTGAGGGGTCTTTGAACACTCCTCATGGAAATCCTTGCCACGTATCGTGTTTCGATTCGCTGGTAGTTGAGGTGTTTTCAAAGTCGCCTGAGGGGTCTTGGTTTCCATGAGGCGTTTCCGTAGAGACACTTCACATGACTATTTTCGCTTTTTAGAAAAGTCAATGGCTAAAATCTCGATTTTCCCTAAAATAAATATTAAGAGCCATGGTAATGATCAAACATGTTAAAAGTCACCAAAATCATTTTGTTAAAAGGAAAATCAAAGGTTTTCTCAAAGAAACTAAAAAAGCTTTGCAAACTTGGTTTTGGACCAACGTGCTTTACTTTGTTAAAAATGACTCGTTTTAAACTGGGTTTGTTTCGACCGGTTGCCTAATTATGGTAGCTGTTTACGCTCTCGCTTGACCGATTTTGAAAAAAAAAACTCTACGACGAACTGCTAGTTGAGGTGTCAAAAAACAGCAAACCACACCAGCTGAGTTCGCAAGACTACCCAAAATGGTTCAGTTACATTCCAAAACTTAAAAAAATAAAAAGTTGGTTACAAGTTTCAAACTATGACCAAACCATTAAACTTGGTATTTTTCAAACTTAAGCTATGAACCAAATCATATAAAATCTCAAATTAGCCAACATGTGGACATGTTCGACCTCCCCCTTTTAATGCAAACAAACAAAAAATAATACTAACCTGCAATGATCCGGTGAGAAGAACTGGCTTCAAAGAATCGTACATCCCAAAATACAAACCGCGGTACACAATTATACCAACACACGATATGTTGAATCCGCGGTATAGCCCAACAACGCCATCTGATGCTATAGTCTTCTTGTATACATCAATCAAACCGTTAAACTGTCTCTCGCCTCCCCCCTTTATAGCCTTGGCATCATTTGTCAAACGCGTTCGAGCATAATCCAACGAGTAGGTGAATAGTGAGGAGGCCGCACCCGCAGCCCCACCGGATGCAAGGTTCCCGGCAAACCATTTCCAATAGCCATCACGGTCTTTCTTAAAGTTGAACAAACTCTTGAAGTAGTCCTTGAATGCAAAGTTAAAGGCCTACATAATACAAAGTTATAAACTTGAAACTTTCGAGTCTTTAAAAAAATTGTGCTTTGAAAATTCATCATCATCATCATCATCATCATCATACTCAGTTAATCCCACCTATAGCAAAGTTAAGGTAGGGTCTGAGGAGGTTAAGATGTAGACAGCCTTACCTCTAACCCTAAGAATAGAGAGGCTGCTTCCAGTGAGACCCCCGGCTCGATGTGGTTTGGTATCAAGCCTTGGACATAAGGCACAAAACACTTAGCAATCGGGACAAACCCGATCGGTGCATATACCCCTTTGTCTTTTGACTATCAACGCCACCACATGACGCATGATTAACCGTCCGTCGTTTTTGACGTTATTTTCACGAAATTAGTAAAATAACATTAAAACTAATTTAAATAAAAAACATGCGCTAAAAAAACACACACTTGACTTTTAAAACCTGTGTTTTTAAAATACTTAAAAAAGTTAAATATTTAAAACTATAACCATACTCTACTTTACATGAAATTAATCTAAACTACGCTCTTGTTCTAGTTTGAACCTGATACTTTTGTTTGGTTGATTAGGTGTTGAATCATTAACATGTTTGAATGGTTAAGAGAATCTAAATAATTAAGTGCTGAATTGTTCAGCTATGCACGAAGTCTGAATGGTTCAACTCTTAACCATTCCATTCAGAGCCTTTTTAGGTTGAAACAAACAGTCTGAATGCTGAACCATTCAGAGCCTCATTAAGAGACTACCAAACAGTCCCTTACTCTACCAAATAGGCTAGCCTCATATTCTCATCAATACTAATCTTTAATCTTATCAAAAACTAAAATGGCTGTGGCACATCGTAGTCGTTGGAATATGAAAACGAGAATCGTGTGCCACATCAACATAGTAAAAGAAGTTAAAAAGCTAGTATTGTAAAATGTAAATATGGACTAATTTTGTCAATACTTAAAAGTGGAAGAATGTTAAATGGTTTATTTTATTTCAGTAGAAAAATTAAGATTTATATTACTTTTACTTTATAATAATCTTGTTTCCTAATTCTAATCTAAGTAGGTTTCTTAGACATCAACGATTATTTAGTATAAGTAAGGGTTATGTTTAGGTTTTACTTTTATGCACCTTCAAGTTTAATCAAATAGTTTTTTCTTGTTAAATCTTCTGTTTGATTAAGTTGAAGAAGGTCTGGTTTCCAACATCTAATACATATAAACCCGTTCATAAATACATGAGTCGAAATTAAGTAATTAACCATTTAACATATATACCTGAGTAGGGAAGTAACGGATGACATTGGTATTGTTTCCTCTCCACAAAGACAAAACTCCTTCATCCTTAACTGTTCTAGTGAAACAATCTCCAATACCCTTGTACGGTTCCGAAAGACGGCCCATTTTGATCATCTCATCTTGGTTTTGAATCAAAAGCTTCACTCGCTCGAGCGGAGCAGCTGCAGTTTTCGAAACAGCACCCGAAACTCCACCCATGAGAAAGTCAATGGCGAATCCCCCCACCCCTTTCTCTGCTGGAGCTTGAACAAAAACTGGAGAAACATTTGAAACTACCAATGATTGTGTTACAACTGGATAGCGCGATCCTTCGCGTTGGTTTTGATTGGCCATTTGTTTAAAATCAAATTCCTGCAGATGAAACATACATAATTTAGGAAAACAATTGCAACAAATGATGAGTTGGAAGACAGGAAAATCGTAACCGAAATGTTAAAACAATAATAATGTATATATATGAGCTCTTGTAACTAGTTTTACGTGTCGAAACGAAGATAAGTGCACAATAAATTTACAAAACTGGAACACCTAAAGAAGTATATAAAGGTTAGACATGAAAATTTTGATTCGAAATGCTAACTACACTATATTGACAAATGGATGGCACAATACATATAGATAACAATATACTTCAATAAGAATAAAATCATTTTATATAAATATCAAATTGGATGGCACAAAACTGTTAGGATATCAAAATGACTAATCCGATGGTTAAATCGGTTACCAACAATTTTTTTTTGTAACGACGAGCACATATCCTTCTAAAATTTATTTTTAATATATAGAACGTATATATTGCATTGCAAAAGTTGCTAGGCGGTGTCAACTCGGTTAACTGGAAAGTTGCGAGTACTTATCCATAGTCGGGGAATACTCGGACGAGTACTCGGCCTAGGAGGGGAGCACTCGGCCTAGTCGGGGATTACTCGTTGAGTAATCGGCGACTATGCGGGGTTTTTACAACCATTTTACGTGTTTTGTAGGACTCAAACCCGCACCGCTTTAATAAAGATAAACATTTAGAGGGTGTTTGGCTCTCCTTGTTTTCACCTCCTTATGACTTATGACTTTTTAAAAAAGTCATAAGTTATTTTAAAAGTGTTTGGGTGATGGTTTAAAAATGACTTTTTGAATTTGAATAAGGTGGAAAAAGAGATAAGTTATAAGTTAGGAATGTGTGACTTTTTAGAAAAGGAGATAAGGATGTGAAAAAAAATAAAAAATAAATTATAAGTTTATCCAAACATGACCTTAATGTAACTAGAAGTAGAAGTATATCGATCGATAAGCAACGTTTTATGAATACCTTTAGAAAATGCCTTCTAAATTCAGGTTTGTGTGTAGGTAAGAAAGAAAATATGAACGACCAAAGCTGATATGGGTTTTTATATCATGGGCTTTACTTGTAGATTTGATTTGAATCGTCGATGGAAAATTGGGAATATTCTGGGGTGGGGTCCACCTTTAACTATCAACGAAATTGTATCCAAACGTATTTTGTATTTTAACTTTGACCATCAATGCTATCGTCAAGTCTACCAAAATTTAATAAGCACCCTTTTTTAAGGGTGCAAACGAGCCGAGCTGCTCGCGAGCTACTCGAGCTCGACTCGGTAAAAAGCTCGAAACAAGCCGAGCCTTATCGAGCTTGAGCCGAGCTTGAGCTTAAACCAAGCTTGTTTATTTATCGAGCCCAAGCTCAAGCCTGGCATGTGAAGCTTGTTAGGCTCGTCAAGCCTTATTGAGCTTAGTGACATATTATGTTTTTAAAATATTTACCACTCATTTAAAGTTATTTAGTAAACGAGCGCGAGCTCGAGCTTTACTTATCGAACTCATGAGTCTAAACGAACTATTATTTATATTATTTTTATTTAATATATTTATTAATAGATAATAAACTAGCCGAGCCCAAGCTTGATAAATTACTAACGAGCCAAGCTCGAGCTCTTATAAGTTAATCGAGCTCAAGCTCAAGCCTAATCTAGCTCGGGCTCGACTAAGCTCGTTTGCACCCGCCCTTTTTATATCATGGGTTTCATTGTGGATATTTGATGTGAATAGTCAATGGAAAATTGAGAATATTCTGGAGTGGGGTCCACCTTTAACTATCAACGAAATTGTATACAAACGTATTTTGTATTTTAACTGGTGTATCAAAACCGGCGTGTTACGCTAGGATCCCGTGCTACTTGGTAGGAATTTGATCTATTACGATGTCAGCACTCGTTATAGCAACCGAAATAGGAAAAACCAATTACTAAAATCGTAATGTGACTGAAAGAATATTAAGATGTGATTCACACTGATCGAAAACACTTGTTCGGTAAGAATCAGTTTAGTTCGCAGGGTACCGTCACAACACCGACATTCATATATCATACAACCTACGATACCAAAACAAACACCATATTTTAAACGCGAATTTGTTCTCAACAAAGTTTATATCGGACGTGGAAATTGGGATCGCCCAAATGGAGCACCAAGCTCGGTACAGTTTCGAGTTCCCCCACATCTCTGCGTGTCAACTGATGATGTTGCTCCTTTATTTGGTTTTTAGGTTTAAGTTTAATTAGTTTGTGTGTTTTTTTAGTTTAATTGTGTGTTTTTTTAGTTTAATTGTGTGTTTAGTTTTTTTTTCTTATTTAAATGTATTTTTTTTTTGTAATTTATGTATAACTAGTTTTTATCCCGGGAGCGTCCCGGGTTGAAATATATAATATGACATAATAAAATATAATAATATTATTATTATTATTTTAAAAAATCTCTGCCATAAGTTATCATATTCAAATATAAAAAAAAACTAATCTCTGGGTCAGGGTATAAATCTAGTGTCATTACAAATGAATTCGGAAGTTGTAATCGATCATTCTAAAAAGAACTAACATGAAATAAGAAAAAAAAAGTTAATTATTGAAATATCGAACGCATGAGTCTAAGGGTTATGTGATGCGTTAAAAAATTCATGGGTATATGATCGGGTATATAGTTCGGGTATTTGGGTATGTTGTTTTGGGTAATCGGGTCGGGTATCACCTAATCCCAGACCCGACCCAAACCCACAATTTTTTTTAAACTAATCCCAAATCCGACACAATACCTGTCGGGTTACAAAAAAATAGTCATTTTTTTCTCCGTTTTTTTATATAGCACTATGGTACTTGTTGGAAAGACAATAAAACGCTCGTTAATTTGGTGTAATTTTTTTCTTTAAAAAATCTCGTATATAAAAGATATTAACGTTTAAAATTTATGGGAGGAAACATGAGAGAAAAAATAGTAAAATTTTAATATTTAGATTTAGTAGATTAGGTATTTAATAGATTAGGTTAAATCATATTTATTCCTTTTTTTTAATTGGTTTACACTTGCCACATCACATCCTATGTGGCATCTCTCAAAGGAGAGATTGCATAAGAGTATGACATGTAGGATTAATCCCTTTGCAATATACATATACTAGATTATACCCCGGGAGCATCCCGGGTTGAGAAATTTAATATGATACATCAATTTTACATATGAAATAGACTGATGTATAACTCTAATATTAATATCTAACATAAAACAAATTAACAATGTACAATTTCAATGCTAACACCTAACCTAAAAGAATGTAGAACTTTAATGTAACTCTAATATTAACACCTATCCTAAAGACTAAACAAATGTACAACTCTAACATACTAATATTGATACCTAACTTAAAACAACGTATAACTCTATTAACCTATTCGACTCTGGTTGAAAATAAATTCATATTTACTGATTTAAACATAATCAGTGACTTGTCTATACATGATTAATGATTTACCTGAACACTTTGTGTTTTTTTCCTGTATGAACAAAACCCCACAAAAAAATTTCTCCGTTTTTTATATAGCACTATGGTACTCGTTGGAAAGATAATAAAACGCTCGTTAATTTGGTGTAATTTTTTTCTTCAAAGAATCTCGTATATTAAAGAAATTAACGTTTAAAAATTATGGGAGGTAACATGAGGGTGAAAAATCTAATTTTGTTTTTAAATTATTTTTTTCCTAAAATATATCAATGCCACATGGGATGACACATGGCACACTCAAATAAGAGAATGCCTCTTTGAGTGTCATGTCATTAAAATGGCTTTGGTTTATTATATGTATAGATATATAGATATTATGTTTTATATTTATGTGTTTTTATTAAGTTTTGATTGCTTTAAAATGAAAAAGAAAAAAGAAAAAAAATAAAAAAGGAACCAGGCTAGTAATCTAGAGTGCTGCTGTGATTTAGGGGTTCCAAGCTACTTTAAAATTTTAATTGGCAGGATATTATTAGTCGGGAACAGACTAATAGCCTGGGGTACCCCTTCCTCCCTTACTAATCTAGTTAAGCTTTTAAACATTGTTTTGAAAACCGGACCGGACCGGCCGGTCGGACCGGTCGGACCGGGCTCCGGGGCCTGGACCGGTCCGGTTCGGGTAGTCGGACCGTTTTTGCAGCGAACCGGGGTTGAACCGGTGAACCGGCCGGTCGGACCGGATTTTTTTATTTTTTTTATTTTTTTTTGTTTTTTGGGCCGGTTCGTCGAACCGGTCGGACCGGTCGAACCGGTGAACCGGCCGGGGGTCTGGTTCGACGTTCGGTCCGGTTCTGAAAACCTTGCTTTTAAATATAGAGCTCAAAATAAATTCCCCTTGAACCGTCTTATGTTAAATGATTCAAATAGAACTCCATTACCTAAGAATTTAGAAAATAAAACTAAATTTAACCAGCACGGGAAGAACCACAAGTATGACAAGTGTTGTTATTTTGTACCTTTTACATTAAAGAAATACGGGTCAAATTCGTTCGTATGAATTGGTCCAAATTGCCTACCTTATATGAGTCACTTTCAATCTCAAATATTGATTTAAACCCAATTATGTCAAAACTGAATGTGTACAATGTTATGGAACTCTAGAAAGGCTGAAAAGATTATTCAAACAAGCTACATCCATCATATATCGTCATCTGAAAAATCTCCCACCCAAACTTCGGTTATGTTGCACCATAATTTGGTTGTCTAATTGGTCAAAAGTGAAAAAAAAATATATAGTTGCATGAAAATTGGTAAAATGAAACAAAAGTTGCATAAATACCCCTTTGGGTGGTGGGGATGCTTGCCTAACATGCCAACATGTTATAACTCTACGTCACCATCCCATCAGCTTTCACCAGCAATTATCACAATTTGCCAAATTACATGAAATAATGTCTCTTATGCTTTATATGTCACGACGCATTTTTAAAAAGCAAATTAATTTGAATAGTTGGATTTTTTATGAGCCCATCCTAACCCACCAAAACATCTCGTCAAGCAAAGCAACCCCCCTTGCCGCATGCACACTTGCCGATCTGGTTTGCCACATGGGACAGAGTGGCGCGCTGATAGTCGCCATAACTCGCCAATAGTTGCTGAAAAGTTTTGCCGAGCCCACTCCCACCACCCTTTTGTCTTGGAACAAGGTCAAATAATCACGTCGCAAATGCTTTAGAACCGAAGATTCAAGTTAGATTTGTATTAATTATTGTAGTACATCAACCTCTCATTCTCTAATATTGAAATCTCGAGCTCATGGTCATTTCTATCACCAAATCTTTGCCATCTAACCTTCTTTTGTCCATTTCAAATGCTTCGGTTTCAACTCAATCCTCTATGCATCCTCGCTCGCTCTTTCTTTTGCGGTTTTGAACAGGGGTGTTTAGAAAAACCGCAAACCAAATAAAAACTTGAAACCGAACCATAACCGTAACCGAAAAAACCAATCCGAACAACGAATTTGGTGTTTGGTTTGGTTTTTGGTTCTACATTTTTTTTATTTAGTTTATTTGGATAACCAAATAAACCGGTAAAATAATTAATTATTAAATAAAAATAATAATATTTAATAATCCATATATAATATATAAGCCCAAGTATATGTTTAATATTAATATCTCTTTATTTTCGTATGTAGGTTCGTTAGAGTTGGAGAAAGATTTAAGTTTGAACTTTATTTATAATTTGTGGAATTTGAAAAAACTTATTTGCTATTTCTAATTTCTATGATGTTTGTGTTTGCGTGGTTTGAATTATATTAATTGTTATCTTTCTATTCAGATTTCGGAACACAGAGGTAGATAAGTTAGAGAAAAAAAAACTTCGTTTCAATTTGGTTGAATTTAGTTGAAATTGGTTTGTTTGGTTTTAAACCGAAACTAAACCGAATTCAATTTGGTTGAATTTGGTTTGGTTTTCATATTCCTAATTTGGTTTGGTTTGGTTTGGTTTCTGGTTTGGGGTACAAAATTTTGAAAACCGAATAAACCGAATCGAATAAACCAAATAAACCGTAAACCGAACCGATGAACACCCCTAGTTTTGAATTTTTAAGCTCTTTTAAAAAACTCATTCATCTCACAAAATTAAAAACCGTTATTAGGTGTCCAAAAATGCTCAAACAAACTCCAACAGTTTATTAATCTATATCTATACTTCTATACTACTATATAATGCATTCTAGATGGGCAACAAAGTAATTTAACTTCATTTAAGGAGGGCATCATTGCAATTTACTTCTAATCTTTAGACACATTAATCTATATCTATATCTATACTACTATATAAGGAGTTCTAAATGGGTAAGATGATCATTTCATAATCATTTAAATGGGCAAGATTGTAATTTCATCTATTGGACAAGACAAGCTAAATACTCATTAATCTCTACTACATTATAAAGAGTGAGCAATGGGTAAACATGTCCAACTTGGTAAAGTTAAAATGGGATGTGAAAAGTCATGTGCTTTAACCCTCAAATGTCATATAAATCTTCCCCAAATTACCCTTCAATGCATTAAGATACTTGTACCATGTAGTAGAGATAAATAAAGGTTTATTTATAGATAATTAAGTTTCTATATTTGCTCTCAAAGTCTTTTCAAATTCTTATATATAATATCATGTGATGTGGTATGACCACAAGCTTCAAATAATTATATTCAACAAATATTAAATTTACATTTTCTTTCTTTCTTTAAAATTGCATATGTTTATATAATTATACAATGTCGTTCAACATGAGAATTGCTGAAACAAATTACTTATCTTTATCTTTATACTTGCTCCCTCTTTATCTTTACATATTTTTCTAGGTCACGCATCTCTACTATGGTGAACCATTAGGCGTTTTGTTTTGCTCATAATCATCACCACAAGTCAATACTACATTATAAAGGAGGAGGCATGAATAAATATGTCCAAATTGTCCAAAGTTAAAATGGCATACCAAGAGTTTCTTTGCAAATTTCTAAATTTACTACTTTTCTTTCCTAAATGCCCCTAGAAGATAATATACTTTTATATGAAAATGGAACTCATCCAAACTAAATAAACACATGGGATAGCAATATTTTTGAACAAATTTCATATAATGGCGATGAAATATAATAATTTATGTTACCACAATAAATAATCTTATCTCAGCTAAACTTGTATGAATTTTAAAACTTTGCCATAATAATATTTATATTATAAACCCTTTTCATATATATGCGTCTACCCAGCGGCAAAGTAGACGGGATGGTTCGGCTCACTGGCTACACTGGACAATTTTTTAGTTGCCGGGTCAAGTTGGGCAATTCTATTACAAACTTACAAATAACAACTTTTGATTTCTAAATGGACAATGACCTTCATATGATAGTGTATACAATACCATATTATTACTACATGCTTTTGTCATGTAAATGAACTTTATCATTTAGCAAGGTGTGTTCAACGGCACGATTATGTGGATATGCAATAACCAGACAACTTACACAAGAGTGATGTTTATGTTCATATTGGTCTGTTACAGTAATATACCTTTAGTTTATTAAGATTTGTTCAATAATGAGTACATGGTTTTTGTGGTGAACTGCAATCAGTTGTAAGTGGCGGTGCACATTTCTTTTCTTTTCTCTCTACAAATACTTGTTAAAACATAGTGTGCACATTTCTATTCTTTTTGCTTAACTTGCGGCAAAAAACCTAAGTATCATAATGTTATTTTGCAACCCATTTGTCGATCCCGCTGCAACGCGCGGGTAAACCCACTAGTTAATACTTAAAGGTTACAATAAATTTGATTATGGACATAACTTTTAATTAGTTAAAGAGTAAAATGTTAACATCATATATGTTACAATTCAAGAGTCCCTCAATCATTTTTTTTTTGTCACTAAAACTTAATAAAACCAACTCATCGTGGAGCTAAACGTCAAAAAATTAAATATAGTTAACTCTCTTTTCAGTAGAATGCAAACGGAAAAGCACTAACCATTTTCATTTTCAATTTCCTTTATGTCTAACTTACATTGCTGGAATGATCCCTTTCAACTTTCATCTTATCTATTGCCGTATCCGATCTTTCTTAAATGACTATCTTTAAGAATTAAATTAGATCAAATCATTAAACCTGTTTTTGTAATAGTTTATTTTATATCACAATCATGAGAATTAATTCCGTTGGGTAAACTCATAAATATCTCTCGAAAGTGTTATTGAAATCGCCAATAACACCTTCGCTCGCAGTGTTACATACCACTATTCGAACCCTGCTTCCAATTAAGTTGCATTCAAAAGTCTTTTTAAGATGTACTGATTTTAGGTATTTTGTATGATACTGAGTATTTCAATTTGATGACTAAAGCTAGATTGGAGGTCGGCTTTTTCATGATCAAGTAATAAAAGATTGCAATGAGGAGAAGAACCTAACTTCCAAAGAGTCTATTAAATGAAATTTTTTTCCCATACTTCACTTCAAGCTATATTTCTTCTGGTGTTAAAGACATTATTAAGTATCTAGCTCAACATCGTATGGTTAGTATTTCTAGGCTATGTAACCATTAACTTGTGTATTAGTTTAGACATAAGCTAGCTTCATATTGTTTTTCTATATGATGATGATTCTTTAGAGCTTATGTTTGATTAAATCAAAGCTTATGTGAGTATGATAACAATTTGTGGCATTGAGGAAAATATCATAAAATACCTTGCAGACACATACAAAGGCGATTTTAGCTTTTAAAGGACTAAATCGTATTGGTAATCTGTTGGTGCTTAATGATAACTATCGTAAGTTTGAATTGGATCATCCTGATATTTTAATAGATGTTTGAAGAATAAAGGAAAAGGTATTCTAGTGCTCTAAAACTAGAAAGGAACTTTTGTGTTGAATTTTGATAAATTTTAAACTCTCATCGATAATCTTCTTTAAGCAAGTTGTGCATGTAGAAATTTATACATTTTTTCTTCGTATTCTATCGAAAAATTGATATTGTATCCTTAGGGTGCGAAACAAAACCGATTCCTCTCAAAATATAGAGGCGTTGGCTTGCATTAATGCGGCTGGTCAGAAGCCGGATGGGGCAACTTCTTAGAAAAAAATAGTTAGTGTTTCAAGTACTAAGATAGAAGTTATTTATTTATTTTTATAACTAAATTGGTTAAAGTCTCATGCTCTATAACTAAACTTCTAATTAAATTATACATTATTTATTCAACTTCTAATAAATTTCATAAAATGCACTTTGTCAACAATAATTATTACACTTATATAAATTATCTATATATTAAGAGTTGTGGTATTTAAACGGTAACTACCGGTCATTATTGTTTCTGTTACTATAGCCGTTAAATCAGACGCATTTTCTGACGGCCACCTGTTCATAGTACAATTAAAAACAACTCTAGGGTGAAATACATATATAACTAGAAGAAAACAAAATTAAAGAAATTTATAAAACACAATAACTAATAATACTATGGTATTATAAATAACGAGCAAATAAACATACTTAAAGTTATCGATTTCTAAGTATACATCTTTTATAAGTAATAAAAGTAACTTATTTAAGTTATTTAACTATTTGTCAAATGTTTAAAATATATAGTACTTGTCGACTAAATACAACTATAAAATATACTTCTTTTTAGAGACGGTTCCAAAAAAACATTGCATTACTTATATGGTTGTAAAAGTCGCTAGGAGGTGCTAACTTGGTTGACTAGGGAGTTGCGAGTACTCGGCCTAGGCGGGGGTTGCTTGTTGAGGAATCGGCGCCTAGGTGTGACTTTACAACCATGATTATTAGAAACAATATATAAAAAATAACCCTTACACAGATAATAATTTCAATGTATGTGAAGATATGGGTTCATTGCAGTTATAACTGGCTATTCATGTTGGTTTAAGTTTTCTATTCGTGCTTTTGAATATATGTAATTTTTAAGACAAAATGGATGTTGAAGCGATGTGTTAAGAAACTTATATTTCAACTTCTTCGACAACAAAATAGAAAAAAAAAAATTGCCCTAAAAGTGTCCACTACATTAACTGAACCTAGAAATAACCCTTGCCCTTTTCCCCTCAAACCTCGGGTTCTTTTAAAAAGGATTAGAACTGGTTTTGGCCAAATCGGCGCGCGTTAGAAATCGGGATGGGCCAGAAATAAACCAAACCTTCTAGAACCGATTAGGATTGAGGAAAACCATAACATTTTTTTCTTTTTTTTTTTTTTTGTAATATTTTAGTTTTAGATTTTTTTTATTAATGTTATTATTATTGTTTCATTTACACTTCCATTTGAATTTCATTCAAAATCGGTATGTCTTGCCGCGAAGTGCGAGATCACTTCTAGTGATAGTTAGAGTCTGCTTGATGAAACAACAAAAGTTAAAACAGTAAATATATTAATTAGGTGAGCATTATGTTTAAAACTGGCAATTTAAATAAACATAAAGGAAACAGAAAATTGCAAGCGAAGCGCTTAGAGGACAATAAAAGTAAACACACAAACCTTATTTTAGAAAGTATACATGTAAACATGTTATTCATATATGACATGACATGTGCATTGTGTGAATAACTTGTTCAAGTTTTTTGATCAAGTAACTTGTTCAAGTGACTTAGTGACATTACATCAAATTATATGATTAATGAATGTAATTAGGTGTACGCGATAGTTGATTTCATGTTGAACTTAATGGTTTCGTAATTAATAAAACAATGTCGATCAAGGTTTGATCAAATCGTGATTTGGTGTTTAAATTCGACTTTCAGTGTGCCTTATTGTTGTGTTATCACATAAATATATAATTTTAGGTAAAATGCCTTAAAAGGATAAAACTTTGAGTAAATCCGTTGTTTTTGTGATTTTTTTTTTAAAAGCTTAGTTCAGTGAAAATCTTTGTACAACCCTAACCTAGTGGTCCCAAGTTCGAATCTCTACCCACACACTGGTGTCCTCCTTGCTAAGCTCAAACCATCATGGGAAAATTTTTTTTGTGGTGTGCATGGATCGAACCTGTGACCTTCTCCAGGATGAGAACACTTAAGGGAAAACTTACCTTACCTCAAACCAGCTAGGCTGGAGATCGTGTAGGTTCCATAATCATTTTATGGTTTTGAGTACAACCTCAAAATTTGGAATCTAAATGGTGTTTGTACGAATTTTAATTACAAGGTTGATTGGCCCAAAATGAACATGATGACCAGCCCATCAGCCCAAAATTTATTTATTCGGCCTGCACGATAACTTTAATTCAAAGTCCAATTAATTAATTGATGTTAAATGCATATGAGAAAGAAAAAAAATGTTACAAATCATGAGTAGCTTTAAGCCTTTAACCATGTATATATTTGTCTAATTGTAAGTTTAAAATTATTGTTTTAGCTCATTGTTATTTATAACCAATAAAATATAAAAAAAAAAACCAACTTAAAAAAATATATTTTATGCTAATATCAATACATTTTTTTTACCATAATTAATATTAAATAATGTGTAACTAAAATGTATTGATTAAACATCTCAAGCTTAAACCTTTTTCGTTATGAAAAAAAGTAACGAGATCATAATTGATAGGCTCATCTTATAACACTTCATTTCAAATACGTTAGTAGTGACACAATAATTGTCATTCTTATACTTAGGTCTATTTTAAACATAATCCATCTAATTCCAATCAAATGTTTTGTACTTTATAATATACAAGATTGCCAACTATGGTTTAACCATCCCCGCACCCGACATTTGTAGCCTAATAACTTAGCCGAATCACGATTTATTGAGGGTCAATAATAGTCCAACTTGAGGAACCATGCACGGCCACTATGAGTATTTTTCACTTTCTTTTTTTTTACACGTTTTTTCCCATATTATAAGAGGTCAAATTTTCACCTCTTTATATTTTTCCGCTTAATTAAAGCAGAGGTGTCAGAGAGAAAAACAGAGGTTAAAAGAGCTGATCTCAACTTTTTTTTTTTTTTTTTTTTTTTTTTTTTTTTTTGCTATGGTCCGATTTTAACAATATGCACCGAGATGAGAACCTAAACAACACATATCCATTTATTAAATTATCTAACAAACATAAACTAACATGCAAAAACTTACGTTAGTCATTTTTAACAAAATTCAAAGAAGGAACGAGTTCACCTAGCTAGTCATCGGTGGCTCTCACAACCTGTCATGGCGGAAACACGGGATGCGACACGAAAGTTTTTCAAGCACGGGATTCGAGCAAATATTCATAATAATAACATAATATTAAAAATACCAACCTTGTTCAAAGACAACAACCATCACAAAGTATTGTTTCAAAAACCACATGTTCTTTAGTTTGAAAACACAAAAGAGTGATAGTCTAGAATAATTGCCCAAATATGCCCCAAGTTCCATCCATGAGTTTTAGTTACCTGAAAAACATGTATAAAAACTTTGTTAATATAAAGTCGGTGAGTTCACAGGTTTTAAAATAATTGAAAACGTAAAGTCAATGAAATCCATGAATGACCCATCAATGTCTACCTAAGACAACGATGATAATAAACGATCACGAGTCCATAACCAAACCTTGACGTGTTGTGCCTCGCACATTGCACAATAAAGGCAATGTATCATCATATAAGAAATACAAGCACTCTTTTCTCGTATGTATCCGGGTTAGAGCAACTAACCTAGAGTGGGGGTGTCAACCCAATAAATATATTCAAGTGTTTCATGGCTAAATCCATAGCTAATGGTTACGGGTAAACTAATTACACGAGGGCTTAACGAGTACTCTAAACATATTTTCTAATGTATACCGGTCTGCTAGGAATTCATTCTAAAACTAGTAAACAATGCGTGTCTTTCCCCAAAATATAAAATAGTAAAAAGTGGCCGTGAAACTCACCTCAAGTCTGTGGGAAGTCTAGCAAGAACAAATGTTCGATGAACTAGAAAGCCCGACCTACACATCCTATATATAAATGGACATCTTAGGTCTATCAAAAGGATCCATGGTATTCATGGTTCACCCAATCTTTTATGGTATGTTGGTTTAGTCTTATTGGTGACCTTTATGCTTTCCATATATGGTTCAAAAATAGTTGTTTTATCGTATGGAAAACCCTTTTCAAAACCTTGATTTCTAACATATGTTTTTAGTTATAAAACACATGTTATTACTTAAGACAAAATGTGTTAATACTTATTTATAAATCGTATGTGACTCCATATAGGTATATTCAACACTTGCCTCTATACCTATATCTATACATACACCCGCGCACACATATCTATATATGTATGTGTGTTTCGATACACACACATAAGCATTCATGTCCATGATGTCGAAACCCATACATACATACCCATATATGTATGTACTTTGGTACATACACACACATCAATACTTATGTTCATGAAATCGTCATACACATACATATATATTATATACATACACGCGCATATATATAGATACATACATATACAACTCGCATTCATATATTTATACATAATGTTCTCACATATACATTATACATATTACTCTCATACACACATATGATACATACATACGCACACATACACACCTATATATATATATATCATTTCGTATACATACACACATACATTATACATTACTAGATCCTAGTGGTTTGATTAGATTTACTTGGAAAAAGATTATACATAAACTTGGGTGAACATAAATGTTTGGAATATGAAAATAACAAGGTTAAGCTAGTGACATACCACTTGATCTTTACAAGGAAGGCTTGGAACTAGATGACCAAGTGTTAGGAGTGTGTGTGTTTGTAAGTGAGTTAGTGAGGTGAAATAAACAAGCAAGGATCAACCTTAGGCTTCTATTTATAGAGGAAAAGAGAGAGAGGGACGTTGAGAGAGTGGCAACGAGAGAGAGAGAGAGAGAGAGAGAGAGAGAGAGAGAGAGAGAGAGGAAAGTAGAGGGAAAGAGGTCCATCTCTCATTTTGGAAAGTCAACTTATATGGATCCTTGTGTTTCCATAGAATATTTCCATGCTAGTGTGTAATCTTAGAATGATGCTAAACTAATCAACATGACTTATCATCAAATCCCTTGTCATCGTGAATGACTAAACACATGATTTAGGATAATACTCTTACTTTTCTTGCATCTTGTGATTAGGGAACATTGACAAGAGATGGAGGTGTCCATGGATGTGTCTTGGCCGAAATTGTAAAAGGAAAAGGGAAGGTTCTTTTGTGGTTAGTCAACTCTCATGGATTAGTGTGATGATCACACTTTAAAGTTGATTGATGTCACTCCTCTTTGTCTCCTCCTCTTTGTCTCCTCTTGGGCCGAAAATTATCAAAGGAAAAGGAAGCTATTTTTGGTTAATGATCTTCCATGGATACTTGTGACTATAGGAATCATTCTATTTTGGTGACTAGTCTTGGATTAGATGCCATTCTAATCCATGTAACCCATCATAGTAATCCTTGTCAAGATGAAAGACATAACATAAGATTATGGAGTGTTTTGGAGCTAAAAGAATATATTATGGGGGTAGAGGTGGAGGTCGACGGTTCATAGGCTTCCAATGGGGGATCCAATTTGATAGTTTAGGCAAGTAATCTAGCATGGGTTAGTGAGGTTTAGGAAATCTATTCATAATTATCATTAATCACATCATCTTACAATTTATTATTAGAATAATACATGACTAAACATGGCAACAAAGTGGGAGTATTTTGGTGATGTGATTACACAAATGATAGTGTTCTTGTGTTATGTGAAGGTGGGACAAAGAGATAGGTGGTTGTGGTGTTGTGCTTTTCGCTGAAAAAAAGAAAGAAAAGAAAGGGGAGGGCAGCGATAGGTGGTGGTGATGTGGTGGAGGTTATTTTGGGCTAATAAGCTTTATGTATCCAAGTGTTGATCAATTGTTACACCATTTTTAGTTAAACACAAAAATGAGATTGGATAGTTCATTTAAGATGGGACAAAATGTATGTATGAGACCTAAATTGAATGTGTTTTTCTCATATTATTATTACTTCACAAATGCATGCATGCATATATACATGCATCGAATGCATACATATGCATATATATATATATATGCATATGTATATAGGGGAGGATCATTTGAGAAGAATTTCAATTTGAGAAGAAAAAAGAAGAAATAACATTAAATACTTTAACTCACTTCACATTAATTACTCAATTAAGTACTTTTAAATATTTTATCTTACACGCATCAAAACTTGTCCTACACATATCAAAATTCATCCTACACACATCGAAATTGTCATACTTTTATCATACACATATTGAAATTATCATTAGGTTTATCCTACACATGCAGAAATTCATTCTACACATACCGAAATTTATCCTTCACTATAAACTATGTTTGCTTTAAAGATATATATTTAAAAATGAATTATGATTTCATTTATTTAACTAGTTTATGGAAGTTACAAAAACTTAAAAATTTATTTAACATTAAATATAACTATTAAAATGGAAGATTTTTATTGGTCTAAATTTCTTCTCTTCTTCTTACAAGAAAACTTCTTCTCATTTGAACCCTCCACTATGTGTATATATACATACATATATATATATATATATATCTTAATCTTTATTATCATAGTATTCCAATTTAAAAAGAAAGCGCATTTTAGTTCCTTTATATATAAATCCATTCATACATCCACATGTATTAAAGAAATAAACACATATACATGTTTTTAGAAAAATATAATAATTGTTTAAACTCGCGTCACCAATGCTCATTGAAATGGGTGAAATTATACTCGTTCGGGTCTTGCTAGACTTTCTCGGGGACTTATGCATATAAAATGATATCTAATATGTGCACCAAATGTGATGTTAACTAGAAAGTGTACGGATTTTGACTTGGTAAATCGGCGGGTGTCATAGTGGCAAGATCTTCTAATGCAGTGATGATCTTCAAAGTCTATCTTTACAACCTATGTTGTGTGATACGCCGACAATAACAATTATTTCGTTGTCATCTTTCGATAGTGGGGTTGTTGCTTTCTTGTTGTTAAGCTTTCAGTCATTGCAAAGATTGTGTAAGTAGGTTTTCCACCTCAATTTAATGTAATGTTCATTCACTAATACGCATCCATCCTCTCCCTTTATAAAATACTCCTAGATCCTACCTCCTACGTTTCTTAGCCTTGGCAATCTTGAATATATCATGCTCCCTCTTATTCATTTCCACGCGTTCAAACATCTGTTTATAGGTTGTGTTCACCTCCGTTACAGCCTTCTTTCCACCTATTCTCCTTTTTGTATATGTCCTTAACTTCACTCGATCCTCCACGTCTATACACTTCAAAAAATCTATAGAACTCCCTTGCTTATCCCTTATTTTGATTTGGACACCCTAACTCCACCACCATGACTCTTCATTGCCACTTGTCTTGCCTGGTCTAACCCATGGGATCTCATCCGCCACATAAATAATGTTGGTTGCCATAGCCTCACACATTTAGCTTATGTCCTAACCTAATCGGGTTGATTTCGCCATGATAACCTTATCTCTAAACACTGTAATTTTATCTCCCGTAAAATTTCCCCAACGTATTCTCGGTCGCAATTTCCTCCCCCACTCAAATTTTCTCTCATGGTTATATTTGCTACCAATAAATGGTGTTGAGTCACTGTTGTCTCCCTCGTATGACCTTGCAGTTTTTCCACCATCGTTAATATTCTCGGCTCATCAAAAGATAGACAATCTATGTGTTACATCTTTTGCTGCTAAAAGTAATCATTTGTGATCCTCTATTCTTAAAGAATGAGTTTATAATACCTAGATTGTTGGACACCGTAAACTCTAGAAGATCCCAACAATTAATAATTCCTACCACCCAAAGCGAAACCCCTATGAACGGACTAAAAGCCATTAACCCGATGCACTATTACTCTGTTTTTACTCTTCAAATTTTTAACTTTTAGTTTTTCCCTTCAAGTTTGAAAGTTTTCATTTTTAACTTATGAACTATTACTTTATTTCTACACACCTCAACATTTAAAAATAATACGATGCGAGTCACATAACAATGACCAAGGCTCTCTCAAAAGAAGTAAAACAAGGGATATATATCATAGTACTATTCATTATTATGTCTGCCTTAAAATAAGTTAATGATTTTGACAAGGCATAAGTACACACAAATAAACATAAGGCAAACACGTAAGACACATATTTGAATTGCATTTGTGAATATTGTGTTTAAACATAATTAAGTGAATGAGTAAATAAGTGTACATTAATCACCCCAAAAGTGTGAAAACGAAAAAGGGGAGAGTATACTCACATTCGCTAAGCTGTATAAACCTTTAAGCGTCCTGAGTGTAAGTGAGGCGAATCCCGAAGACTCAACCTAAAGCTCCAAGTATCCAAAATAAGTGTCTAAACTTAAAGAGTCTAGTTTCCGAATCTAAGGCACCTAGGATGTCTGGTCTATATATGGGGTTTTAAATGTTTTTAATAAAGGCGATGAGAAAGTATGAAATAATTGTTCTAAAAGGATATAACATATGTAAAATGTGAAATAAATAGTATTTGCACTTAAGTTCATATTATAAAATATATACTAAGTTTATGTGACAAAAATTATGGCAATGACACTAATTAATAAAAGATACTAAAAAATATATATATTTATTGTATTAAATATTAATTATTAATTAGGTTATTAATATTATGTGAAAAATAATAAAAAAAAGTTGGTTTATAATATGCATACTTTATGAAGTTATAAAATAATAAAATTCATTATGAAAATATTTTATAATTAATTTAAAGGTTTTTTTTTTGAATTTATTTTAATAAAAATAAAATAAATTCATAATAAAATGTAAAACATTTTTAAAAATAAAGTTTTTTTTGTAAAAATTTAACCTACTAGCCTAAAGAGTCACAAAATAATTTTTATAGAATATTTGTGACTTTCATATTTTGTTTGAATGGAATTATTATTATATCTAAAAAAAAAATTGTAATTAAAATCGGAGTAAACTGCACGGATGGTCCCTACTTGAACCTGTTTAGTCTCTGTCATCTTCTAAAGAGATAAAGAAGATAACAATGGTAAGGATCATGTCCTTTGATTACCAATTCGAAGAAGATAAGAATCATTATCGAAAATCGAGTGTGTTGGATTCCCGCCCTTTTCAATATCTTGTGGAAGCTTCCGGAAGGAATCAACTGTCAGGTAAGCGCACTCTGATGTGCTGAGAAATTGAGATGTTTTCCCACATAATCATCACCTATCTTGTACTATAAATCGTGCTTTTATCTATGTTTTATCATGATTTATCTTTCTTTGTTGGTAATTGCAGGTTCGGAGGTCCGGTGACGAAAAGAAGTGGAAAACCGCAAAAAACGACACTAAACAGACGAAGAATTGAAGACTTCGAAGCTCTGCCAGAGATGGCACGGCCGTGCAACTGTTCCAGGGCAACAAGTCAACATTTCCAAGTCAAAAGAGGTCAATTTCAGCACTTCAGGATGTGCACGGGCATGCCCTAGTGTATGGCACGGTCGTGCTTTACTACAACATGTTCTCCAAGGAAAAAACCGACCAAAACTGACAAGAATGGTACAAAGGAAGCGGAGCACAGGCGTGCTCATACTTGTGGCACGGGCGTGCCAGACATCTCAGGGAACATTTCTGCATAAAGGACTCTGCAGCAGTACGCGTTATCGAGCAGGGGTGTGCCAAAACTCCGTCAAGGGCGTGCTTGAGCTGGTTTGCCTATAAATAGAGGCCTCCACCCCACATTTTGAACCATCCCTTCCCATTTGAAAACTAACACTTCTCCAGGAAGTTTCAGCCACCTTGAGGGTCTTGCAAGTGACCTCTGGAGCTTGGGATCACTCCATAAACACTTGTTGATTGAGAGTTGAGAGATAGATCATAAAAACTCACCCAAACACCTTCTTTAATCCCACATACACTCACAACTATGTGTTCTCCCAACCAGTGGCGGATGCATAGCTATGGTATGGTGGGCATGTGCCCACCGTCCACCCAGGAGCTCAGGCTGGTATTCCGGCTGGATGAAATTTTCGTTTATGGATTTCTGAGCCAACATCATTTTAGCAGTTGATCCTTTAAGCTATTTCTGGTTTAGAAGGAGTAATAAGAAAAGAAAAGTGTAAAAAAAAGCATATCGGAACTTCTTGTGATGGATGGTATGTTAGCCGGAAAAGTTGTGGAATTGCAGGTTTTAATGTTATGAAGAAGAAGCAACAATTTAACAAACTAGATTGTTAGGACAAAGAGGATTGGTGAAACCACTTTTGGAAACCTTAGTCTAATTCACTTCTGTCATTTTGGCTAAGTATAGAAGTACTGAAAAGAAAACAAAGAACTGCTGAAGAGAAGATAAGAGAAGTGCTGAAGAAGAAACTTCATCAGAAGTTCTGAAGTCCAAACCAGACAAGTTCACTTCAGAAGTACTGAAGACAAACTACTCTTCAGTAGTTTGTCATTCATCAGCACTTAGCATCAGATATTTTCCACCGCCTTTTTGCATCAGTAGTTTATTGTTTATTATTACTTTTAGCTGTTTTTGTTAGTTTCAATGTTGCAACTTGTGCAACTTGTTTCTGTTGTTTCTGTACTTGCTTTTTGGGCAAGATACATGTATGTAAACGTCTATAAATAGGAGGCTTCAACCTTCTATTTTAGACATTGATTTTAATAGAAAAATCCTTCAACCACTCTCACTGTTCTATTCCATTTCAGTATTTATTGTGATCTGTCTAAGTATCTAATTCTCATTTACTGCTTAGATTCATAATAAATACTTGTCATTTATTAGTTTCAATCATCAAGGGGGAGTAATAACTCTTCCTTAGTATAAAAAGTGTTGCTTTAACTTATACAGTCCGCTGTGCTTATAATCTGATTTACAAGGGCTTGCTAAACACTTAAGTGTCAAGATAGCAAGTTCTTACTTAGCAAAAAGAGCAAACTGATCCAACAATTGGTATCAGAGCATTGGTTTATCTGATCACATATCAATCTAACAAATTGAGAATCAGACACAAAGCTCTTATTGATACTCAATAAAAAGATCACACAGAGTGCCATTGATAAAACTCTTTTCATTAAACATGTTGGAAATCATGTCTTACTTGTTCAAATTTATGTTGATGATATCATTTTTGGTTCAACAAACACAAAACTGTGTGATGATTTTAAGAAACTCATGCTATCAAAATTTGAGATGAGTACCATGGGAGAACTGCAGTACTTTCTAGGACTGCAGATCAAGCAACAAACAAATGGAACTTTTATACATCAATCAAAATATGTTAAAGAATTATTGAACAAATTTTCTTTAAAAGACTGTAAATCATGTTCCACTCCCATGACACCAATCACACAAGTTGAACCTGATGATCAAGGAAAACAGGTTGATCAAACCATGTACAGATGCATGATAGGTTCCCTTTTATACTTAACTGCTTCTAGACCAGATATTATGTTTTCAACATGTGTCTGTGCTAGATATCAATCAGCATCAAGGGAATCACACCTTATAGCAGTCAAAAGAATTTTCAGATATCTGAAAGGAACTCCAACACTTGGAATTTGGTATCCTGCTTCAAGCAATACCAAGTTATCAACTTTTTCAGATAGTGACTATGCAGGGTGTAAGATGACAAGAAAGTCAACATCTGGTGGTTGTCAATTCTTGGGTAACTGTCTAGTGTCATGGCAATCAAAGAAGCAAACATCTGTTGCAACTTCAACTGCTGAAGCTGAATACATTGCAGCTGCAAGTTGTACATCACAGATACAATGGCTCCAATATCAACTTCTTGATTATGGAATCAAAGAGACCAAGACACCTTTGTTTGTAGACAGCAAATCTGCCATTAGCATCATTCAAAATCCGGTACAATTCTCAAAAACCAAACACATTGAGATCAGGTACCATTTCATAAGAGATTGCTATGAAAAAGGCAAGATTGAGGTGAAGCATGTAGCAACAGCTAATCAAATAGCTGACATCTTCACAAAACCCCTTGACACATCAACGTTTCAGAAGTTAGTATCCATGCTTGGGATGCTAAATTTGTAAGTGTTTATTTTATTATTTTACAATTTTTCATTTTTCACTTACAAACAGACAAAAAGTCTGAAACAAAACTTCTGATAAGAGAGAAACTACTGATGAACAAAACATCAGTATGGGGATAATTTCTGAAAAGTGTGTAACTTCTGATAAAATAACCTTCAGAAGTTATGAATAAAAGTATTTATAAAAACATTTCTCATCAGCTGTTAAAACTACTGAAGAGGAAATGGGAACTACTGATGAAGTAATCCTTCATCAGCAGTTTAAGTCAAAAGGGCAAATCTGACTTTTCCCATCATCAGAGGTTTGACCTAATCAGTTTAAAACTTCTGATAAAAAGATTTTTAACCAAAGGCGGTTTAAAAACTTCTAATAAAGAAGATTCAAGCGGTTAAAACTTCTGATAAATACTTTTTCTCAACACTTATCCTTTCAAATTCAAAATATCCCTCTTTCTCTCTCAAAAACTCTCTCAATAACCTAAACCTGCAAATCAACTGTTCGATCAAAAAACCCAAACCACATGGCTCTCGTTCTAAAGCAGGGACACAATCAAAGGGCCTTTCTTGAAAAACAAGAAGGCTGGTCCCAATACGATGAGATCAATGATCTTGTCGTAAAATCCCAATATTTTACTGCTCTCACAATAAACTCACCAATTCACACTGAAACTCTGAATGAGTTCTGCGCAAATGCTGAGACGGTGACGGCGGATGATGAAGTCATTTCCCTCAACTCAAGAATAAAAGGGAAACCACTGACCATCACACCGGCCACACTGGCAACAAGACTGGGTCTGGATGATGTAACTGCCCCTGACCATGTTGCTAATTCTGATATTCACCTAACCATGACTGAGTGTGGTTATCAAGGTACTCTCTCCCATGCTACTATCTTCAAAAAATATTTTGAACCAAAATACAAGCTTTTGTTTCATTATATTATTATGTGTTTGAGTCCTAAAACAGGGTCTTATGACCAGATGCCCTCCACTTTTCAACCAATATTTCATTCCATTGTGAATGAAACTAAATTCAGGGCATCAAAACTATTTTTCAATGAGTTGGTGTTACATCACAATAATACCAAGAAAAAGTTTTTGTTGTACCCAAGGTTCATTATGCAATGCATAATAGGGGAACTGGGTAATGAGGTGCTTGTGGGAAAGATTTCAACTTTAAATCCTTTAACATCACAAGCATACTCAAGGCATAACAAACCGGCTGCCTAGCCAGAAGATGATCAGGGAGAACAACAACAAGTCCCCCTGAAGCCCACATCTTCCAAACTCACACCACCAAAAGCCAAAAAGCCCAAGCCAACAAAGACAAAAACCCACCAACCCAAAAGAAAAGCTGTTCAGGAGGTTGAGATGCCTAAACATGCTCATGAGCAGTCTGCTCTTCAAATAGGTGAGACTGAAACACCCTCTCAGTCTCATCCATCTCAAACCCCACCAAGAGCACCCATAACCATTTTATTCAAAATAAAAAGACTTAGAAAAACTATTGAAACACACTCTTCTTTTGAAACTGCTGAACAACAAATTTCACCTATTGCCCAAACTACTGAACCAACCCCACAAATTTCTGAACAAGAGGCAATAGAAATTGCCAAACTTCTCTCTGGGCTAAAAGAGAAGGTCCCATCTGATTATGTCAGTCCCCTACAACCACAACAAACAGGGGACATAACCACAACATCAGACATGGATGTGGACATCTCTAGCCCTATCCCAAGAGATGAGGGTGGACCAGAGTCTTTAAGCCCAATTTTAGAGACTCTTGGGGCATCTGAGGCTGCTACTACTCAGTTACCACCCAGTGGTGGATCTGAGGATAGAAGTAACATAGCTAAGACCTCAGATGTGGCAACTACTGATGAAGGCTTAATGCCTGAAGTAGGAAATCCTCAGAACCAAGAACAAGAGGTTCATGAGAGAACTGAGTTGGGCTCAGCTCATGATTTAACTGAGACAGTCCTCATTGAGGGCAACATCAGGGATTCAGATGATTCCATTAATTTGGATGATGTTTCAAAAACACAAACTACTAAATTGACGACACATTATGAAGGTCCTGTTTCAGGGGTATCCAGGCTCAAGAAGCCAGTCACCCCTGCACAGGTTAAAGCCCACTCAATCCCTAAAACCCCTAGAGTGGCATCCTCTGTACAACATGAGGATCTCCCAAAAACACCCCCTTCACAACAAATGCCTACCCAATTCCCTGGGCAAACAAGCATAGACCTGAACCAGCTATGCAGCCCAGAGGGTCCCCTGTACCACATGATGAATACTCTCATCAGAAATCACTTCCAAACATACACAGCTAACTTGGAGCTGTCTATCAAGAATCAATTTGGAGTGATCAAGACCAAGATGAATGATCTGTCCAACAAGATAGACTTCAACAGCAAACAGATTGCTCATCTTCAAGGACAATTCTCCCAACCCTCAACTTCAAAAGTTAAACTTGATGAATCCAAAAAGGGGGAGAAGATCAGGGAACCTAAGGAGTCATTCCAAGCCAGGATAAGGGCAAGAGTGGCCATCCTTGAAAGAGATCAAAAAGATCAGGCCAGGAAAGAAAAACTGGCCAAACAGTTTGGTGTCTTAGTGGAAGAAATTGAAGCCACAGAAAAAGAAGATGAGACCCAAACCTCTGAAGAATCCCTAAGGCACAATGAAGAAACTTCTGATGGCAAAAGTTCTGATGAAGAATCAGAAAGTACTGAAGACAATCCTTCAGTAGTTGACAAACCATCAGCTGTTGTCAACCCATCAGAGGTTAACACTTCCAAACCTCAAACCACTGAACCTTCCAGATCCACTGAACAAATCAAACCAACTTCTGCTCCTCCAAGGCCTACAACAACCACTACCATGACTGTCCTAACACCTGCTCCAATCTCTCAATCAACTGAACTTCTTGAGCAGAGGTTAAAGGCAGTTCAACAAAAGGCCAAGGAAGACCAGATTTGGAAAAGTCTGGAACAAAGGGATGATCTAGAGTTTGAAGAGAAGCTCCAGGCTTATCAAGCTGAACTGGAGAGACATGCTGAAATAGACTATGTTGCTGAAGAAGACAAAAGACAACAACTGATGTCTTACATTACCAAGAACAGCAAGACTAAAGCCTATACACTCAAAGGACTCTCTGTGCAAGAGCTGACAAGAAGGGCACAACTGCTTGCAGATAAACTGGCCACTAGCAAAGAAGGAAAGGCCAAGAGAGCCCAGATAATAGAAGAGTTAGTAGCAGAGGGCTATGGTTCAAAAGCCTCAGTATCCAGATGGAAAGAAGAAAGACTAATGGATACTTACAAGAAATACTTGGCTGCCAAGGCTGCAAATCCAGAGAAGTTTCAAACTACTGATCCTTCAAGATCAGTAGTTAGAACTTCTGGTGTATCAACTAGAAGACCTGCTACTCAGAGAAAGAAGGCAGAGGACAATGTCAAAACTGACTTCAAAATGGTACTACTTGAAGGAAGTTCAATAGTCCATTCAGATTTTGACATTGAGGAGAAACCTCTGTTAACACAATTCAGGGATCCTTCCACTTTTGCCTACCAAATACAAAAGACCATCAAAGAAAAGATGCATACCAGAGTAGTGACTGAACACCATCTCCCAACTGTTCAGATGCCTGATATGCAACAACAACAAGGAAGAGACTCCCACCTGAGGTTAACTGAAACTGAAAGCATCCAACACTCAGGACCATCAACCCAAGGGACAAGTCTGGTTCCCTATTCTTCTGACTTTAACAAGTCAAAGATACCTATCATCAGATGGTCACTTACTGATAACAACTCAGTATTGTTGACAAGAAGAGACCTCTCAAGCAGGGCTTACAAGAAGATCAGTGATCTGAAGAAACTGTCAACACAAGACCTGCTCACAATTCAACATCTGGAACCACAGAGAGGATCTCTATCTGATGGTCAGTTAAACCAGCTCAAGAACACCATGTACAAAGAGATATGGAAGATTGTTCAAGACAGAAGAAAAACATAAGGAATTAGTAAGGTTTTGGCTTCATCAATCCAGGGGGAGATTGTTAGGACAAAGAGGATTGGTGAAACCACTTTTGGAAACCTTAGTCTAATTCACTTCTGTCATTTTGGCTAAGTATAGAAGTACTGAAAAGAAAACAAAGAACTGCTGAAGAGAAGATAAGAGAAGTGCTGAAGAAGAAACTTCATCAGAAGTTCTGAAGTCCAAACCAGACAAGTTCACTTCAGAAGTACTGAAGACAAACTACTCTTCAGTAGTTTGTCATTCATCAGCACTTAGCATCAGATATTTTCCACTGCCTTTTTGCATCAGTAGTTTATTGTTTATTATTACTTTTAGCTGTTTTTGTTAGTTTCAATGTTGCAACTTGTGCAACTTGTTTCTGTTGTTTCTGTACTTGCTTTTTGGGCAAGATACATGTATGTAAACGTCTATAAATAGGAGGCTTCAACCTTCTATTTTAGACATTGATTTTAATAGAAAAATCCTTCAACCACTCTCACTGTTCTATTCCATTTCATTATTTATTGTGAATCTGTCTAAGTATCTAATTCTCATTTACTGCTTAGATTCATAATAAATACTTGTCATTTATTAGTTTCAATCATCAAGGGGGAGTAATAACTCTTCCTTAGTATAAAAAGTGTTGCTTTAACTTATACATTCCGCTATGCTTATAATCTGATTTACAAGGGCTTGCTAAACACTTAAGTGTCAAGATAGCAAGTTCTTACTTAGCAAAAAGAGCAAACTGATCCAACATAGATGAACCTTAATAGTTTATTATTTTATTATAGATAGGCTATGTAGGTACCATACATATATCCTCATAATATGCCATTCAAAAGTCAAAAAGACAAATTGACTGACACAAAACAAGTAATATTATTTAGTTACTTTTTACTTTTCATTTGATTGATTTATTAAATTTCTATATTATTTAATGGGAATATTACTCCATCTACGTTTTGATTTATTAATTTTATATTAGTTTTCTAAAGCGTATCTAACCTTTGAGCATAAGGAATGTCATATAGTTTCATTGCCGTTTTAACAAAATACATAATGGATGAGTGATTCTTATAACTTAAAGATATATTATTGGATAATTACTTTCATAAAAATTTCAAAAGAAGCTATTGTTTAGATTAGTAGATATGCAATGTACGGTCATTAATAATTTGTCAACTCGTATTGTGCCCCCCGTACAAAAAAATTCTGTATCCGCCACTGCTCCCAACACCAATTATAGTGTGCAAGCTGTACAGCCAATGCTTAGCTAGATTAATTAAGTGTTGCTAGGGTGAAGACTTATCTTGGTATGGATTATATAGTTGTTATTTGATTAGTGGGGTTGTGTTATTGTTTAATTCTTTTTACATAAAACTTTGTTTGATGAATTAATTAACTAATTAACTAGTCTTTGGTCTTGTGGGTGTCTTGATAGGAAGTGGGAGGACTTAAGGGTGTACCCATGGTGTGTAACAACCCATGAACTCTTAAGCTAACCTAACCCTATGAGTAGTGATTAGTCCATTTGTGGGCAGAAATACACACACTTTGAGACTTAATCCTCTACTATTAAGATCTCATTTAGGGTCGGTACGGTCTTTATATTCGGTCCTAGTGATAAGTCAAGTCTTTGTTGTGCGACTCAGCTTCATTGTCTATGTGAAAGCTCTGGCGCAAGCTAAGGTTTGATGAACCCGCTTTGAGAGAAAACAATCTTTATTTTCTCTCATCTTTATATTGCCGCACAGTTATCGATAGAACACTTGCTTTTTAAAACAGTTAATTGGGTCAAGTAAAGGACGCATGTGTGCCGGTTGGTCACGACTCCTTTATGATATCAAGTGGTTTCTTGTTCGGTCATGCTCCGGCCACCGGCAAGTTGTCCATAAAAGTTTCAAGTGTTTAGATGTCTTTATTACAATATTGGGAGATGGATCATTCAAGGTTGGGTGCACACACTTTCGAGTAGTCCGTCTGTCATACTGAGAGGTGAGCTTACCGGTTTGGGATACCCTCACATTACAACAAGAACACAACTCGTCTTGCGATAACAGTCACCTCTGGAGAATGCTGTAGCAACTCCATGTTAACCATAAGTGCGCACTTGTTCACACCACTTAATTAATTAACTACTATTAATCCGTCCCAAGGTAAAGTTGGATCCCGAAGCAGCACTTTTGTGTCGGTATTGATTTTTATTCTGGTCACTCTCACTCTCTTTCTTTATTTTCTTTACTTATATTAAAGCAACTTAGGGCTGAGTAGGGGAAGTCGTGTCTTTGGGTTCGATACTCGGTACTTGCTGGAAATCTATGCTACACTCGATAGGTACACTTGCCTATTGTGTGGGTTTAGAATAATTCGCAATTATCGTTTTATTTTATAAATTTAAAACTTGACAAAGTGTTTTAACTTAAAAGTTTTGACTTAAAGATCTTTTTGGACAAGTGTTTGGCGCATCCGTCGGGGACTTGTTTCCTTTAAAATAAAACTAATTTAAAACATTTAATCCACACGACGTCACACTCCATATCAACTAGCTATATGGTAGTCCTCTTGCTCTCATTTCTCATCTTGTCTAATGATTCAGAAGTTGTATTCATAACCTCCGATCTAAGCGATGGGTATTGCTTCAATTCCTGTTGCAAGTGACAACACAAGACCAGCCTTTGTTAACCACGGACAGAAAGCAGCAAACAAAGAGACATTTACAAAAAAAAAAAAAGAATGGTGTCTTTAAAATATATGCAAATGGTGTATAATAACATTGAGGTTTCGTTGATTCAAAGCATCTTACTGTGTGGCCCATCTATTCACGTCAAATGATGATGTGATAGAGATAGAGGGAGCACCATCCATTTGTTTTTATTTTTTTATTTTTTTAAAGAGGGGTAATACAGTAATTTTACATGGACTTAACTGAAAAACTTAATCTTCAGTCAAGTAAGGGACCATCGATTGAACAAAATACAAAGCACAGATCCCATATGTGTAATCTTAAAAAGTTGAGGTGCATACTTTAAATTTGGGGAAACAACAGGGACCATCCGTGCAGTGTACTCTTAAAATCGATTTAATATGATTTTTTATTAATTAAAACTAGATTAACAATTAAAAATGAGATAATATATAAAATCATTTCAAAAAAGAGAGAAAATGACATGGAAATTATTCTATCATATTGAGATATATTTTTGCAAATTTTCATGTTAAACAAATTAATTACGATTTTATACGAATTAAAGATGATTAACTACATAAAATATACAAAAAAAAAAAAATACTAAACAGCCTCTAAAAATTACCAAAATATTTCTAAAACTTCTAATCAATAATATGAACATGTCTATCAAGTTTTATAATTTTTAGATTAGCAATAAATGAGTTATATATTTTTAAATTTCTAAAACTTTTAAATCAAAATTCCTAAATATTCCTAAACATCCTAAACCCTAGCTTTTCAATTGGAACCCTTAATGACTATAAATGATAAATCAAATAGAGGGCTATTGATCTACACACATAAATGAAATAACATGCAAAAGGAATTGAAAAAAAAAAAAAAACCTTGACTGAAGTTTATGAACCGAACCGAGACAAAAACGAACAAAAAACACCACGAATATGATACAAACTTTTGAAAGTGGAAATTGACTTACGGGAACCATAAATCGGTGGGTATAGGGTCTAGGGGTGAGTTTAATTGCCATGATTTATAAAAATGATGAGTATAACTAATAATTCCAATTTTGGGTTTTGAAAAGTTAGAAAACGAATGATAAATGACCAATTTACCATGATTTACGGGTTATTAACTGAAATTGACAATTGGGAACATAAAATCGGCCCATTTATGGAATATGCAAGTTTAATTGGAAAAATATGGGTATAATTATGAATTTGAATTTTGAGTGTTTAAAGTACCAAAAACGAGTAAAAATTGCTAATTTGACCTTGATTTGAAGTCGATTACGCGAAATTGGAAGAGGGGTTACGAAGATACATGATTTCCTCATATAAGGGTGGTTTTAATTGTAAAGTTGAGGTGGAAAACAAACTTAATTTACTAATTTGTGTTTAAATTATACTTCATCCGTCCCATTTTAGATGTCATGGGCCCACAAACACACAAATTAATAAATCTTTGTTTGTAAGTTGTAAAATGACATTAATATCCCCAAGTTATTATTTCACATTTTTTTATTGTCTTTTGTCTTTTATGGGCAAAACTGGAAATTACTTAGAAATGGACATTTAATTTGGGACAACAAAAAATGCAAAAATGGACATTTAAAATGGGACGGAGGGAGTAATGGGTTTTAAATAGGAATTTTATATATGAAAGGTTTATTTATGTAATTAGTAAATTTTATAAACTAATTAAATAGGTTGTTTCTAAAATAATTTTTTAAACTTTATAATTTATTTATTTCAATAAATAATAAAAAAATTCATAAAATTTGATTTGATTAAATTAAATCTTTTTATTGTAAAATATATAATTTAGAGAAAATTACACAGATTGTCCTTTAATTATTAGCGAAATTACACTCTCTGTCCTTTATGTTAATTCTTCACTCCTTCTGTCATTTCTTTTCTAAATTTGCTACACCCTCTATCCTTTAGGCTAACTTCCGTTAAAAAACCTGGTTAATTTTGAAACTAATTTACACGTTTAGCCCTTATAAAATAATAACATGTCATTTTTTCTAGTTATAGTTTCTATTAAACTAATTATAATTTTATAAGGGCTAAAAGTGTAAATTAGTTATATAACTAGGCAAAATGATATGTTATTATTTTATAAAGGCTAAAAGTGTAAATTAGTTTCAAAATTAACCAGGTTTTTTAACAAAAGTTAACCTAAAGGACAAAAAGTGTAGCAAAGTTAGAAAAGAAATTACAGAAGGAGTGAAAATTAACATAAAAGGGCAGAGAGTACAATTTCACTAATAACTAAATGACAATCTGTGTAATTTTCTCTATAAGTTATAAGACTAACTTTGTAAAAAGTAAATATATCAAGATGGGGTTTAGGATTTATAAAATCCATAAATTCATATATTTAGAACTGAATTACAAGTTTTGTCCTTTAGCTTTATACCCGACTACAAAGAATGCCTTTTAAGTTTAAAATTGATTGGTCTTGTACTTTATCTATCAAAATCATGCATGTTATGTCATTTGTGCCTAACTCGGTTAGTTTTCTCAGTTAAATCATGCCACGTGACCTGCATATGAGGGTATATTTCAGTAAAATCATCAACCCCTCTTATATTCTTCTCCAATTTAATTTACAGATTATAAACCCTAGATTGCTACCATCACAACCACTCGACACCACCACCAACCCACAATCACTGCCAACCCCTTAGCACCTGAAACCTCCGACTCGAATCCAACCCTTCATCGTCATTGCTATTAATCCAATCAACACTTCATCGTCAGCTTCAAGCATCCCATAATATCTCGAATCCAACCCTTCATGGTCCTATGATGGTGCGGGGTTCCGCTTCTGTTGCCAACGACCACCCTTGATATATGGAAAGTGGGGTAGAAATTGGTCCCAGTTCATGCAGATCAGATCTGTTTTTGTTATTGGTTGAAGGTTTTTGCTTATTATTGTCTAGAGGTTTCCTTGTGAACATTCTTGATATATGGAGACTCATGAATTACTTATGGGGAGAGTTCGATAAATATGAATATGTCATTCTATGTTTTCCTCTGAAACTTCATTTTCCTTTATAGATCGATCTATAATCATGGTCTTGTGAGGTGTCCTCTATTCACATTTTGGGGATTAATTACTTTGGATTTACAGTAATGTGTTCTTAACCTCTTATCATTTTACTTAGTTTTCAATAATTTGGCTACAGTGATGTTTTGTTCTTCATTTTGGTTTCAAGGTTCCTATCCGGAAGTTTATATCAGAAAACCATCTTGATTTTGATGTTTTTTTCCCCAATGTTGGTCACGTCGAACCCTAGAATCAATTTGTTTGTTAAATCAGTTGAATTGGGGTTTATATTTAGTAATATCGGGGAAGAATTGAAGGGGTGGGTGATTTTACTGTAATATCCTCGTGTGCAAGTCACGTGACAATATTTAACGACGAAAACTAATTGAGTTAGGCTTAAAGGACATAACGTGCATGATTTTAAAAGATAAAGTACAAGATCAGTCAGTTTTAAACGTAAAGGACATTCTTTGCAATCGGGTATAAAGTTAAAGGACAAAACTTGTAATTCAGTCTATATTTAGATAATAATGGAGTAGTTTATAAATCAGATTTAATTAAATAATATTTCATTTACTTAATTAAAAATCTATTTATCTTTGAAAATAAATAGATTTGTACAGGTTTTGAAATAATTTTTTTTGAGACAAAGCGTTTGAGGGATATGATTGGATGTTGTGGAAAATATAAATGGGCATTAAGATATATACATATATACACATATATATATATATATATATATATACATATATACATATAGGCTAAGGGTAGACAAGAAACCCTCTAAAATGAAGAAACTCCCAAAAACCCATCTTGTGGTCTAGATTAATCCACACCACCCTCTATTATTTTAATAAAAAATGGTATTCTAGTAAATTTACACTTCCCCCTCTTTTTTGGTTTGAATCTTTCTCTTTTCCATCCTATATAAACAACTCTCACACACACACACACTCTCTCTCTCTCTCTCTCTCTCTCTCTCTCTCTCCATTTCTCTTTCACCTTTCTGCATCAAGATTATCACCACCACCACCAATATTCTCTTTATTAAAACCATCCTGACCACCATACCTGACCACCACCACCACCACCACCGTCTTCATCCTCCATCCACCGTCATCCACCACCGTCTCCATGGATCTAACCAGATCCACCACCACCAATACTCTACATCATCTTCTTCAAGAAAAAGCCCTAAATCAACCAGGTAACCCTATAATTCGTTATTAGCTTTAAATTCGTAACAGATCAGTTAATTCGTTTTATATTTAGTAACAGATCAGTGCTTCTTTCTCTTAATTATTTTTTTTTTCTTCTCGGCTCGTAGTAACAAGATGACACGGGCGGCGGAACCACCACTCCACCACCGCCATCCTCCGTTCCTCTCTTCTCGATCCCTGCTTCTTTCTCTTAATTATTTTTTCTTCTCTGCTTCTCTCTCTAGATCTTTATCTGGTTCCCTGCGTCTCTCTCTCTCTCTCTCTAGATCTGATAAGATGGGTGAATGGGGGTAAGGGTTGTGTCGTTTGGAGGTTGCTCCGCTGCTGCATTGTCCCCTTGGTTCCTTCTCCTTCTAAGTCTCTCTCTCTCTCTCTCTTTCTAATAATCAGTGTGTAGGTGATGTTTATGTAATTGTGTGTGTGTGCGTGAATATTAGAGACAAGGAAAATGGGCTTGTGGCTTTTTTATTAAGGAATGGTTCAGACAAGGCAAATGGGCTTGTGGCTTTGGTGTGTGTGTGTTTGAAAATTCAAACTATTTGAACGAATATTTTGTTCACCAATCTTCACTTAGTTATAAAGTTTTTTTTTTTTTTTTTTTGGACATTGAGTGACACCAAGGTTTTTTTTGAACGATTTTTTTTTGGACATTGAGTTTGAAAGGGTTTAGAAAACAATTAATGGTTAGAGTTTGAATTTGAGCTAATTAGTGTTTGGTAATAGGAAGTTGTTTGTGATGGTTTTAAAAATGTATGTTTGCATCTGGTTCGTATGTAACTCCATAACTAATCATGTTTACACGTAGGTTTACATATTAATTAACCTTTTTTATATGTTATTATTATTAATATGTTTTTTAAGCAAAATTGGTGAATTTTAGTGTCTCTTAACATATGCAACAATATGTATGATTTGTTTTTTTACCATTATGTGCATGTTTAATGTGTGGAATATATGTTTGTATCTGTTTCCTATATTGCGTCTGCTTCGTATGTAACAATAGAACTAAGTTGGTATAAATTAGTTACCTATGAGGTACACATGTTTTACTTTCAACAGCAGTTGCATATGTTAATCAATAAAAAAGTTTGTCTAAAATTTTTTTTCATGAGGTAAAAAATGTATGCTGGGTGCAGACTACAAAAGTTTGTCTGTGTTTTCCAGAAAAAAACCCTGCTACACATGTAACACTCGTGTTTTTTGCACCTTGGCTGTTTTTTTGTTTTTTTTTGTTTTTGCATATATGAGTTTCGTCTGTTTCGTATGTAACAGCACCACTCAGTTGGTATACATTAGTTTCTGTTTTTTTTTACCGGATACAAAGTCTTGATTTTTAAGTTTGATAATCTTGATAACTAAATATATAAAACAATGTTTGTTTGTATCAGTTTCGTATGTTTGTTTTGTAATCCAGTTGGTTAACATACGTTAAGAGGGGGGTAGGCTTTTACATGTAAATTGATGATTTTTTTTTATTTTTGCAGGTGAGCATATTTTTTACATTAAAGATGAAGATGATTATCAAGGATGAAGTGTAGACATTTTTTTTTATTTTATGATAGTTTTTTTTTAGCATTTGTTGATTTTGTAATGACCGTTTTGTTTGTTTTTAACACTTTGTAAGAAACAATTCTTGTGTACATTTGAATGTTTTTTGATCTATAAAGTTTTTAATTGATTATATACAATCTGTGCAATTTTAACGTACGCAACACTGCATATGTTACATATGTAACATGATGTGCTGATAGATTTAGGACCACAGTTACAAAAGTATGAGAGAGATGATGTGACATGTGTGGGGTCCACTTGTCATATGTGCTTTTTAGAAAAAAATGGCATTTGACCATTGTGCCCTTTTTTGTCATCTAGCTTAATAAATCTATTAAAATAATGTAGAATGAATCTTGACCATCCATCTAGTTTGATCAATGGCTCTAAATGAGTTTACAAGGTTTCCTCAATTTAGGTGGGTTTTTATTTTAACCTCCCCTTATACATATATATATATATATATATATATATATATATATATATATATATATATATATATAGGCTAAGTATTTAATGAAAACCCAAAAATTTGAAGAAACCCATGGAAACCCATCTAGTGGCTCTAATTGTTCCACATCACCCCATTTGCAATATATTATTTTATGTCTTAAAGGGCATACTAGTCATTTTATCTTTCCCACCCATTTAAACATTTGAATCTTTCACACACACACACACACACACACACTTTCTCTCTCCATCTCTCTTTCTTCTCTCTATTAACAATCAGACCCATGGAAACCATCCCCATCCTCCATCCACCATCGATCCACCACCGTCACCATCCTACATCTCCTCCGTCGATCCACCACCGTCCCCATCCTCCATCCACCACCGTCCCCATCCTCCATCCACCATCATCCACCACCACCTTCATCCACCACCGTCTTCATGCCATTTTTTTTTGTTAGTTTACTCCATTGGCAGGAAGGAGCAAGAAAATAAAGGTCAGATTTAGTATTTTAATCTCAAGCTTCTTATTCATGTCGTTTTTTTTTGTTACTTTACTCCCATCGTCAAAAGCTTCTCCATTTGCTCTGTTTTTATCTTTTTACAGAACAGAGTATGAAAAGGTGGTTAAACAGAGTATGCTTTGTTTTATGTTTTGGGAGATGGGTTAAAAGTAGCAAAAAATGTGAAACTTAAAGCAACCACATTTCATTACAGAACATTTTATACGTTTAGGATTTTGCATCCCAGATGCTTGAAAAGTAAAGAATTATTAATAAAGGGTTAATGGAAACAAAAACCTTTCTAATTTTTTTTTTTTTGTAAATAGATAAAACAGAGGCAGAAAGTAAAAAATTATTTAAGTTTTTTTTGGCTGTTTTTGGTTGAAGAATAATGTGAAATTTGATGAATTTGTTATTTATATGATTTGGACCTAATTTGGACTCTATAGATGTGTGTGAATTAAAATCCGAAGTATGTTGTTTCATATGTAACACTGTATCTTTTTTCTTAAATATTCTTTTTAATCTAATTTTCACAAGCCATATCAGTTAACATGTTACTAAGTAAAGGTATTATATATTTTAATGGTTTATTGTCGATGATGAGTTAAGCTTTTGAATAAAAAAAGTAGTGAATTTTAAAAAGTAAATTCATATGGAGTGTGTGCGATGGTACACATTTTTGTTAAGTTGCGTATGATACACATCTATGCAATTGCGTATGATACAAATAGTGAATTTTAAAAAGTAGTGAATCTATGTTGCGTATGATACACATCTAAGGTTTAGAATAAAAAGTAGTGAATTTTAAAAAGTAGTGAATCTATGTTGCGTTTGTTTCGTATGTAACAGAACTAAGTTGCAGTTTTTATAAAAAAAAAAAGTAGTGAATCTATGTTGCGTATGATACATATCTAAGCTTTTGAATAAAAAAGTAGTGAATCTATGTTGCGTCTATTTCGTATGTAACAGAACTAAGTTGCAGTTTTTATAAAAAAGTAGTAAATTTTAAAAAGTAGTGAATTTTAAAAAGTAGTGAATCTATGTTGCGTATGATACACATCTATGCAGTTTTTATAACATTCCTCCTAAGTTAAGTTTGATAATTTTTTGATAACTAAATGGATAAAACAATGTTTACTTTCAACACTAGTTGCATATGTTAATATGGGGGGGGGGGGGGGGGGGTTTACATGTAAATTGATGATTCTGTTTTCTTTTTGCAGGTGAACATATTTGTTGCATTAAAGATGGAGATGATTATCAAGAATGAAGTGTAGACAAATTTTTTTTTATGATAGTTTTTTTTTTTAGCATTTGTTGATTGTAATGATCGTTTTGATTGTTTTTAGCATTTGTAAGAAACATTCTTGTGTACTTTTGAATGTTTTTTGTTCTGTAAAGTTTTTAAGTGATTTTATACATTATATCTGTTTTAACGTATGCAACAAGACATCACATATGAGACCAGAGTATGTGCAATTTTAACGTATGCAACACTACATATGTAACACGACGTCCTGACAGATTTAGGACAATGGTCACAAAAGTATGAGAGAGATAATGTGACATGTGTCAGGTCAACTTGTCATAGATGTTTTTTCAGAAAAATGTCATTTGTCTATTATACCATTTTTTGTCCACTAGTATACAACTAATAAATATAATAAGCCTGATTAACAATGGGATTGAAAAGCAATGAAAATTCTCAAAAATTTTATTAATCGAAATAGTTGAAATACAACGATAGAAAATGTAAATACAATGAAATCAAATGACTAAAATTATACAATCAATGATAAATGAATGGGAGGAATGTCACACCTATGTTAAATAACTTTGTAAAATATTATTTTTTTTAACGTGTCGTCGTTTTAGTAAATAAAAAAGGCATTTTACGTGCACCATGCTTTTTGGCCACTTACGGAGTTTAACCCCAATCTTGTATATAATGCCACATATTTGTGGTGTTTTTTTTCACTTAGTTAAAAACATTGTGTTTTACAATTTTTAATAATTATTTTTTACACATTGTCTTTTAAGAATTGTGTGTAGCACATTTTGTCTTAAACATTGTGTTTTATACATCATGTATTACTGCACGGTTCGTCCCAATGCTCATTCTTGCGGTGGACAAAATATATACTAGCATGCTTTATATTTTTGTAAGTAACCTATAATTAGCAAACTTTACTAGCCGTTTACATTATTTTATCATAATTGTATTAATTAATGATACATCGCAAATTAATAGAGGGAATGGTTGTCCAAATATTAATTTGGATGTCTTAATATACTGTTTTTTTTTTTATAAAGACAAATATTACATCTCCTATATTAATACACTAATAATGCTAAATTACACCCTTACCAAAAATTGAAACTTAGAAACTCCATGGCTCCATGCAGTTAGCCTCAAGTTTACGTCTCATTATATTGTTATTCCATGTAATTTATTGTTTAAAACAATTAGGTGAGTTTTGACCGGGAGTAAGTAATTAATAGGAAAGTACGAGAAGGCTGAAACATGTGTTGCGTTGTCAATTGTTTGGGTACTCATGAATAGTGAAGTGATCAAACACTCTCATTCATGTCTTTTTGGATCGTTGTCTTCATACAAATCTTTTTCAATTATTATTACGATTACTACTATCATATTATTACTACTATATTATTATTATATCGGGGCGGACGGAGCGGTCTGTTATGGACTGGTCGTGATGGCCGTGACCATTACGAACACCGTCTCGCCTAAAATATCACGGCCGCGATTCATTAATTGTGTGATGAACATCACGCCCGCTAGCCAACGGTCAAAAACCGAAAAAAAAATAAAAAAATAATAACCATCTATCTATAAATACACGTATTTACCCTTTTTTACATACATTTAAAAAATTGTCCTACTACAAAAAATAAAATAAAAATCATACAACTCTTCTCATCATCCTCATTCACATCACAAAAAAAAATCAGAAAAATCACACAATACTTACATGGACAGAAGAGGAAATTGTGCTCGTGATCGCGTATGACAACGTACACAACGATGACGCATCAACGGGCAGTGGTCGTCATCGTAGCCGAGTTTGGTGCACTTGTCGGGGGAACACAACGTACTTGTGATTCAATCTCTCACAAGTACAGGGACCTCGAATCGAAGTGTCAAAACTTTGAAAAAAAAATTATACGAACGATGCTAAGCTTCCCCGACGAAACAGAAGATGTGTAGGAAGGCTTCGCTCACATTGACTATGCTGTCGAGGTCGGCGTGGATTTTTCGCATGTTTCGGCGTGACGAATGTTACGCCAAAAATTTAATTAGGTTTTATATCTTCTAGTAATGTTTTATTTAATTTCTAGTATTTTTTTATTTAATGTAAGTTTTTTTTACTTAATGTAATTTTTTTATTTTTTTGATGTAATTTTTTTATTTTATTTAATGTAAGTTTTTTTTATTTAATGTAATGTTTTTATTTTTCTTTAAAAAAAATGAGTGTGATGGGTATCATTCCACCCCATGATTTTATTGATAAATGTGATGGAGTATAATGGAAATGAGCTAGGTGATATAATATTATTGGGTGTGATAGTGTGATGGTATCACTAACTACTCCATCCGCCCTTATTATTATTACTATTACTATTACTGCTGCTATTACTATTGCTTATTATTATTATTTACTACTCTTGCTATTGCTACTACTACTTGTATGTTTTAGGAGTTCCAAACTTATTTGGTGATTTCTATTACATGGTCATGATTAATAAAGATGTCGTAACATTAAGACTCATTAGCTTAGTGATATTAATGTGTTAGATAAAACTTTATTTTTCTAAATGTTGATAGGGCTAAATTCTATTGGTGACAAAAATTTTAACATTAAAAAAGTAAATAAATATACATGTCGTAACAAAAGGCACCTTATAAAACCAAATGAACATCTTGGTACCCAGGTAACAAATGGTTGGCCAATATATAACTCGATCCACCTATTGTATTATATTTTTATTGAAAGGAGGTTGGGATCGTCTCCTCCTAGTAATTTTTACGTTTTTAATCTCATTTACAAACCAAACATGACTCTATTGATCCTTTATTGCATTAAAAAAAAAAAAAAAAACAAGAATCCCGATAAAGGCAGACTCGTATGGATATGAATAATTAGTGCACACAAGTAGATCACGACAATAGAATAGTAAAACACACATGAAAAACAAGAAGATAGCCTCTTGTCGTCGGTAAAGTTAATGCTTGGCTACGAAATTCAAACAAAACTCTTTATTTTTTTTTTTTTTAATTTGTAATTAACTTTGAAAAACTTTTAGTTATCTCAATTGAAAGTTTTTGGATGCGATTAGGGATCGGATGAACTTCCCATAACTATAGAGTTCTCGGCGAGCATGCTTAGGTGTTTTTTGATTGGCATTGTGTCTAAAAGTTAACCTCGGCAAAAGTAAAGTTATTGGGGGTAGGTATCGAATCGGCTCAGGTTGTGGTAATGTCTAACATTCTTCGGTGTCAACCACACTTCTTCCATCATGATGTAAAAACGCCATATTTAAGTTCATCATGGGCACCTCACGATTATATTACTTCTCTCTTTTCAAAGGACCTCAACAAATTATTGATGATCCAAAAGGATTGCGAAGGCGGTTTCTAAGGGGAGGTGATCCTCAAAACGCAAGAGATGTTGGGTCACTTGGGGTAGAATTCTAGCACCACAAGACCAAGGGAGCTTTCGGATAGAAAGTCCAATAGCAACAAATTTGGAATGTCTTTGTAAAGTGGTGGTGGAGATTCAAATCAGACTCGTCAAGCCTTTGGATGGAAAATATTATATATTCTATTCATGGTAGCATGAAAGTATGGAGTAGCTTCCCTATAAAACAGATAATTCTAGGACAATTGAAAAGTATCGTGACGGTGGAATAGGAATTAAACTTGTGGAACACTAATGCCATGGGTTCATTTATAGCTAAAGTAGGTTTGGGACATGAGGTATTATTTTGGTAAAATAATTGGCCACGGTAGACTCCCCTAAGGATTTTATATCCTTTCATTTACGAGTTGCAGATGGATAAAATATGCAAAGTCACGGACAACATTCAAAGAACTATTATTACATAGAATTAAGGGAAAATCACCAAATTGGTCAAGACTTGGTCAAACTTATCAAAATAGCCACCTCCCATCTCTTGGGAGAGTCGGCTCACAGGTCCCGAGACGTCTTCGTGAGACTTCGGTGATGGACCACTAGCTGAGCGACACCTCACTCCTCTCCTCATCTGTCTTTGGAGAGACGGTTCTCGAATCCCAAGACGTCCTTGTGAGACCCCGCCTACGCACTTCCCAACTCTTTCCTCTCTCTCTCCTCACTCTCTCTCTCTCTCTCTCTCACAACAACCTTCTGCATACTCTCTCTCTCTCTTTCCTCACTTTCTCTCTCCTCTCTCTACTCTCTCTCTCTCTCACAACAACCTTCCGCATGAGGCAACTCCACTGCATATAAACAACGTAATCATGCCACAAAGATGACGAAGACGTCATCGGGATTCGGGATATAAACGATTTTACGTTGTTTAATTGCTTACAAGAATATAAACGATTTTACGGAAGGTTGTTTTACGTTGTTTAATCACTGCACAAAGACGTACTCCTCGAGACTATAAACTCTCAACTACCACAAAGACGACGATTTTACGTTGTTTAATTGCTTACAAGAATATAAACGATTTTACTCCTCGAGACTATATGATTCAAGTTGAACAGAAGAACACATTGCATACTCATTCAATGATGGTGAGGAAGAAGAAGACACGTCACAGGAGAAGACGACGAAGTCGGACAGAGAGGTGACGTCTTTTTGACGTCAGATACGAAGCGACCGAACAGGCGGTGGTGGCGGTGCCGGAGAGGTGACGTCTTTTTTACGTCTCCGGTCTGTCAGTCTCTTGTCTCCGTCTCCGGGCTGCGGAAGGTTGATCTGCGGAAGGTTGTTGTTGTTGTTGTTGTTGTTGTTGTTGTTGTTGTTGTTGTGTGTGTGTGTGTGTGTGTGTGAGAGAGAGAGAGAGAGAGAGAGAGAGGGAGGGGAAAGAGTTGGGAAGTGTGTAGCCGAGTTCTCACAAAGACGTCTTGGGATTCGAGAACCGTCTCTCCAAAGACGGGTGAGGAGACGGGTGAGGTGTCGCTCAACTAGTGGTCCATTACTAAGGTCTCACAAAGACGTCTCGGGACCTGTGAGACGACTCTTCCAAGAGATGGGAGGTGGCTATTTTGGTAAGTTTGACCATGTAGGATCGAATAACGCTTAATCCAACAATCACGGGGTTTATACTAGAGGTGCGGAATCCCTCTAATATGCTTTAACAACAGATACGATAATGAAACTAAGACAAACGAGTAATCACAACACACACACGGGTCAAAAGATTATCGATTAATCACTAAAAACAGAGCACGAGTGTTTACAGAGATCAAATCAGACCTTACAGACCTTGGGAGGGTGTTTGGAGAGTGTGTGAGGCAAGAACTAATGATTAGGGCAATGATTGGGCCTATTTATACCTCCCGGGTACGAACAGCACCAAACTAGCGATTAGCAAACTCATGTGGGGCGAGTAGGGCTAATCGCCAATACAATAGTCCCAATCGCATGAACAGTTACGCGATTAGGGCCCTAATCGCGTGTAACTGGCTCCTAATCGCATGCAGCAACACGAACACACCAAAACGCGTACAAACGTCTCCAAACACCCCGAAACACGTCCAAACAACTGATATACTAGCCTAGGGACATCATGTACTAACAGACTCCCCCTTGGACCAGGCTAGTATACGTACAGACTTAATCAAAAGACATCGTTTATATCAACAGCAAACAACTTTACAGACTTGATAAACATAAACAAATACAACTAAGCAAAATAACAAGCAGCATCATCCGTCTTCAACTTTAGCTTGACGTTGTCTTGACCCTTGAGATTCTTGACCAATCACATCCTGCATGAACTTTGTTGGCATAGCAAAACTGGATCACCCTTTGAAACTTCATGGCTTGATCGGCTTCGGCTGGTAAGTGCATGATCGGATGTTGGTACAACGTCTCTACGTCCTTCTCTGAGCAATTTATCAACCACATAGGATCCCAAATCCTTATCTTTCTGCACGGATTTGGACTGTTGCTCAAGACTATCACAGCTTCAGTGGTTGCTGCATCATAATGCCAATAATACAGCTTCGAAGAAAAGTCTTGTTCAACTGGGATAATGGGAATCCTTGAAACACATTTTGGCGGCTTGATCTTGTGCTCCCAGATAGGCTTTAAGGTGAAAGGATGAATCTTGTCTGTCTGATACGATCTGGGATACTGAGGCATCAACTCTTTCCATCCCTCTGAGCTTTCTCGCTTCAGCTTCGTGTAAAAACCCTTAAGAGGAGCAGATTTCTCTTCATATAACGGATAGTTGAGACGAACTAAGTCACGAATGTACCAGAACGGCAGGCTCAGAATGTCTTTGAAATTCTCAAAGTACAATACGCCTTCTTGCCATTTAACCCCGACCATTCTGGTCTGGCTCACATACGCCCAGCTGATCACATTCCCAGACATCTTCGACAGACGCTTCTTGAAGATGGAAGCTCGCTCAACAGGCTTTTTCTTCTCTTCAGGTTTAAACCATTGGGGATACCGCTCTCTGATCTTGTCATGTCGAATCTTAACAGCATCAGGAACTTCAGTAGAGTCGGCTTTCAACTTTTCTTCAGCCTCACGTATCATCTCTTCATCAATATTAGGAATTCCAGCGCCCGAGTCATTTACAACATACTCAGGGGTCGGCACGCTGGTTCCTTCTTCCAGATCCACTTCGTTGCATTCTGGATGCATCTCAGGAGGAACGCTTTGGCTTGCATTGGAAGATTCTCCAGATGCAAAGCCATAAACTTTGGTCATGTCCTCCGATGTCATCTCTGGTGGAATCTCTCCTTCTTCCAGATCGTACTCAGGCATGGCAGGGGGTGGAAGCAAGTTGCCTTCGTCATCATATGCAAAGTAACAGTTCAAAGGCTCCACGTCTTCAACAAGAACTATAGCTTTCTTCCTTACTTTATCGCGAAGTTCTTGAATCTTGCTTATCATCGGTGCTGGCTCCCCCTGAGCAGAAGAACCTGCCTTGGGATCCTTGCCTCTGCGATCGTGACTTTTCTTAGTTCGTCCCGATGCAGACCCACCTGTTGATCCACCACCGCCTGTGGCTCCGGGATCACCACCATCACCCTTACCATCATTGTCGTCATCGTCGTCAGACTCATCATCATCCTCTTCATCATCATCATCTTCTTCACTATCCTCATCATCATCATCACCAGCAGTACCAGCTCCAGCTTCCGAACCACCAGTAAGTCTAGGTTGAGTTCCAGTCAGCGCATTCAACCTAGTCCTTAGCCTTATGTTTTGCTTCCTATACTTGGTGATTCGACGCTCGTTGTTCACATTTGCGAGCTGGAGATCACGATTAGACTGAATTAGCTGCTGATGTGATTCCATGAGCTGCTGTTGTGTTTCCATGATCTGCCTGTTCGACTCCAAGACTTGCTGATTAGATAAAGTAAGTGCGTCGACAGTGGCTCTCAGCTCAGTGTTAGCTGTGATAGTGTCTCCAATCAGTTCCAACATCGCCGTCTCATTTTCTTCTATGTTGGCGTTTTTGCTCTTCATTTCGGCCATTTCCCGTGCTTGGGCGGCCACTAAAGCAGTAAGCTCTTTGACTTGGCGCTGAAGCTGTTCGTTGGTTGTTGGAGTCGAAGATGAGGATTGGGTCGAAGGCCTAGCAGCTGACGATCTTGCTGCTTCTTTCATCATCCGGATTCTGTCACCTATCGGATTAGCAGCCAACTGTGAACCTGTCGCTTCAACGGTAACTGAGACTGGCTCAGTGAAGATTACCGATGAAGGCATTGACATAGTCACACTCGCAGGCATAGCTGCACTGACAGAGAGTGGGACAGTCGATGTGGCCGCTGTTGTTGTTTCTGTTGCTGCTGTTGTTGTATCTGTTGCTGCTGATACAGAAGAGGAAGCAGGTAGTCCAAAAGTCTCTGGGAGATTCATACGCCTTCCCCTCATTTTCTTAGGCGTTCTCTCAGTCGCAGCTGCCTTATCAGACATTCTCTTTTGACCCCTGCTAACTTTCGTCGCTTTTGTCTTTTGTCTCTTCTGAGGAGGCGGCGTGCTAAGTTCAGCGTCAATATCCGCAACAAGATCATCACTGACAGGAGTGAAAGTGGGATCTTTTGCGAGCTCTCTTGCCGCAGCCGCGCGGGCTCTATCCTCCTCAAGTGTCAGTACATCAGGTGATTCATCTTCAGTACGCTCTGAGTCATCATCATCTTCATCAACATCTTCAATATTAACCGGGCCCTCATCAATCTTGGCTTTGCCTTTGCCTGAGCTTGATGGTTCATCTATGTTCAGCAAATCAGGATCAAGCATATCATCATCTTGTCTAGCTCCAGTATCACCCATATTGCCCGGTTCATTGGGTCCCAAAGCAACAGTGGGTCTCCCAATGTTGTCATCATCCTTGAATACCTGTCTATGAATAAGAATATCGTCCTCTGAATCACTGTCATCATGCCTCCATCTATTACCTGGAGGTGCCACATAGTCGTTTCTCATCAGGAAAGCAAACAGTCTACGACTAGGAGGATATTCAGACTTTGGCTTGTTCGTATACTGCAACATTCTCTTCATCTCAACCTCATCAATTTTCCTTATGTTAATCAGCTCTTCTACCCGTTTCACCATGTTCGGGATCTGATTGTCAAGGATCATCTGCAGAAAGCGAGGATAAACAATAAAGGGATCTTTCGGCTTTCGCAGAATCACTTCCTTGAGGTGATGCATAATCATCCCAGAGAAGTTGAACGGTTTGTTCAACGTCAATGCGACAATCGCCGATGCCAAAATGTCTTTGATAGCATCGAATGTTCCTCTGCGAGGTCCGAGACACTTTAGCACCACGTGCGTCAGATACTTCATTTCAGGAGGAAGACAACCCTTTTGTAGCATCTCCTGCGCACGCACATCACCCGTATACTTCATTCGTAGGAATCCACCTCGTATCAAAATGGAATCGAAGACGATTGGATCATCTTTATCATCACCAAATCTAAGAATCTTGCGAATCATATCTTCAGTGATAAGAACCTCCTTTCGTTGCACCGTGCTTCTAATAGTAGCTGGAACTGTGCTGACATCGACACTCGCATTCTGATAGAATTCCTGGAGAATGTTCTTGTAGGCCGCATAGTCTGTGGATATGGCATAGTGTATCTTCGAGCGCTTCAAGTACTCGATGATGCCTTCAAAACGCTTGCACTCCTGCTTCTTTACCGGTCCGAGGAAGGCAAGACAGTTGTGCTTGGCCGAAGTACCGTATTGCATGATTCTGCAAGATAAACACACCATAAAACATCAAAGACAGATCAAGGATATGAAAAACGGACAAAATCGGACAAAATATGATATCAGCCTGTTATAGGCGATTAGTGGTACTGTTTATGCGATTAGCAGATCAAAAGGCACGATTAGGGTGATAATTATGCACGATTGACTACTAATCGTTACACTATTCACGCGATTAGGAGTTCAAACTGCCTATTCGCTATAACATACACACGATTATAAACGTAATCGCATGAACAGTGTTACGAACACAAAGATTTTATCAAGTTTGATGTTTTGTTGATTCGAGTCTGGAATTTGTTACATTGAAACCTATAACACCCCAACAATAAAACCCCTTTGATTATTATCCTTTTCAGGACCAAACAAGGGTTCAATTGGGCAATTTAAAAATTAGGGTTCTTAAGGGTTTGAAATTGGGGTTTTTGGTTCTGGAATGATTTGGTTAAAACTTTTTGTATAAACATAATCCCTAACCCCCGATTAAGAAACCCTTATCAAGAATCAGCATTAACAAGCATGCATTTTACCCAAATAATCAAGAACACAAGGTCTAGGGTATCGGCTTAGAAAACACTGATTTAACCCTTACAAACGTGTTGTTAGGATCTGACACGATGAGGGATTGTTACCTTGATGGTTAGAAACAATAATCTGGGATCAAAAGAGATTTTGGCAAGGGTTCGTTTATGGATCGGGTAGGAGGGAACGAGTAACAGTTGTGGGTTTTTGAAAATGTGAAGAAAAAAATGGCAAGTGTTGTTTATATACAAACTGCTGATCGCCCAACAAATCACACGAGTAGAAGACTAATCGCGTCAAGTAAGACACGAGTATGGCTAATCGTGTGTATCAAGACACGAGTATGGCCTGATCGTGTGATAGTGTAGTTTAATAAGATACTATGGCTAATCGCTCATAAAGACACACGAGTAGGCAGCTTTTATCCTAATCGCATGGTTTTTGATGCGAGTAGAGGCTAATCGCTTAAGTATCATGCGAGTAGGCCTCAAAGAGCCTAAAACTTTCACACAATTTACCAAAATGCCCCTGCAGCACCAAAGCTTGCATTTTTGACCCGTTAAGGTTCAAAACATGCGTTTTTCAACCCGATTTGACACGTGACTCAGATGATGACTCAGATATATGAAAATATTCCATTTTCCACCCTTGTACTTGATAAAAATACGGTTTTGACCCGGCAAAACACAAGTTTCCAATTAGTTGTCCATTTTATTTTTCGGCGTTTTATTTTTGAAGAAGTAAGATTACAATGGATTAGGATTCCAAACATCGGCAATCAAGAATGATTAACTACGCTAAACTAAGCATAAATAAAATAAAACGGGAGATCAACTAACTGTACACTAGCATATTTTTGCGAGTTTCAACGGTTAGGGAATCATATCAGTGTACGGACAATACTAGAACCCCTACATTTTCAGTTTTCGCTTAAATTACCAATAAGCATCCTACAACAACTGTCGATATTGTTGTCCACCTAAACTCAAAATCAAGTTTTATCGCTAGGCACTTTAGATACGTTTAAGGTAATATTAAGGCTGAGATACAAGGTGTTCCCCGCCACGCGACACATTCCCGTATCAAGTCATGCACAAAGCTTCCTCGTAACCGGTGAGTAAGCTGTTGTCATCCGTATTTTACAAGGAGTGGACTCAGTGGTGATCAGGTCTGCAGAAACGCTGCAACAGAGAGACCAGTGAGATCCAAACCAGGGTTCAAGTCAAATACCGTATATTTGATTTTTCACGGTACGATGCTTTAGGTATATGATTTGATACCTTAGAGCGAATTCTCATTGAGAATAGGGTTTTGGCATATATGAATCTTTTTGCTCTTTTAGGATTCCCGGACGTCTCCTGATCAGAATTTATTCTATTTTTTTGTCTTTTTTTTTTCAGGAAATGACATAGGGGTGTCTCAGTCGTAGGCTGCTACCCTAACGTACGACACGTGTGCCACTCCTATTTATTCTGAGAGACGTCCAGTTCACCCCGGATGAACCAACCTCTTAAAGACCATGAAACCTCGGATTTTGGCATGCTATCAAACGAGATTTCGGTACCAAGACCATATGCCAACGCACGTTGATCCACACATGATTCAGATGATTTAGGTTTATATCACCGTGCCGAACTTGGAAATGATTTTGAGCCTACCGACACATCATTGTAGAGGCTACCTATCAGTTCCAATATTTTTAAGATGATAAGGGTCCAGACAGTCCGACTGATTGGTTAATATCATCTTCCCATTTTCACCAAAGAAACTCATTTTTGCATTTTTCAATTTTTTTTGATTTTGGAATTTTCTCATTTTTTTTGAATTTTTGCATTTTCTGAATGTTTTTGTATTTTTCTGAAATTTTCTCCCCCAAAAAATCTAAAAAATTGCGAAAAGACAATATTTTTGGATTTTTCTGATTTTTGAAAGAAAAATATTTACAAAAACGATTACCGATGAGGATCTAATCCTGCTTAACTTTAATGCCGTTTAAGATTAACAGGTACTCAAAACGAGGACCGTCAAAAGCTTTGGTGAATAAATCGGCACGTTGGTAGTCTGTGTGGATTTTTACCATATCGATAAGTTTCTTTTCATAGCAATCGCGTATGAAATGATACTTAACCAAGATATGTTTCGCCTTGGAATGGTTAACTGAGTCTTTAGCAAGAGCTATAGCGGACTCATTATCACAGTGAATGGGAGTATTAAGAAATTTCAAACCGTAGTCTCTCATTTGTTGCTGTATCCAAAGAACCTGGGAGCAACAGCTCGATGCTGCTACATATTCCGACTCGCAGGTGGATAAGGCGACTGAGGCTTGCTTCTTGCACTGCCACGAGACTAGTCTTGGTCCCAAAAACTGGCATCCAGCCGATGTGGATTTTAAGTCTGTCTTGCATCCGCCATAGTCAGCATCACTAAATGCGATGAGGTCAAACTTATCGTCATTAGGGTACCAAAGACCTTTGGTCGGACAACCCTTTAGATAACGTAAGATCCTCTTCACAGCAACCAGGTGTGACTGTTTCGGCCTTGACTGGTATCTTGATAGTAAGCATGTCGCGAACATTATGTCAGGTCTTGATGCAGTGAGGTACATGAGTGAGCCTATCATAGCTCGATAGAGAAAAGGATCAACGGTTTGTCCTTTCTCGTCAGGCCCAATCCCGTGATTGGTCTGAATCGGTGTGCCTACTGGAGTAGAGTCTTCCATCTGGAACCGGCTCAAGATGTCAGCAACGTATTTTGTCTGGTGGATGAAGATCCCCGACTCTTGTTGTTCTACTTGTAGACCGAGGAAGAATTGCATCTCCCCCATCGAGCTCATCTCAAATTTGTCCTGCATAAGCTTTTCGAATTCCCTGCACATGACATCATTAGTAGACCCAAAAATAATATCATCAACATAAACCTGTACCAGAAGACGATCACCACCCTTTTCCTTGGTGAATAAGGTGCAGTCCACGAGTCCGCGTTTGAACCCGTTGGATATCAGATAGTTGCTAAGCATTTGGTACCATTCACGCGGTGCCTGATGGAGTCCGTACAACGCTTTGTTCAATTTGTAGACTTTTTCGCGATGCAGCGGATCCTCAAACCCCGGTGGCTGAGCAACATACACATCTTCCTTCACGACACCATACAGAAAAGCACTTTTCACGTCCATTTGATACACCTTAAACCGTTTGTACGAAGCGTAAGCTAAGAACATCCGGATAGCTTCAAGGCGCGCAACTGGAGCGTATACTTCGTTGTAATCTATTCCTTCGATTTGACGGAAGCCGAGGACAACTAATCGAGCCTTGTTTCTTATAATCACCCCGCGGTCATCCCGTTTACACTTGTAGACCCACTTTGTTCCAATCTTTTTCGAGCCTGGAGGTAAGTCAACTAAGTCCCACACTCCTAGCTTTTGGAACTGCTGAAGTTCGGCTTGCATTGCTTCAATCCATGGTTCTTCCCTTAGTGCCTCTTGCACAGTTCTTGGTTCAGTTTGAGAAACATATAAGGCGAAGGACCAATCGTTCTGATGACCTGCTTTTCTGATTTCCGAATAGAGTGCCAGAGTACCTGCATTGTCACTTGAACTAGCATTTCTGAGCTGACTGCGCGTCATGACTCTGCTAGTCGGATTACCAATTACATTTTGCATCGGATGAGTGTCGTGAATCCGAGATTCCGGATGTGCCGGCACTGGATCATCCGAATGCAAATTTAGGTTCTCCAAACCTTGAGATATATTTGTCTCAGCTGCGCTTGAACTAGAGGGAGCTGCGGGTTGCATATTAAAACCGGAGAGATCAATCCGAAGACCTATCCCTGGAGCTGCTGAAGAAGAAGGACCAGCTTGATTGTTTCCTGTCGGATTAACTGGAGCTGTAGTGGTAGATTCACCATTTCCAGCTTGTTCCTCAGTGAGAGTTTCATGAGACTCTGCAAAATCGTCGTCGGAAGATGAAGATTCGAGAACCTCTGCTGACGCTTCCTGAAAAACTTCCTCAACTTCTGCTGCTGCGGTTTTATCGGGGGGACCCGTGGATGCAGAGGCATCAGATGGAGCAGGCGCAGGTGCATTAACCACGATCGGACGCATTAGCGGAGAGCTAGCTGCGTTTTCACTTTCGTAATACATTTGCGCTACAGCATCATCCACCAAATTCTCCACGTTGAAGGAATCAAATAGACCCTTATAGTCGAACAACCAATCAGGTCCAACACCAGGTGCATTGGCAGTATAACGCTGAACATCGACATTAAGCCAATCTTCAACGTTGTTGGTTCTTTTGTTGTACACTCTTTTATTGGGAGTGCTGTAACCAACAAAGAAACCTTCTTCTGCCTTTGCACCAAACTTCCCATCGGGATGTATCATGGTGCATGGAGCTCCGAAAGGTTCCAGAAACTCTAAGTTCGGTTTCCTTCGGTTTAGAAGCTCGTAAGAGGTTTTTCCAAGCTTCTTTACCGTTAGAACCCTATTCAGAGTATAACACGCGCAGTGAACTGCCTCGTTCCAGAAGATCACAGGCAAGTTCGAGTCTGCGAGCATAGTTCTGGCTGCCTCAATAAGAGTCCGATTCTTTCTTTCTGCAACCCCGTTTTGCTGAGGAGTGTATGGCGCTGTGAATTCATGATGAATACCTTTTTCTGCACATAACGCCTCCATAGCGTGATTCTTGAACTCTGTTCCGTTATCGCTTCTGATCCTACGGATCTTTAGCTGATATATATTTTCCAATTTTGTAAACAGATTCTTCAAGTAATCAAAAGTTTCACTCTTGTGCTTCATGCACACAACCCAAGAAAACCTAGAATAATCATCCGTAACCACTAAGCAGTATGAGTCACCGTTCTTGCTCTTTCGATTGACTGGGCCAAACAGGTCCATGTGCAGTCGTTCGAGTGGTAGACTCACTGAGTTTGTCTTCTTAGGCTTGTGAGACTTTCTTTTCTGCTTCCCTTTCTTACATGAGACACAGACATCGTTTAAATGAAAATTCTTAACAGAAACACCTTCCACTAGTTGGTTCTGGACCAAATGGTTCATTTTCCTCAAGTGGATGTGCCCCATTCGTCTGTGCCACATTATCGATTCCTTCTCTGTCGCCTTTGACAGAAAACAAGTGACTTGTCCTTTCGCTGTCATTGCTCGGCTCATATCCAGGACGTATAAGTTGTTGACCCTGGGAGCTGAGATCATGACCCACTCTTTCGGTATTTTGAATCCAGGCTTCAGAATGAAACATGCGTTGTCATCAAAGAATACAGTGAACTTCTTGTCACATATCTGTGAAACACTCAGCAAGTTGTGGTCTATCTGTTTAACAAAGCTTATCTTTTCAAAGCTTACTATACCGTTGCTCATACTTCCTTCCTTTGTTATATAACCCCCTTTATTACCAGCAAAGGCAACATAACCCCCATTGATATTCTTTATGTCAAAAAGCAGGGATAAATCGCCCGTCATGTGCCCTGAAGCTCCACTATCAACAATCCATAGGCTGCTGATAAGGCTCTGTGGAACTCCCTGCACAAACATTCAAAGTTCAGTGGTTAAGGGGGACCCAAGCCTTCACGGTCTTGGGTCTACCAACTTCATCTAACATCGGAAAGTCAACCCATTTCCCATTTGGTGTTGGAGTTGTTTCCGATGGTACCGCAGTGCCTTTTCCAGCAGATGATTCTCCTTCTTTGGTTGGTGACTTGGGTCTCCAAATCTGTTCAGGTTTCTTTGGCTTGGGCTTCTTCTTTGCCTGTGGGCTAGAAGGTCCAGCCTTGGATTCCTTTGGAGGAACAGATTTTGGATCCACTTCAGAATTAACTGTGCGTGGAGCAGCTTTGGGGTTGCCCTGCGGTTTAGCTGCAGCCTTTGCTGGTGGCTTAGGCGCTGCTTCAACCTTTGGAGGAACAGTGCTCCCCCTCAGCTGTGGACCCCTGCCATCAACTGGCTTTTGGTTCATAGCAATCTTGTTGCGGTTATCATAAACGACCTGTTTTCCCTTTTGTTTCTCTGAGAGTTTAGGGGAAACAGGTTGCTTGGATTTGCTAGAACTCGGAGGATCATCTACTTTGATCCTTTCTCGTCTCAATTCAGGGCACGCAGCAACTAAATGCCCACGTTCCCCGCACTTGTGACAGGATCTATATTCTTCAAACTTAGGAGATCCAGGTTTGGTCTCCTTTTTGTTCCTTTTGTTAGATGGAACGGCAAATGAGTTTTTATGTTTTAGATCCTCAAGACATCTTCTTTGCTGATCGACTTGAGGATCGTCATTTCTTTCAGTGCCGCTCGATCTAATGAACTCAGTCACATGCTTTTTCGGACCGTTTCTTTGAGCTTGATTTTGAGGATTAACGGTGTTCGACTTTTGATTTTTCTTATTGTTTTCATTAGACTGATTTCCCTGATCCTTTCTACCCTTACCCTTGTTTTTACTCCAGGTTTCCTTTTCTACGGTAATGACAGATTCTTGCCAAATTTTGGCAACAAGACCAGGGGCGATACATCTGAGAGGGACTTCCTCATCAGCATGCACCTTTTCAGACCCTTTTAACTTATAGAACACCTTAATCCTCCTCCCATCCTCGGTTTGCACTTTCGGTTGCAGTTCACTCAAGGTTTCAGTTGTAATGATATGATTCGCAAGAGGAACATCTATAGTTTTAACCGGTGCATACCTAGGAGGTTCATCGAGCTCATCATCCGAAGTGTCAGTGTCATATACACTGATATCATCAGGTTTCTCACACAAATTTACAGCTTTAGCAGGAGTAGCAACCTTAGTGACTTCAGCAGGTTTAGCTGCTTCAGTAACCTTGGCCGCCTCTGCAGCTTTTGCTGCCTCGGCTGCCACGTCCACAAGTTCCTCCTTCGGCAAGACATCAAAATTGTGATTTTCGAATCTCACCGGAGGTGGACACTGAGAGTATTTGGGACTGGTGGAGAAACCTTCCTTGTCAGAGTGTTCAACTATGTGATCAAGGACATACTTGCAGTTTAAATAACTCTCAAGCTTTTTCCTGATCTTTTCATAGTCACAGTTAACAATGGCCAATTGTTTCTTAGTGTCTTCGACCTCATTGATGTAATTATTTATAGCAATCTGTTTGTTAGCTAAGGTTTTGGACAGTTCAGAAACATCCTTTTTATAATTTTCAATTGTACTTAGAAAATTTTTCTCCTTTTGTCTCAAGGAATCAATTGACCTTTGCAATGGACCAACATCAGCCTTTAAATTCAGATTTTCTTCAGTTAATTCTTTAATTCTGAATTTCAGCTGATTACACTCTACACAATCTAATTTTGAATCAGAAGAAGAACTTACCTTGTTTGACGATTCAGTGATGGCCATCAATGCATAGTGAGCTGCTGTCTTCTGAGCTCCAAAGAATTCGCCGTAGTTCTTCTCTGTGCAGTCAGCATCCACAAGAAATGACCTTTTACTGATCAATGCATCTGCTTCAGCCAACAACTCCTCCAAATCTTCTCCACTATCAGAATCGCACTCCGAGTCACAGTCAGACACCTCGGTTTCAGAAGTGAAGATGTCAGACTGACTCGAAGTTTCTTCAACTTCGGCTGGTGCTTCAGATGCTTGTTGAGCGAAACAGGCTGCACCACCTTGAGGAGCTTCATCTCCGAGGATCAGATGGTTCCAGTTATAGCCTTCATCAGCTTGAATAACCATGGCTTGACCTTGATTGTTGTTTGCAGGCGGCCTCTGGTTCTGATTCTGGTTGTTAACTGGGACAATGGCACGCTCAGTATTAGGTTGACCCTGAGCTTGCTGCCTCTGATTCTGATTGGCTCTATTGTTGTTGAAGGGATTCTGATTTCCTTGCTGCTTAGGTCGGTCACATTCCCTTGCAAAATGCCCTTTTGTGCCACAGTTGTAGCATGTGACCTTTGTTTTGTCAAACCCAAACTTGGTGTTATTGTTGATCAAGACATCTCTCCTTCCTGTCCTTTCCATGTAATCCTTTGCCCTTCTCACTACGCTCGCGAAGTGCCATTGTATGTCGATCAGATCCATGTCGTCCTTATCAATCTGCGAGTAATCCTCCTGTGTAAGATGAGGATTCCCGATCTGTCCAGCAACCAGTCCACTATAGGAGTTCACCAAAGTCGACAATAGAGCCATGTGCTCTTGAGCTAGCTCTATAGTCACCTTTCCTAAACCCGCAGTGTTCAGCTGCTCTGGGACTGTATTGGTCTGATAGCCACCTTGATTGGAACTAGAAGCACCTCCATATCCACCATAACTTGTAGCTGGAGCCCCGCCAAAACCTGCAGAAGAGGGTCCACTAAAGTTTGCAGTTGCCTGCGCTGGTGCTGCAAGATGAGAAAACGGGTTAACACCAAACTGGTTAGCATTATAATTCAAAGGATACGGGTTTGGTCCAAAAGGATATGTAGGAGGAGGAACATCAGCTGGGGGACCATAATTGTCGAACGCATAGACTGGGTCCGGGTTAACCACAAAAGCAGTTTGTGGTTTGGTTCCACCAACACTGGTGTCCTGAAGAGGATTCCCATAATAGATGCTGGGATTCTGTGGAATGAGCGCCTTGTTTGCTCTCCTGATCTCCTCTATCTCCTTGTTCTCCAGCTCGGTGATGAACTCATTGATGGAGAGAGTCTGATATGCATTATTTGACTTTAGAATATCCAACCATTGATGCCAGTGAGGAGGTAGCGCCTCAGCAAATCTTTCTACAAGGTCCGCAGATGAATATAAGACCCCGTACTGATACATTTCTGACATCAGATGGTAGTATCTCGCCGTCAAATCCCTCAGTGATTCGTTCCCAATAGCATTGAAGTTCTCGAACTCCTTCTTGAGCTGATCCATTTTGACCTTTCTTGTCTTCATATTACCCTCATTTCGCTCAGCCAATGCTAACCAAAGCATCTGTGATGTTGTGCACTGAGCGAATTGATGAAGGATGTCCTTTGGAAGAGCTTGCTTCAATGCTGCCATTGCCTTCTTCTCATAGTTGTATTTCTTTCTCTGATCTTCATTCATGTCTTCAATAGAGATCGGAGTAGTGGAGTTCTCAACTAAAGGCCGACTGTACCCTGTCTCGATAGCTGACCATACAAGACCATCGATGCCCTCGACATAAGTCTGAAATCTGCCCTTCCAACCGTGGTAGTCGGACATGTACTGCAGCTTCGGTGCCCTGTTAGAACTACCCGTCTCTAAGTCGCTCATGAGTACGGAAGACAGATGATTTGTCTGAGAGTTTGCAGCAGCCGCGAGTGCCCATGGATTCGTGTTCACCATTTGCTGTTGAGCAGCTAGCGCCCACGGATTGATTCCGGCAACATTCGCTTGCATTTGCGATTGCTGCATCCGTTGCGCGTTACGTTCTGCTGAATACTGCCAAGGGTTCGTGGGTACATTAGATTGACTGTTCATTTGTTGATTATACTGAGGTCTCGGTTGACTCAGATGTCCCCACGGGTTCGCCATATGTTAAGGTATGATAATAGTCCGATACTTAGTCAAATTTTATGTTCCAGACCTTTATAGGCGATTAGGCTTATAATTGTGAGTTTTATACGCGATTAGTAGGCTGATCGTGTAAACAGTTGGGCGATTTGACCTAATCGCTTGATTTTATATGCGATTAGGGTTTTACACAGACGTGATTAGTTTAGGCGATTAGGGCTAATCGCTTAACAAGCAATTAGGCCTAATCGTGAGTAATGACACGCGATTATGATGCAATCGCTTGAATAGTGTAGCGATTAGGGGCTAATCGCTAGCAAAACCCTAATCGTGTGAAAGAAGATGCGATTTGGACTGCGTAATCGCCTGATCTGATCTGTAGCCGCACTTTTGCTCAAAAATCACCTATTTTGCCTCAAAATCTTATCTAAAACATTGTATTTTGATCCCAAATGATTAGACAAGTTACCAAAACAGTTTTAGAGCAAACCCTAATCAAAAACACTTGTTTTTAACCGTAAACACACACCAAGATATTGAAAAAGATGGGTTTTTGACAAAAACTCAAAGTTTCAAAAATAAGAACAGGTTTTTGCTTAAAAATTTGAACTTTTACACCAAAAACAACCTGTTTTTGCTCGTTTTTGTTATTAAAACACCCGTGATAAGAGCCTCGGCTCTGATACCACTTGTAGGATCGAATAACGCTTAATCCAACAATCACGGGGTTTATACTAGAGGTGCGGAATCCCTCTAATATGCTTTAACAACAGATACGATAATGAAACTAAGACAAACGAGTAATCACAACACACACACGGGTCAAAAGATTATCGATTAATCACTAAAAACAGAGCACGAGTGTTTACAGAGATCAAATCAGACCTTACAGACCTTGGGAGGGTGTTTGGAGAGTGTGTGAGGCAAGAACTAATGATTAGGGCAATGATTGGGCCTATTTATACCTCCCGGGTACGAACAGCACCAAACTAGCGATTAGCAAACTCATGTGGGGCGAGTAGGGCTAATCGCCAATACAATAGTCCCAATCGCATGAACAGTTACGCGATTAGGGCCCTAATCGCGTGTAACTGGCTCCTAATCGCATGCAGCAACACGAACACACCAAAACGCGTACAAACGTCTCCAAACACCCCGAAACACGTCCAAACAACTGATATACTAGCCTAGGGACATCATGTACTAACAGACCAAGTCTTGGCCAAATTGGTGATTTTCGCTAGAATTAAAGTACATTGCATCATATATAACATCTCTTGCAAAACTCATTTGTCTTATAAGGACGTTCAAGCAAGTGAAGCCTTCCAAATGTTCTTCATAAAGCACTTGATTTTTATGGACATCATAACATAAACTTTGTGTTCCTAATATATCGCTCGTTATGGACGAAGCTTTCTTCAGTTATGATGTTATGGTTCTCCCCAAGAAAACCTCAAACAAAATTGTTGGTCATTCATATGGTTCATCGTTTTGACCTCCATCTTCAAAATCTTGAGGATCAACCAATATCATCTATAAACTTTAATTATTGCTATAAGATGCAATGGATGTCTCTAATATCCTTGATTAAATATATATTATTCACCCTAGCTATTTAGGTTCTTACAGTGTGATACATCAAATTAATATTGATGACTATATTAATACAAACCAATGATAAAAAGTTATTCTAAGCTTTCTCAAAAAATGTACACCTAATATAACCTTCTTTATCCACACATTGTAGCTCAGTGGTTGGCAAGCCTCTCTCACTTTGGTGAGAGCCGGGTTCGAGCCTCATGGGATGCATGTGTTGGTATTGCCAAGTGATGGTCGAAACTAGCCTGCTTGCAGGCGCCAGGTTCGATTCTGATAGCCTCCCGGTTTTCTGTTACCGTGCATTTACTCCAGAGAGGCTTGCCTCTTGTGGAGGGTGCAACATCTGTCGAGTGGCAGGTAGCGGGAAATTTTCCGGGTGGAACACCCTAGTGTCCCTTGGCACGAGAGTCTCATGCTCTCTGGGGGCCGCACTACAACAAAACAGAGCATTAGCGGCCACATATGTCGCCGCTATTGCTCCTTGTGTGGCCGCTATTGCTTTTTGTCGCCGCTATTGCTCAGCATCAATAGCGACGACTGTCGCCGCTATTTCTTGTGCCACGTCACTACAATGGCCAAATTATTAGCGGCGACATGTCGCCGCTAATAACTTTTTTTTTACCTGCTGATTTTAACCTGCTAGTGATATTTAAATACTGAAAAACCGAAAAAAGCAAAGCATAAAATATTTTACATACGCATCCCAAATTCGAATATATCATCCTAAAATCGTTTACATGAACCATACTAAACACATAATATCGCACCTACATATCATAATCATCATCATCATCATCATCATCATCGGTGTTATCATTCCCTTGATCTTCTTCATGATTTTGGTTTCCCAAGTCCGGTGTCGCAGTATCTGAAAGAATCGCCCGGATGATTCCATTTCTAAATTGCGGGTTTTCCAACAAACTCGCAATTTGCTCCTACAATAACATCAACACCTATCAATTTTTTCAAAACTATAAACACATAACAATTGAGTCAAAACTACACACATATATCAAATGGGTCAAACCTACTAACATACCAATTGGGTCAAAACTACAAACATTTACCAAATGGGTTAACACTATAAACATATACCAAATGGGTCAAAACTATAAACATATACCAAATGGGTCAAACCTACAAACATACCAATTGGGTCAAAACTACAAACATACACCAAATGGGTCAAACCTACAAACATACCAAATGCGTCAAAACTACAAACATCTACCAATTTTTTCAAAACTATAAACACATACCAAATGGGTCAAACCTACTAACATACCAATTGGGTCAAAACTACAAACATTTACCAAATGGGTTAACACTATAAACATATACCAAATGGGTCAAAACTATAAACATATACCAATTGGGTCAAAACTACAAACATATACCAAATGGGTCAAACCTACAAACATACCAAATGCGTCAAAACTATAAACACATACCTGAGTAAAATCTGATGGAGGCGTCTTCTCGGTCGGTTGTGTCGGTGTACTATTTAATCACAGCCATTGGATGCTTTTGTCAACCGACGATCCAGATTTGTTTCTTTAAGTTTGACGCGGATTAGGGCAATAGCGGCGACGTCGCCGCTACTGATGTCGCCGCTATTGCCCAAATTTCTTGTAGTGCCGGCCACTCCCGCGACACGGGGCTTTGCCTGTCTGATGTTGTTGAGTGTGTGGCTAGGGGGCTGATTCGGGCCTTTTCGTGATGGACTCTGCCACGCAATAGAAAGTCACCGTTCCCAAAAAAAAAAATTAAAAAAAAAAAAACTCTTTATATATGTAATATATGTGTGAGAAAGGGACAGAGAGTGTTTTACCTTCCAATCCTTCTGGTCATCTCTCTCTCTCTCTCTCATAATAACCTGAAGTTTGCTTTTTGGTTTCTGAAAACATGAACAAAGATAACTCTTGCCCAACTTATCTCAATGCTTCATGGTCCATTCTCAATCCTCATTGCCAATACATGTCTTCTACTTCTTCATTTTCTTCATCTGTTCATCCTCCCTCTCCACCTCTAAAAGAAGCTCTTCCTCTCCTCAACTTAAGCCCAACACAAAGACCTAATCTTTATCAACAAAACACTTGTGATATCATTGATGCATGTAGTACAACCACCACATCCACACCCCCTAATAAGTGCCCTGAAAGTAGTGTGACTGTATCTTTAAATCTTGGCCTCCCAAGCCTTACACCTTCTGAAGCTGATCTAATTTCAAGACTATCCACCAATTATGCTCATATAACTAATGATGATAAAGAAGAAGATAAAAGTTCTACAAACATAATTGGGCATGTTACAAGCACAATCAATAAGGGTCAGTATTGGATCCCTACTCCAACTCAGATTCTCATTGGTCCAAATCAGTTCTCTTGCCATCTTTGCTACAAAACCTTCAACAGATACAATAACATGCAGGTTTTTAATTAACCCTAATACTCAAATCTTTAAATTTCCAATGCCTTTTTAAGTAAGTCCATTACCCTTTTTTGTTTTTTATAAGTAAGAATACAAACTCTCAATTATTGATGGCATGTGTCTTAATTTAGGGTTAAATTAACATGCAACCTTATTCATTCAGTTCTTGCAATGATTAATTGGTAGGGATTGGACAAGATTTTGACCCAACCTGATAGAGATCATGTTCTTCTTTTTTGGTCAGAAAATAAGAGGATTTGTGAGTTTATCTATGATTTGACATGACAAGATCATGTCTTTTCTTTCTTGGAATTTGTGTCCTTTTTTATTCTTCTTGCCTTTTCCAACTTAAACCCTTTTGTAGTTGAGATAAAAAGAGGAAAGGTTAGTTTTTTATCATTGAATTTTATAAAGAAAGATCAAGTATACAAGCCTTGCTTTAGTAAAAAACATATAAACCTTTTTGAAGTTAAGAAAAAGAAGAGGAAAGCTTAGATATATAAAATGACTTGAAATGAACAAAGATAGATCAACTATATATGAATGTTAAAGTTAAAATAGATCTTAAATAATGATTGGAATCAAGTATGCAAGCCTTGAATTAGTGGAAAACATATTGTAATTAAGAAAAAGAAGAGGAAAGCTTTAGTCTTTTATGACTTAAAATTAATAATGAAACGTCAACTATATATATGAATGTCAAAAGTAAAATAAACCCTAATATATGATCAGTGGCGAGGCTTAGTTGGGGCGGGAGGGGGCGGCCGACCCCCCGAATTTTCGTGCAGAAGTTCCGATTATATAGTATTCGTATAGAAAATTTTGTAAATATAGGGTTTCGACCCCCCGAAACTGGTTTTCGACCCCCCGAAACTAGTGACTTCCGACCCCTCGAACCTTTGGGTCAAGCTTCGCCACTGTATATGATGTTGATTTTCAAGTATGCAAACCCTTGAATTAGTGGAAAACACATATACTAAACAAAATTGGGTAATGTTCATGGGATACACTAAATTATATTGGGTCACCCTCTCTCTCTCTCTATATACACATAATACATATGTATATATAGAGATATATACATACATATGTATATATATAGAGGGTGTCTTAATATTAACACACAACAAAATTCTTGTCAACAATCTGCTCTTGTGTAATGTCAAATCGTATTATATTTTCCTTCATCACTTCACATATATACAATGTTATTTTCATCATCTGACATACATACCTAACTATACACATTCTTCTGAATCATTCTAGTACTAGAGCTTGTCTTCTTTGAATTTGACTCATTATAGAGATGTGACAAGGAAAAAAAGAGAACACATGTACCCCCAATCACCTCATTTAACTTTGATTGTTTCCATATTCTAGTTTAGAAATGTAGTATATTCTTCAAGTATACCACACCGTATGCTATTTGTATTGCTATATTTTGTAGAGAGAGAGAGAATGTTAGCCATGTCTATCCTCATCCCATCGCACCTTCCTCGCAACATTCTCATCCGAGTCTTTTTCTCTATCTATATAATTTGGCTAAAAAACTTTATTTTCTCTAAAAAAAAAAAGTTTTATATCTGACTCTCCATCTCTCTCTATGTCTATCTCTGTCTTATTCACAAACACTTACTTTATTATTTTTCTTGGTTTTATACGCTCAAAATAACATATAGATTATTGAATATTAAGCCTCTAAATGTAGAGGGTCACTTTAGTTTCTATAAAACTTTTTCTATCATAGGTTCGAATGTAGTGAGTTTAATTATGTTGTTTTCTCAATTTTCCCCCCTCCATATTTATAGTGAAAGTAGTATTTTGATGCTTCAATGTCAATGCTCTCAAACCCTATCATTTTTATAAGTTTGTTTATATATTATTCAAGTACTTAGTCTTGTGATTGATCATCTTATTGTCATTATTCATACACAAAAAGATGCATATGTGGGGGCATGGATCTCAATACAGAAGAGGTCCAGAATCACTAAGAGGAAGACAACCAACAGCCATGCTTAGACTGCCATGCTACTGTTGTGCACCAGGGTGCTGCAACAACATTGACCACCCAAGAGCTAAACCACTCAAAGATTTCAGAACCCTTCAGACACATTACAAGAGGAAACATGGTGACAAGCCATTCATGTGCCACAAGTGCGATAAAACATTTGCGGTTCGCGGGGATTGGCGAACCCATGAGAAGAACTGTGGGAAGCTTTGGTACTGCAATTGTGGATCGGATTTCAAGCATAAAAGGTCTTTGAAAGATCATGTGAAAGCATTTGGAAAAGGGCATGGAGCTTTTGATTTTATTGATTGTTGTTTTGAAGTAGAAGAAGATGATGAGACTGCTTCTGAGATTGAGCAATGAATCAATCTTTGTTGATTGTACGTTTGAACCATGTGACTTTGAAAGATACTTTGTAAGTCACTATCTATTTTAACATCACCTTTGAAGGGTCCCTATTGTATTTTAATTATGTAGTTTTTCTTGTACGATTGTTTTTATTGAAATTTCTCTGTCTTCAAAGTGTATGTGGTCGCAGGTTAACACAATTTAATGTACTATTAAATCGTTAGAGACAGTTTGAGTGTGAGACTGAATGGAATTTGCTAAGTTGTTGCTTCTAGTTTTATAATTTTGAAAGAAAGAAAGGTAGAGATAACTAAAAAGATAATTATCCATTTGTTATGGTTATTTAGTCATTTAATGGTTAATTCTTACCTTATCCTGTCTATATATAGGAAAACTTCTCCTGCCTGGAATATAAGGAATTGGAAAAAAAAAAAAAAAAAAAAACGAAACATGTATCCAGATGACACGTCGTCAGGAAAAGTTTTGGTAATGGCGCTATTTTTTTCCTCGTTGACTGAGTTTACCCGCACAACCTTTTCCCGACGACATGTCATTGGGATAGGCAAAAAGAATTTATGTTTAATCTTGTGTCGATGACGTGTCAACAAGAAAGGTTACCCGTACCGATGATTAAGTGTCGTCATGATAGGTTAGTCGTACCAGAAAAGATTTATTTGTAATTAGGGATTTGAGTTAGTTAGGAGTCAATTAAGTTAGCTTGTTTAGCAAGCTTTCTTTATTTCTGCGTGAGTTCTTGTTTTTGGTTTAATCTATCTATCTATATATATATAAAAGAAAACGTATATGCTGATGTAGCGTGTAATGGAGGCCTCAACCTCCCCTTGAGAGTACCACGTGGCATCATAATTGAAAGATTTTAGTGTTTTTGAACTATTTCCTTTTTTAATTAAAAAAAAAAAGATAAACATAAAACCTTAAATTAAATTGAGTTATTTTAGGAAAAAAAGAATTTAAAAATAAATTGAAAATTTTCTCTCTCATGTTTCCTCCCATAATTTTTAAACGTTTATATCTTTTATATACGGGATTTTTTAAAGAAAAAAATTACACCAAATTAACAAGCGTTTTATTATCTTTCCAACGAGTACCATAGTTCTATATAAAAAACGGAGAAAAATCGACTATTTTTTGTGGGGTTTCGTTCATACAGAAAAAAACACACAAAGTGTTCATGTTATTCATTAATCATGTTTTTTCTTTTAAACCAAGTTCTTATCTACGATGTTGAAAATCAGCCCAATCGTCATGTTATCATTGGAATTTTACTAGGTATACTTCATCAAGAGAAGTTATGAGAAAGAATCGCGCAACACTGCAACACATGGTGTCACCTTATAGCAAGGTTATTTTTTTATTTATTTAATTACAAGAGTAATAATTATTAGTATTAGTATTATTAGAATGGTTATATTTTTCAACCCCGGGACGCTCCCGGAAAGAATTGATAGTTGCTAACGTGGCGTTCAATGGTGGCCTCAACCATCTCTTGATTATGCCACGTGGCATAATGAGATGCAATGATTACAACTTCCAACTTAAGTGTTTGTTTAGTTGATTAGGTTAGAATTATAAGAGCCATTAGAATGTGAGAAATTAAAGAGATGTGATAAGTTTTTTAATAGTTGCAGCTTACATAAGTGATTCTTTAGATGATTACTGATTAGGTTTTAGATTAGGGAATATGAGTTATTACTGATTAGAATACTATGAACATGTAATGATTGAGAGATCTTGTGGTTAGTTAACTTGAGCCATTTGCAATAGGTTATCACGTAAAATTAGATTTTCCAACCCCGGGACCCTCCTGGGTAATCAGCTAGTATATATATATTGCAAAGAGATTAATCCTACATGTCATACTCTTATGCAATCTCTCCTTTGAGAGATGTCACATAAGATGTGATGTGGCAATTCTAAACCAATTAAAAAAAAGAAATAAATATGATTTAACCTAATCTATTATAATCTTTAACTAATCTATTAGATACCTAATCTACTAAATCTAAATAAAAAAACTTTATTATTTTATCTCTCGTGTTTCCTCCCATAACTTTTAAACGTTAATATCTTTTATATACGAGATTTTTTAAAGAAAAAAATTACACCAAATTAACGAGCGTTTTATTATCTTTCCAACGAGTACCATAGTGCTATATAAAAATCGGAGAAAAAAATGACTATTTTTTGTAACCCGACAGGTATTGTGTCGGGTTTGGGATTAGTTTAAAAAAAATTGTGGGTTTGGGTCGGGTCTTGGATTAGGTGATACCCAACCCGATTACCCGAAACAACATACCCAAATACCCGAACTACATACCCGATCATATACCCATGAATTTTTTAACGCATCACATAACTCTTAGACTAATGCGTTCGATATTTCAATAATTAACTTTTTTTTCTTATTTCATGTTAGTTCTTTTTAGAATGATCGATTACAAACTTCCGAATTCATTTGTAATGGCACTAGATTTATGCCCCGACGTAGAGATTCGTTTTTTTATATTTGAATATATGATAACTTATGGCAGAGATTTGTTTAAAATAATAATAATAATAATAATAATAATAATAATAATAATAATAATAATAATAATAATAATAATAATAATAATATATTTTATTATGTTATATTAGATATTTCAACCCGGGACGCTCCCGGGATAAAAACTAATATATATATAAAAGAAAACGTATATGCTGACGTGGCGTGCAATGGAGGCCTCAACCTCTTTTTGAGAGTGCCACGTGGCATCATAATTGAAAGATTTTAGTGTTTTTGAATTATTTCCTTTTTTAATTAAAAAAAGATAAACATAAAACCCTAAATTCTCAATTACTAAAATTAAATTGAGTTATTTTAGGAAAAAAGAATTTAAAAATAAATTTATAATTTTATCTATCATGTTTCTTCCTATAATTTTTAAACGTTTATATCTTTTATTTTATATACGGGATTTTTTAAAGAAAAAAATTACACCAAATTAACGAGCGTTTTATTATCTTTCCAACGAGTACCAGAGTGCTATATAAAAAACGGAGAAAAAATCGACTATTTTTTGTGGGGTTTCGTTCATACAGAAAAAAAACACACAAAGTGTTCTGTTATTCATTAATCATGTTTTTTCTTTTAAACCAGGTTCTTATCTACGATCTTGAAAATCATCCCAATCGCCATATTATCATTGGAATTGTACTAGGTATACTTCATCAAGAGAAGTTAAGAGAAAGAATTGCGCAACACTACAACACATGGTGTCACCTTATAGCAAGGTTATTTTTTTATTTATTTAATTACAAGAGTATTAATTATTACTATTAGTATTAGTATTATTAGAATGACTATATTTTTCAACCCCAGGACGCTCCCGGGAAGAATTGGTAGTTGCTGACGTGGCGTTTAATGGTGGCATCAACCATCTCTTGATTATGCCACGTGGCATAATGAGATGCAATGGTTACAACTTCAAACTTAAGTGTTTGTTTAGTTGATTAGGTTAGGAATTATAAGAGCCATTAGAATGTGAGAAATTAGAGAGATGTAATGAATTTTTGAATAGTTGTAGCTTGAATAAGTGATTATTTAGATGATTACTGATTAGGTTTTAGATTAGAGAATATGAGTTATTATTTATTAGAATACTATGAAAATGCAATGATTGAGAGACTTTGTGGTTAGTTAACTTAAGTCATTTGCAATAGGTTATCACGTAAAATTAGATTTTTCAACCCCGGGACCCTCCCGGGGTAATCAACTAGTACATTTATAAGAAAGAGTCGTGTTGACCTACCATAAAATATCGTGTTTTTAGTGTTGCTCAATCCTAATTAGTTCTAACAATATGTGTGTATGTGCGTGTGCGCACGTTTACGCAATGGTTGGTGCGGATGAGCTAATTGCTTTTTCGTTGCTGCTTGCTCCTCTTTCTTTTTTGCTTGACCGTGAGTTCAACTTTATGGTGGAAATAGTTTCAACCAAAGTTTTGTCAATAGGTTCCAAGCTACCCACAGTATACGTACGGGACTTACCATTCGAGCGGTAATGGTGCCAAGGACTTCGAGAAAGGTGATAACAACGAGAAATGTGCTTCTGATGGTGTTGACGTAAAAGTGGAAACTAACCCGGATGTTTCGTATCAAACCAATCAGGTGCGTTTATTTATTTACACTAGTATATATTTACATGTTTTATGGTTTGTTGGATTGAACTAGTATATATTTACAGTGGTATATAATTTAGACTAGTATAAATTTAGACTATCCTCTTATATAAATTTTAGGTATTCGGGTTTGTTGAAGATTTGAAACAATGGGTTAACGACAGAGCCCTTGCTAGCGGTTATGTCATAGTGACCGGACGTTCTATTTCAAAAGGCAAGGGATCTGATGCAAAATAATTAAGATATGGCTGAGATGCGACCGTGGTGGCGAACACCAAACTACAGCCACAGTACGGGTTTTGGGTAGCAAAAAGATTAATTGCCCCTTTGCGTTGAAAGGGAAGCTAGGCAACAATGGTTGGAAGTTGGAGGTAATAAACCCGAATCATAACCACGACCCTTTTAAACATGTTGAGGGTCACACGTTTGCTAGGAGGCTGACACCGCTTGACGAAAAGATGGTGGAAAGGCTTTATTTTCAGGGGATGGAGCCATCTAACATACATTTGACAAAAAGATGGCGGCCAAGGTCCCGCGCAGCACCCCCCCCCCTCAATATTACCAGCGCGCTTGGGGTCTTGTGACCGTGGCAACCATTTTGTACCACAGCCGCTGGTACATATTGAGTGGCCGCTTGCCGAGGAGGTTTAGATGCCACACGTTGGCAAGGGCGATCAACCACCGGTGGATGTAGAGATGGCAGATGTTCCCCCTGATGCCCGACAGCATGCTGCCCGCTTTTATCACCCCATTAGGTTGCCTGATACCACGAACCAGCACTACAACAAAAATGGCTTTTAAGGACCTTTTGTGTGGGACGCTTGTAAAAAAAGGTCCTAAAAACTATTTAATAGGACGAATGAACTTTTGGGGTCCTTTTATAATATACGCTACTAAACCAGTGTCCTAAGAAGCTATTTAATAGGATGGATGATTCTTTGGGGTCCTATTATCATATAACTTAATAAGACACTTAAAATGTAGATCCTAATAAAGTAATTTATAAGACATTTAGTTTTTGGTGTCCTATTATGTGATAATGTAATAGGACACATGATCATCGGGGGTCCTATTATAACATAACTTAATATGACACTTTGTAGCTAAGTCATAAATGTTCGATGTTATAGGACCCTTTCTAGTCGAAGTCATATTAGAACATAACTTAATAGGACACTTGACACATGGGTCTTAAACCTTTAACCTTTATAGGACGCTTAATCATTGTAGTGTTATTATAATACACGGTAATACAACACATGATATTTGAGTCATAAAACATCAGTTTTATAGGACGCTTATTCATGACAATATTCAAAGATGCGTGTCATGTTTTATAGGACGCTTATTTGAGTCATAAAACATTAGCTTCATCTCCAGCAGCCCACCACCACCGAATCAAGCTACCGATTCGAGCCAAGTTCACCTTACAAAAAACATGAGTACATGACACTATCCAAGGATGCCTTTCATGTTTTAGTGTCCAAAATCTAAGGTGGTGTTTGTTTTTCTCCCAGAAGCACTTCTAACCTCTTTTGTCTGCGTCGCGCAGACGCGGGCAGACGTTTGGGGCGGGCAGACTGTTTGTTTTTCGGAAGACATTTCACTCCAAAAGCTCTTCCTGACCTCTTCTTGGTGCAGACTTGGACCAAAGTCTTCTAAGGTCTTCAAAGGTCTTCTCCTCTTCTCTTCTCCTCACCCACCACCACTACCACCACCCACCACTGTCCACCACCACCACCGTCACCCACCCACCACCACCACCTAACATCATCTACCACCACCGTTCACCACCACCACCGTCCATCACCACCACGATCCACCACCACCCACCACCACTACCACCACCCACCACCGTCCACCACCACTACCACCGCCCACCACCACCATCACCCACCACCACCACGGTCCACCACCACCACCACCCACCACCACCACCACCACCCACCACGGTCCATCACCACCACCGTCCACCACCCACCACCACCACCGTCCACCACCACCCACCACCACCACCGTCCACCACCACCCACCACCGTCCACCACCACTACCACCACCACCCACCACCGTCCACCACCACTACCACCACCAACCACCACCACCACGGTCCACCACCACCTACCACCGTCCACCCACCACCACTACCACCACCCACCACTGTCCACCACCACTACCACCACCCACCACCGTCCACCACCCACCACCACCACTACCACCACCCACTACCACCACCCACCACCACCACCACCACCACCGTCCACCACCACCCACCACCACCCACCACCGTCCACCACCACTACCACCACCACCACCCACCACCACCACCACCCACCACCACCACGGTCCATCACCACCCCCACCACGGTCCACCCACCACCGTCCACCACCACCCACCACCATGGTCCACACCACCACGGTCCACCCACCACCACCACCATCTACCACCAGACTGCTGTAAAAACTCAGTTTGTTTAAATTTAAGTTTATTTCAGCAGCCTGCAGACGTTAACAAACAAACAGTCTTCTTCTTGTAGACTGCAGACCTTTGGTCCACCTCTTCTCCTGCAGATGTCTGCAGATGTGGTCCGCAGACTGCAGACCTTTTCCTGCAGAAAAAACAAACAACACCTAAATTTCCCTCTCATATGTAGTCAATCTCCCGTCTAGACAACACTTCTCCCCAAATCCTTCCATTCTCCCAGAATCCAAAACTAAAAAACCCTAACTCACCAACCTAATCCTCCACACTCCCAAAATCTAATCCTCTGCTCAATATTACCCTAACCATGTTCCAATTATTCCACCACCGTTCTCCCAACCGATCATCCACACCCATCGCCGGCATTACACCCACCGTCTCTCCACCATTGGCGTCCTTCATTGTTGTGTCAACCGTTTCATAAAAAAGGTACTATTTTTTTATTAATATCTTTATCCCCTTACGCTTATGAGTTTGTTGATGAAACCTAATCTTGATTCTTTACCTATTCAGTTCTTTCATGGTATATCTCAATGCTAGTTCTGCTAATTGCAATCAAAATCATCGATTGTCATGACTATGGTGTCATTTGTGTGGTGGTCAGAAAAAAAAATGGTATCGTTATTAAGATTAGTGCTTTATTAGGGCAAATAGTTACTAGTCTTGGTTCATTGCCCTCTTATGTCTTATTTACATTAGCAGTTATGCTATTAATCTGTGGGTTTTATTGCTGGTGGTATTGAGGTAGAGAAGCCGTAGGGTTTTAATTTGTTGGTGGACAAATCCTAGAGGTTTTCAACTTTTATTTTGTGTTGTTTGGGTTCTAGGGTTTGTTATTTATTCGTAATTGGTACTGCAATCAGAGTATATACAGAGTTTTGTGATTCTTTGGAGGGTTTGAAGGGTTAAAGTTTTGTGATTTAGAAGTTTTGATGATAACATTCTTGATTTGTTAGTAAAGGGGTTTGAGGTTTATTGCTATAATAATGCGATTTGGGACATTTTCTTATGATGTTTCATGTTAGTTATGGATAAAACTGAGCCAACATTTATACCAGAATGGTTAAAGAGTAGTGGAGGGTCGAGTGCAGTGTGCCAGCAACTTACGTCGTCTTCGTCACACTCTGGTAGTCTTGTGTTCAATGTTTGTTTTTAGATTATGTTTTCTTGAATAACTGTTGTGATTATTTTATTGAATAGTGGTTTTGATTGTTTGTTGATGTAGGTGAACAAGGTGTGTTGAAATCAGGGAGGAACAAGTTAGTGGATAAAGATTTAGATAGGACAAGTTCTTTGTATGCGCATCGTGCTTCTAATAATAACGGTTCGGCTCATTTAGGAGCTTATAGTAGTTTTAATCGAGATCGTCGCGATATGGATCGGGAACGGGATAGGGATTGGGATAAGGACATAATTGAGTTTAGAAAGAAGCGAAGATCAGAAAGTAGGCGAAACGATTATTCTGATCCTTTGTGTAACATTTTGCTAAGTAGATTTGAGAAAAACGGGCTAAGACGGTCGCATTCAAGTTTACCTGGAAAACGCGGTGAGCCGTGGCCCACAAAGGTAGCTAGTGATTTAAGTATAGTAAAAAAAGGCAGCCACAACAATGGTGGCTCTTTAGTTTCAACCTGGTCTGAGCTTAGTCATTTAGAGCCTCCCAATAGGTAATTCGGCTGTGATTGGTGGAGATGGGTGGACCTCGGCTCTGACTGAGGTACCTGTGATTGGTGGTAGCATTGCAAATGGCTTATTAGTTGCACCACCAGTTCCACCAGCTCCAGTCTCTGCAACTACGAGCATGCCAGGTGGTCAAAATATGGCTGAAACTTTGGCTCATGGTCCTTCAAGAACTCAGACTCCTCAGGTAATGTTAATATATAGTGTTACTCTTTTTTTGTAGTAATCACTTGTTGGTGTTTAGACAGTAATTCTGATTGTATCTAGGGATTCAAATAGTCAGTTTGGTACTTAGCTTTATCAAAACTGATTATTTGAGTAATATTGATATTACTTGTCATTTTTACCCACATTATCATTGTAATAAAATACATTACATACTAATAAAATATACATTGAGCTTGGATTCTATGCGTTAGTAACATATTACATTTATATTTTTATATTTGAGAATAAACAAATTAAATTGCCATATTTCAAATTTGAATATTTCAGCAATAACTAAGAATGCATGTTTTTGTCATTTGCTCATTTTATCAACTAGTTTCCTTCGAAAAAATAAAAATGGCCAAACATTGAATACTACTGGTGATGTGATTATTACAACTTTAAACTAGAGTACACATCCAAACGTGTTTATGATAGTTGATTATTCATATTTTGTAAGGAGTTTTAAAACTCACATATAAATGCTCGGCATTGTATATAAACGAATATTGACATTTAATCTTTTATTCATTGTAGTTGACTGTGGGAACTCAAAGGCTTGAAGAGCTTGCTGTTACAGGCACTGTGGGAACTCAAACCGAGTATGATCAAAGGTCCAATCGGTTCGGCTCGTGAACAACCTTAGTTGAGACGAGATGACATATAAATATATCTTATATTCACAAATTTGGGATACGGGCCATACGACTCAAACCAACTCCAATTGAGCCTATTATATCAACGTTAAAACCGGCTCATTGAACCCTAAAACAAGACCTTATGATTGTCCACTTGGTTTGATATCTATTTATATAATAAGATTTGCTATGTTTTATTAAACCCATGACTTCTAAATTTGTTGTTCATGTGTGTTGTGGTGTAAGCGATGGCCTGACCATTAATGAAGAAGAGTTTGAAGTTTCACAACCAGAAAATGAAGAAGAGTGTGAAGTTCCACAACCAGAAAATGAAGCAGGTTTATCTAATTTACTTGATTGCTTCATTTTTGTGTGACACATGATGAATATATAAGGAACTTACAATAAAACCAAAAAACAAACGTTGCTCGACTTCATAAAGGTATATAATTAAAACTCTGTTTGTTAATGAATGTCTAAAGTATTTGTTTTCTAATGTGACATGTTCCATTTTTAGACAAAATTTGATATTCCGGAAGATGCTGAAGGCTGGATATTGCAATCATTTGGGAAGAAGGTGAAGAACTGGAGGGCAAGAGTTAAGGAAAACTACTATGATCTGTCTTTGTCACTTCAGGAACAAATAAATTTTAGGCCAAAACAAGTTCAAAAAAAACAATGGAGGAGACTTGTGAAGTATTGGAATAAAACAAAGTCTAAGGTATGAAATAACCTTACACTTCAAATATAAATCCTCAAAATTTGGGATGTTACAATTAGTTTATTTCTCATTATGATATTTTATTTTCTATTGAAGATGGTAAGTGAAAAAAACAAGGTGAATCGGTCAAAAAAGAAGATGGTGCAAGTTACGGGTAAAAAAAGTTATGCTCGAGTCCGTGAAGAGTTAAAGGTGATTGTATGAAATAGTGCAATTCTTAATGTAGCATGTCGATATCCGTTGTTACTACTTATTTTCTTTTTATTCAAACAGGCATCTGTGGGACAAGACCCAAGTCGATTGGAAATGTTTCGTGCATGTTTCTCCAAACATGGAACTACAAAAAATGTGGAAGCTGCAAATGCAATTGTAAGTAATTTCTTATATATTCATATACATATCTTTTCTTTATGTTCTTGATGTTGTTAAAAATACATATCTTATTTTTGTTACTATATCTAATACAGGCACAGATGCAACAACTTAGTTCTAATCTTCCTGATGGTTCGATCGATAAGCCTGGACCAGATGATGTTTTTTCTAAAGTAATGGGGAAAGATCGAAATGGTGATGCAGTCATGTATGGTCTGGGTGTTCGTGCTTCTGATGTTTGGGGTGTAACATCAAGTCGTTCAACATGTCGTAGAGAAAACATCCAATTGAAGTCTAAATGTGAAGAACTTACTAGTACTGTGGCTCGGTTACAAGCCCAAGTATCGGAGATTAAAGGGAGTACGGATGGTCCTTGTGTTTCACCTCTTACATCACCACATTTTCCCATTGCAACCAATGGACCTCCACGTTTACGGGTATTTTTTTATATAAATCTTTATTTTTTTTTGTGAAACGTTACTTGTACTATTGTGACTAGAGTTTGATATGTTTGTTGAAAACTAAAATCTAGGTCGGAGATGAAGTTGTCCTCAAAAGCATTCTAAACTCTGCCGAGATTGTAGCAAGAGGATGGGTGAAGAGCTTGGACCCAAATGAGCTAGTTGGTGGTACAGAGATTGGACAAGAATGGTGTGAGGTAAACGTTCAAGTAGCAATAAAAATAGATGAAAAGTTGGTGAGACCATATGGGTTATTTTCCACAATTCAAGATTGTATTGGTGCCTCCATTGCATGGCCTTGTCCTTTCATCTCGGTATGTAATTATTAATTTTGTGATACGAATAATTTTAATAATCTGGAACTTAATGCTTATACACGGATGGTTTATTTGTAGGTAGTCCGTGAGGATTGAGGACACATGATGACTCAGGATTCTATGCTGCTTATCTCTTTCGTTGCTTTTAGTTTCTTTGTTAAATGTTACAAAACTTTATGTTGGATGATGCTATAACTTATTCATGTTTAGTGTTTTTGTTATGAATTGTTTATTTGAAATATAATAAAGTTTTATTTCTTTCGTTAGTTGATGTTATATACAGTATATCATAAAATTGTGTGTGTATATGTTTAAAAAACCGTTGTATCATGACTTGTTAGGACTTTCAAATTTGGTCCTATTAAAGTGTACGAATATGCTTTTCTTAGGACGCTATATTGTTTGTTCATTGACATCTTATGCGACCATAAAACTGGTTTCATAATCTTATTTGAGATATTAGGACCCTTTTTTTGGTACTAATGCTTCTATAATGTTACATCATAAGGGTCCTATAACTTAATTTTTTAGGACTCTTGTATGTGTATTAAAAGATTAAAACTAGGTAAGCACATGTTAAAACCTTGTAAAAGTGTCCTAATATGTTTTATTAGGAGTTTTTTTGGGGACATATTATGCGACCATAAAATTGGTTTCATAATCTCATTTGAGATATTAGGACGCTTTTTAAGTTTCGTGACTTATTACGACCCCCTTACATGAAACGCTTTTACCGTTGGTCCTATTAAATAAAAGGTCCTATAAAATAACATTTTAGGACACTTTTGTGCGTACTAAAAACCCATTTTTGTTGTAGTGCAGCTACTTCAGCAGGTTCTGAATCAGATGGGGTCGATGCAGGCTAATATGGGGTCGATGCGGACTGATATGCTGGAGATGCGGGCTGATATGTGGTGGTTGTTGGAGAGCGAGAATGAGAGGCGGATACATTTAGGTTTGGCGCCGTGTACCGTTCAGGGTGGGCGTCCAGCAGTCAGCAGGCCGGTCCGTCCAGCAGTCAGCAGTTCGATCCGGCCGGTGTATATCAGGGGTCGGGTCTTTAGTTGTTTGTTTATTTGGATGTTATTATTGTATGAACAGTATACTTTCTTATGTTTAGTTGTTTCTTTATTTGGATAATATTATTGTGTGTAAATTGTTGAATATTGTGCTTTATTTTGTTTTATTGTTCGTATCTTGTGTTTTGTTTAGTTCGGCAACATAAACGTTAATAAAAAACCAAACATTCATATTCACATTCACATCCATATAAAAAAATCATAATATACAAATAACAAAAAAAAAACATTTATAAAAAACAAACATTCATATTCACATCTCTAACTTATCTTAAACACCCACACTACACTTATAAAAAAACAAACAATCATCACCCAATCATTGCCAATGATTACGAATGATTGGTAATCATTTGGATGCTAGGACAGGTCGTGGGGGACTCCACGGCCCGTCATTTTGATCTGTTTAGCCCTCCACGGTCCGTGGAGGGATGTCTGGATAGGAAACCCTGGTGTGTGGATATCCAAAACCTTAAATAATAAGGGAAAAAGATAGGGTATTAAAGTATAAAAGCATTCACACTAAATACTCCATCTCTATCTTAATAATTACACTAAAAATCACTATCTTTCTATCTTTTTTCTATTTAATAATACGTATTCTATACTTTATAATTACTTTTTTTCTCTCCTTTACTCACAATCACTTTTAAAAATATTAAAAAATTATGAAGGGTGAACAGTGTCTCCTCTATATATTTTCTTTGTCCTCCACTCACAACCACTTATACCCACTCTATATAACTAGAAGTGATCCCGTGCTACGCAGCGGGAAAAACCAATTTTGAATGAAAGTTAAATGGAAATGTAGACGAAATAGTAATAATAACACTAATAAACAAACCTAAAACTAAAATATTGTAAAAATAAAAAAAATCTTTAGTTTTCCCCAACGTCGATCGGTTCTAGGAGGTTTGGTTTATTTTTGTCTCATCGTGGTTTCTAGCCCGTGTCGATTTGACCAAAGAACTTAAAAGAACCCAAACTTGTTTTAAACCCAAACTAGTTTGAGAAAAAAAGGGTTATCTCTAGGCTAATTTAATGTAATGGACACTTTTCGAGCCATTTAGTCTCAATAATTCATTTATTCGGAAGCACGAATAGAGAACTTGAACTGATATGAATATTTGGTAATAATTGCATCGAACTCATCTCCTCACGTACCTTCAAATTATATTCTGTGCAAGGGTAATTTTTTATATAATGTTTCTAATAAGTAATACAGTGCTTTTTAGAAATAGATAACTTTAAGTCTATTTATTTGCTCCTTAGTTATAGATTCTCAAACCAGTTTGGGTTCTTTTAAGTTCTTTGGCCAAATTGACACGGGCTAGAAACCACGATGGGACAAAAATATAATGTTTCAAATAAGTAATACAGTGCTTTTTAGAAATAGATAACTTTAAGTCTATTTATTTGCTCCTTAGTTATAGATAATAACATAATACTATTACTTATTTTGTTTTTATAATTTTTTTAATTTTGTTTTGTTCTAATTATATATGTATCTCTACCTTATTTTTTTATTTATAAATATAAAAATTATTGTTGAGAAAATGCATTTAGTTCATTTATTTATAATTATAAGTTTATTAAATAAATTATTAATTAGTTAGAAGTTTATATTAAATAATGTATTAATGATTTGATGTAAATTACAATGATGTCCTTCTATAATGAAGTTAAATTACCTTGTTGCTCATTTAGAATACACTATATAGTAGTATAGATATAGATATAGAGACCCCCCTCACACTAATATGGATCATCTATTGTGAATGCTCTAAGGGGTATGTAAGTATAAGGGCTGCACGTAGAAATCAACTAAAAAAAGAGAAAAAATGAATGCCAAATTGCAGCATGTGGTTGGTTAAAAACTATGGATAGTAATTTTGTTAGTATAGAAATTTTTATATTTGTAATATATAATATGATTTAATTTAATTTAATTGTAAAACGTTGATATTGTAAATTTGACTTATAAATAATATAATAAAAGATAGAGTAAATTACTATTTGAGTTCTTGTGTTTTTGTGGTTTTAATTACTTTATTTCAAGTTTAAAATCTTTAACTATCTGAGCACCTGATTTTTCAAATTGTAACTATCTGAGTCCAATTTACTAACTCCATCCACCAAGTCTGTTAAATTTTATGTGAAAAGACAAAAATGCCCTTGCATTATAAAAACAAATTAAAAATAAATATGTTAAACGTAAATCACAAACTAAATAATACATATAAATACAAATTAATACTCTTTTTATTCAAAATTCAACAAATTAATCCTCTCTCTCTCTCTCTCCCTCCCTCCCTCCCTCTCTCTCTCTCTCTCTCTCTCTGAACCCACCAGTCCACCACCACCACTCAAAACCCACCACCATCTTTGTGGTATCATCCGTGAGATCTGAAATCCGACAGCCACCACCTTCATCTTTTGTCGCCGTTCACCTTTGTCAACATAGAAATCGATGGTCTACCCGAACTATACGACTAACCAAACGCTAACTACGACGAGTTGAAGGGGGTAACAGATCTGGTGACCCCCCAAACACCACCAACATTATCGTCGTCATCATCAAGGTATATAACGAAACCCTAGTCGTCATTGTCTTCATATGATTTCATAACAGTCTCAACGGAGAAAACGATGCTCTAGGCGAATAATATGATGGCTTGACAGGTATATGTAGGTTCAACTTAGGGTTTAGCTACTTGATTTTGGTGGTAGTGGCGGTAGCTTGTGGTCTCGGCCGGTAGAGAGCACGTAGAGTGTGGGGTTTTGCTATTTTGAAAGAGTGGTGAAAGGATTTGTAGGAGGATCTTGAGTTGAGGATCTTGGATTCCGGCTAGGATATGGTGGTGCGGTGGTGCAGAGGTGCAGTGGTGGTGGTATGGAGGTGGGGAGGTGGTGGTGCAATGGGATAGGTGTGGGGGTTGGATGGTTTAGATGAGAGGGAGAGAGAGAGAGAGAGAGAGAGAGAGAGAGAGAGAGAGGTTTTTTTTAAAAAAATAATTATAAAAAAATAGGTTAATTGTACCTTATGCATAAAAGGCTTGTACCTTACGTGGAAATGACTTAAATACCCTTATAGTTAATAGACTTCGTGGATGGAGTTAGTAAATTGGACTCAGATAGTTACAATTTGAAAAATCAGGTGCTGAGTTAGTTAAAGATTTTGAACTCAAATAGTTAAAACTACCAAAACACGAAGACTTAAATAGTAATTTACTCTAAAAGATATATAAATGGTTTATAGGCCACATTAGAGTTATATAATTTGTATCTTTTTACCTTAGATTTATGTTAACATTACTAGAAAAAGAGCTTTTTCTTGACACACGCTTATTTATGACACTCAAAAGTGTGTGTCATACAAAAATTGCCATGTTTTAAAAAAAAATTGGTTAATTAATAACACGCTTTTATGTTTGTCAAGAATGTAGTGTAAAAAATAGAAAACATGACGGTATAGAATTTTGTGTGTCATCTTTCGTATCATGTTAATTTCACAAAAATTGAATTTTCCTCCCGTAAACCCTAGGTATAAAAACTCTCTCTCTCTCTCTCTCTCTCTCTCCACTGTTCCTCATCTGCCGTCATCGCCATCTCCTCTGAATGTCTCCTATGCCGTCACCGCCATAGGTGTAACTAATTACATACAAGGTGAATAACTTGGTTGTATATCATTTTAATAAAAAAAAAATTACACGCCATATAAATACTATAACTAAGTTACCAAACCTCACTTACTTTTTGTTACTTTCAAAAATTTACAGCGAGAAATAATATTTCATGATTACATTAATTTTATCTAAAGTTAATAATAAAAAAAAGATCATTAAAAAATTTATAAAAGTTTACCAATTTGTTGGAAGAAAGTTTTGTTGTTATATTGAAATGAGAGGCAAGTGAAGAATAAACCCCACATATATTGAGCGGAAAGAAGGTTTTAGTTTTTTTGTATCTTTCGATCGACAAGTTCTATACAGAAGTTTCTATTTCATTAAGTTCAAAATAATTAATAAAATTCTTGAAAGAAATGAAAAAAGAAATTAACGTTTGATCTTATAACATAGAGGTTTATTTCCTAAGTATTTTTTACACAATTCATACTAACTATTACATGTTAACAAAGAATGCTAATGATCTCCAGTCCAGCTGGTTGGAGATGGAAGGATTTACCTTTTCAGAGGGTTTTTATTCGGGGTTGGTTACAAGTTTGATTTTCATCCATTGAAAAATCATACTCATTAAGATTGAAAGGGACCGGTGTGTGGGAGGACTCGAACTTGTGACCCGAATATTGTTAAAACTAAGATTTCACTATTGAATTTTGTTTTAAAAAAACAAAGAATAGAAAATATATAAACAAAAGTATTAAAATACTCAGTTTTGTACAACATTTATTTCGGTGGGTTGGGACAGAGGAACAAAAGGGATATTGCAGTGAGAGGTCATGTCAAAGTATTCCAAAACATTCAGAGGTTATGTTCCATCCATCACTTCTAATCTCTGAAACTCTTGTAGACGACCACCTAACTTTACTGTTCTGTTTTTGTATCTTTCGAAAATTTTCAATGACAATTTCTTTTTTTTCTTCTTTATCAGGGCTCACGGTTGGGGCTAATCAGCCCTAGGGCTGTAAACAAACCAAATATTCAGTGAACAGTTCGTAAACTGTTCGGCGGGAAGTCTGTTTGTATTCGTTTGCTTAATAAATGAACGAACACAAACAAAAAACTCCGTTTGATTAACTAAACAAACAAACACGAACAAATGTCTCGTCCGTTCGATTGCGTTCGTGAACATTCGGCAATGTGTTTGTTTACGTTCGTTTATTTATATCTGTTCGTGTATGTTTGTTTATGTTCAATCACTAGTTAAAACTTAGGATAATTATGAACTTTTGAATTAGGAATATCATGTATTAATGCCTATGCCTAAGTAATTTTAGATAATTATGTCTAAGTTAGTACAAATTGACTTATCGACATCGTTTAGTAGATGTAGTTTGTCTAACGGTTAATATTAAAAATGTTTTTTTTAGTTAGTTGCATATTAAATGTTTGTTTTTGTTTGTTTGTGTTTAAAACCCGTGTTCATGAACAGTTCGCAAACAACTGAATTTCTTAACAAACAAACACAAACATAGATTTATGTTCGTTAGTGTGTTTGTGAACGGTTCGTTTGTCCAAGAAACCTTAACAAACAAACACGAACAAAGCCTTGTTCGTGTTCGTTTGGTTCGTTTACAGCCCTAGCCCTAGCCACAGTTGTGAGGTCGGTCCTGAATTGAAACACGTCGGGTTTCTTCACAGAGGGGTATAATATCGTGTTGGAAAAATTAGTAAATTTGTTTTTACTAATAGAAAGATGAATAAGAAATCAAATTGTGAAACAAACCATTCCATTTCACTAATCTTATCATGACATATTTTAAGTTATATTTTAATAAATTGGATGGTTCACATAACCTATTAGACCATGGGTAATGGTTAATGCTCTCTAAGGATATTTTTTGCCACATCATCATCATAATGACCATTTAAATAATATGTAATGGTTAATCTCTTTTTTAGTGTCTCTTTAGTAATTACTTTCCTTTTTTCCCTCCTCTTTGGGCATTATACTAGAAATGTCTCTATTTCTTCATGCCCCTATAATGCGCAGGGGACGGTGTTTTTTTTTTTTTTTTGAACGGCCAACTAAACAACGCCGGGTACTTCGTACGTGGCCCCCCAGTGGCAAAGACAGGGGCACAGCCCGGCCCACCCCGAACGCACGAAGCCCCTAGCCCGCCCGATAGCCCGCTTCCAGGGAAAACCCGACCCACATACCCGCCCGAAGGCACGACAGTAGTGAACCGGTAAAACCTGGCGAAAGCAGGACTCGAACTCATGACCATAGGCCATAAGTCATCCATCATATGATGAACATATAGGTTCATCTTATGTGAGAGGAAAAAAGAACATATGAGTTTTTACTAGAAATCACATCAAGTAAGAAAGTTTAGTATATTTCTTCATTCCACACCAAACTAGAGAGAAGCACTCTCAAACTTCATCCTAATCTTTTCAAACTTTCAATACATTATTTTATTCAGTGTAACCTCGGGCGCATGGCCTTCTCCGGCAGTACAGACTTCTTCGGCTGTTGTACCTTGGGAGATAGACGCTTTGTCTTTAGTAGAGACGCGAAATCTGTTTTAAGGGAAGCGTGTTGAACACGTGCCTCAGCCTCGGCCACAACCGTCAACATTAGTTTGTTCATTCTTGTAGCCATAGAGGACTATAAGAAGACTTTGTTGAAGACTTGACCTTTTGAATATCTTGGTTGAATCATTTTAGATAGGCATAAGGAGATTGCAAGAAAACGTGATTCATAATCTTGTTGAAGACTTGGTTTGAATCAATTTATGACATCCGACTTTTCAGGACATTATCCGTATTAAGTTATTAAACGTGATAAATAAATATCTAAATGCGTATTAGACTTAATTTGTGATAATTAGAGTCATTCGAAACATTAGCAAAGTGCAAAGTGTTATAAAGGTTTTTATTGGTAATTCTGGGAAATATCAAATCGCGAGGCGATAAAATACCCGTACTAGACGTTGGTGACGACCCGGTTAACTTTAAAAAGTCTAGTTTTGACCCGTGTGTTCCAGCTTTGCCTTTATCCTGGCTTCCAGTGACTCTCTTGGTTCCTTAATATTCTCCCCCCTTTTTGGCTTCATCCACTTCTGGAAACCTGCCAAGTTGAGAAGTTCTACCAGATAACTTAGCAAGCTGCCTTGTATTGTTGTCTATTTTGTTTGACAACTCACTTAGTTTGTTGTTGATCACCTCAAATTGGGCTTTGGTTTTCAACTCCCAAGAATTTGTGAGGGTTTTGAGGTGATCAGAAATGAGAGTGTTCATCATCTGGTATAGGGGACCATCTGAGCTGCATAGGTGGTTCAGGTCTATGCTTGATGACCTAGGGAATTGGGTAGGCATTTTTAGTGAGGGGGTGTTTTGGGGTGATCTTCAGAATGTACTGAAGATGCCACTTTAGGGGAATCAGGGATCAAGTGGACTTTAACCTGATCTGGTGTGACCAGCTCTTTGAGCTTAGAGACACCAGATTCAAGACCTTCACTAGCAGCCGTCAATTCATGTTTTTGTGGAGTGTGAATCATCATCCAAATTAATGGAATCATCTAAATCCCAGATGACATCCTCAATGAGGACATTATCAGTTGTATCATGAGCTGGGCCCAACCCAGTTGTCTCATGAACCTCTTTTTCTTGGTTCTGAGGATTTCCTACCTCAGGCATAAATCCTTCATCAGTAGTTGCCACAAGTGAGGTCTTAGCTATGTTACTTTTGTCCTCAGATCCACCACTGGGTGGTAAATGAGTAGTAGCAGCCTCAAATGTACCTAAGGTCTCTAAGTTTTGGCTTAGAAACCCTAGTTCATCCTCATCACTTGGGTTAGGGCTAAAGACATCCACATTCATGTCAAAGTCTGATGGTATGTCCCCTGTTTGATGTGGTTGTTGGGGACTGACATGTTCTGATAGGATAGTCTCTTTTAGTCCAGAGAGAAGTTTGGCTATTTCTATGGTTGATGGTTCTGGTTCAGAAGTTTAGGGTAATGTTTCAGCAGTTTCAAAAGAAGGGTGAGTAGTTATGGTTTTCTTGAATTTCTTTCTTTTGAAAAGAATGGTAATAGGGGCTCTTGTGGGGGTTTGAGATGGATGAGACTGAGAGGATGTTTCAGTCACATCTTTAACAAGTGCACAATGCACATCAGCAGTTTCAGGCATCTCAACTTCCTGAACTGTCTTTCTTTTAAGGTTGGTGGGTTTTGGTTTTTGTTTGGTTTTCTTGGCCTTTTTGGGTGAGGGTTTGGAAGATGATGGTTCCATGGGGACTGTTTCTTGTTCCCCTTGGTCATCTTCTTGCCAGGCAGCCGGTTTGTTATGCCTTAAGTATGCTTGTGAGGTTAATGGGTTTAAAACAGTTGTTTTTCCCACAAGCACCTCATCTCCAAGTTCTTTAATTATGCAATGCATTATGAACCTTGGAAACAACAAAAACTTCTTTTTAGAATTTAGGTGATGTAACACCAACTCATTAAAGAAAAGTGTTGATGCCCTGAATTTTGTTTCATTCACAATGGAATGAAAAATTGGTTGAAAAGTAGAGGGCATCTGATCATAAGATCCAGTTTTTGGACTCAGGCACATGATTATGTAATGAAACAAAAGTTTGTATTTTGGTTTAAAATATTTCTTAAAAATGGTTGCATGTGAGAGAGTACCTTGGTAACCACACTCTGTCATGGTTAAATGAATTTCAGAGTTTGGAAATTGATCTGGTGCATCCACATCATCCAGACCCAGTCTAATTCCCAAAGTTTCCGGTGTGATTGCCATTACTTTCCCTTGGATAGTTTATTTGAGGGAAATAACTTGATCATTCATTGTCACCGTCTCTGCGTTCGCCCAGAACTCATTTAGAGTTTCAGTATGGATTTGAGGATCAATGGTGAGGGCAGTGAAGTATTGGGATTTGAGGACTAAATCAATGATTTCGTCGTATTGGGACCAGGCTTCATGTTTCTCAAAGTAGCCTATTTGATTGTGTCCCTGTTTCAGTATAAGTGCCATGTGGTTTGTGTGTGGGTGGATCGAACAGTGTTTTAGTTTGCAGGTTAGGTTTAGAGAGTGTTATTGAGAGAAAAGGAGGGAATTTTGCTTTTTGAAAGGATAAGTGATGGAAAAGGTGTTTATCAGAAGTTTATAACCGCCCTAGGTCAAACTTCTAAAATGGGAAATGTCTGATTTACCCTTATTGAGAACTGTACCGGATTTTGAATGATGCTAATGGCAGATTTACTGTCTACAAACAAAGGTGTCTTGGTTTCTTTGATTCCATAGTCAAGAAGTTGATATTGGAGCCATTGTATCTGTGATGTACAACTTGCAGCTGCAATGTATTCAGCTTCAGCAGTTGAAATTGCAACACATGTTTGCTTATTTGATTGCCAGGACACTAGACAGTTTCCCAAGAATTGACAACTACCAGATGTTGATTTTCTTGACATTTTGCACTCTGCATAGTCACTATCTGAAAAAGCTGATAACTTGGTATTGCTAGAAGCAGGATACCAAATTCCAAGTGTAGGAGTTCCTTTCATATATCTGAAGATTCTTTTGACTGCAATGAGGTGTGATTCCCAATGAGCTGATTGATATCTAGCACAGACACATGTTGAAAACATAATGTCTGGTCTAGAAGCAGTTAGATATAAAAGGGAACCTATCATACATCTATACATGGTTTGATCAACCTGTTTTCCTTGATCATCTGGTTCAACTTGTGTGGTTGGTGTCATGGGAGTGGAACACGATTTACAGTCTTGTAAAAAAAATTTGTTCAATAATTCTTTAACATATTTAGATTGGTGTATAAAAGTTTCATTTATTTGTTGTTTAATCTGCAATCCTAAAAAGTACTGCAGCTCTCCCATTGTACTCATCTCAAATTTTGATTGCATGAGTTTCTTAAATTCATCACACAGTTTTGTGTTTGTTGAACAAAATATGATATCATCAACATAAATTTGAACTAGTAAGACATGATTTCCAACATGTTTTATGAAAAGAGTTTTGTCAATGGAGCCTCTTGTAAAGTTATTTTTGAGCAAAAAGTTGGAAAGTGTTTCATACCAGGCTCTAGGAGCTTGTTTTAGCCCATAAAGAGTTTTGTCAAGCTTGTACACCCACTCAGGATGAGAAGGATCCTCAAACCCAGGTGGCTGACAGACATACACTTCCTCTTTGATTTTTCCATACAAAAATGCACTTTTAACATCCATTTGAAAAACTTTAATTTTGTTGGAAAGAGCATTGTTTTGGTCAAAAATTATCTAATAAAAATAACTTTGTATTCCAAATTAGTTTATGCGAGGTAGAGTGCTAAATGTGTAGGAATACGTTTGTAAATTAATGAAATTTTTAAGATGATGTAAAAGGATGTTTAATAAGCAAAAATATAACAACTATGATCGGGATGGCTTAGGTTATTTTCGGGATGGACGGCTATATCCTCAGGATGGAACTGCTGAGAATGAACAAATAAAGTAATAAACACGAAGAACAACACACGATCTACGAGGAAAGCCCTTGATCAGTTGTAGATCGTCGGCATAAAACCTCGGGAGGAGTCTAGGCCCCTGCCTTATTTGTTAATATTAAAAATGGTAAAAAGATACAACTTTGGATGAGTAAGTGGACGAGTGTACTACGATTACAATGATTGTGTGAGCGTTTGTGATCAGCTAAGTGTATCTGTGTAACTATAGTGTAAGCCGTGTGTATGTGAGTGTCCTATACTCGTCCAATACCCCCATTTATATAGTACATGAAGTAAACAAAACAACCCCACGAAATATGCTAAGTAGTTAAAGTCTTCAATGTTGCGTAACAGCTTCTTCAGGTGAACGTTGGAGTTCTTCAACAGAAAGTAGCCGTTGGTTAACGGTTTCTCCTTAGTTAGTCAATGATCCAATCGTTTTCCTTGTTTATCGCCGATATTAAATGTATATCGGTTACAGTTTTGACTCCATCTTGACTATATCTTCTATCTTGATCACGAGTTGTATCTCTATCCTTGACTTCTTTAATTGAGGGTGATAATATAGATGTTACCAAGCATATAAATCCATATTATAACTCATTTGTACCTGTAATCATACATAGAAGAATCAACTTGTTAGCTTATTCTCAGGATGTGCACATGCTGAGATACTGTCAAATCCTGAAGTTAGTCATGTCTTTCAGCATCTTGGGGATGGCATATTAGGGATGTGAGGTAAAATCATCCTGAGGATTTTCACCCACAACAATTGTCCCCAAAAATATGTTACCGTTAATATCTTTTGAGGTAAAAATATTTTTTAATCTAAATATCTCTGCAAAATTCTCATGATGGACTATTTCTAGACCATGTTTAGTAAAAATATATTTGATCGAAATGAATCAAGGATAAATACTTACATATGGAGATGATTCATCTCTATTAGCCTTCACCTTCACCTTCATCCCATCTGTGATTCGGGTCATGGTTTCTCATATGCATCCTTAAGCATGGTAGTATTTCAAGTGTATAGCATTCCAAGCTCTTGGTAGAATCTCTCCTTCCATTGTTGACAACCAATATGCTCCTTTCCCTGATTCAGAATCGATTAAATATGGACCTTCCCACTTGGGAGCCAGCTTACCATCACTTGGTTTTGTTGTATTTTGGAAGGCTTTTCTCAATACTAAGTCTCCTACTTGAAATCTTCTTATCATGATGTTTTTGTTGTATGCTTTAGCAATCCTTTGTTGATATGCTACCATCCTTAATTTAGCAGCATCCCTGAGTTCGTCCACAGTTTCCAAGTCTTGTAGTAATGCTTCAGACTTAGTAGTTGCATCCTGAAGATGCTTCCTTGCTGTAGGCATGACCATCTCTGTTGGAAGCATTGCTTCTGTTCCAAAGACCAAAGAGAAAGGTGTCTGACCAGTTGCATTCTTTGAAGTAGTCCTATCAGCCCAAAGTGCAAATGGAAGTTCTTCTGCCCATTTTCCTTTCGTTTCCCCAAGCTTCTTCTTCAAGTTGTTGACGATGATTTTGTTTGAGGATTCCGCTTGTCTATTAGCTTGAGGATGGATTGGTGTTGAAGTTATAATCTTGATTCCCCAACTCTCACAAAAGTCAGTTGTTCTTTTGCTAATGAATTGAGAACCATTGTCACAAATGATTTCAGATGGTACTCCAAATCGTGTCAGGATGTTTCTTTTGATGAATGAGACCACCTCTTTATCTCTAACTTGCACAAATGCTTCAGCTTCAATCCATTTCGAGAAGTAATCTGTCATTACTAGCATGAATACCTTTCCTCCAGGAGCTTTGGGTAGCTTTCCTATTATGTCCATTCCCCATTTCATGAAGGGCCATGGTGAAACAATAGGATGTAATGGTTCAGCAGGATGGTGAAGTATGTTGCTATGTCTTTGGCATGCATCACACTTTTGGGAATACAGCATGGCATCCTTCTTCATAGTAGGCCAATAGTATCCCGTCCTCATAGCCTTCGAGTAGAGAGATCTTCCTCCTGTATGATTTCCACAATCTCCTTCGTTGATGTCTTTGAGTACTTCGTTTGCTTCATCCTTGTTGAGACATCTCAAATATGGACCTACAAGAGACTTTCTATACAAAATATTGTCTATAATTGTAAATTTAGATACCTTTATCCTGAAAGCCTTTGGATTTTCTTCATCAGAAATGACATCTTCTTGTAAATATTTATTATGTGAGTCATCCATGATGAGTCATCTTGTTTTTGAGTGGCCAAAACAGTGATATCCTCAGGATGGTCTGTTTTTTCCTCATGATGTGCCTGGCCATCCTCAGGATGCCACTCTTCGATTGCCGGTTTTAAGATGTGAATGATAGGAATCTTGGATCCTTCTGGTAAATTAAAGGAGGATCCCAGATTTGCTAGGGCGTCAGCTTCAGCATTTTCTTCCCTAGGTACCTGTGTTAGTGAAAATTCTACAAAAGAAGTAGCTAAATTTTTAACGATTTCAAGATAAATGGCTAACTTTTGTCCTTTTACTGCATATGATCTATTGAAATGGTTAGTAATCAACAAAGACTTCAATTTTAACAATATGTAAATCTCTAGCAAGTTGTAAACCAGCAATGAGAGCTTCATATTCAGCTTCATTATTGGTTGTTTGAAATGCACATCTAATGGCATGGGGTATCTTCTCCCCTTGTGACGATTTTAGTAGTATTCCCAGACCTGTACCTCTTTTATTTGAAGCACCATCAGTGTATAGAGTCCATTTTCCTAAATTTTCATTTAGTTGTTGAACTTCATACTCTACTTCAGTCAGGATGTCACTACTGAAATCAGCCACAAAGTCTACTAGGGCCTGTGACTTGATTGCATTTCTAGGCTCATACTCTAAGTCAAAGGCATTTAATTTAACTGACCATTTGGCCATTCTTCCAGATATTTCAGGTTTTCTTAATACATTTTTAATGGGATAGTTAGTTTGAACATATATTTTATGTGTTTCAAAATAATGCCTTAACTTAGTAGAAGCCATTATTAAAGCTAAAATGAGTTTTTCGAGATGTGAATACCTGGTTTCGGAATCTATGAGGGTTTTACTTACATAATAGACAGGATGTTGTTGCCCTTCGAAGTCCTTTACCAATACTGCACTTATTGCATTCCCAGAAATTGCAAGATACAGCTTGAGAGGTTCTCCATCCTCCGGTTTCATCAACAATGGAGCTACTGCAAGATAATCTTTGAGCTTCTTTAATGATTCTTCATGTCTCTGTCCCCAGTCGAACTTGTTATTCTTTTTCAGGATGTCATAGAATTCTTTACGTTTCTCTGAGGATTTCGAGATGAATCTATTCAGGGCTGCTATCCTGCCGATCAGCCTTTGCACATCCTTAATATTTCTTGGGGATTTGAGATCAAGGATGGCCTTTATTTGTTCAGGGCCGGCTTCTATCCCTCTTTTTGTTACCAAATATCCAAGAAACTTCCCAGCTCCAACTCCAAAATGACACTTTGCTGGGTTTAACTTCATGTTGTAAGCATCCAGGATGTCAAAAGCTTCTTTGAGATCCCGAAGATAATCTTCTGCTTTCTTGGATTTTACTACCATGTCATCAATGTAGACCTCCATCGTGTCCCCAATCTTTTCTTTGAACATCATGTTCACTAGCCTCTGATAAGTGGCACCTGCATTTTTTAATCCAAATGGCATGGCTATATAACAATATATACCTGACGGTGTCATGAATGTTGTGTCCTCCTGATCATCCGGTTCCATTTGTATCTATTGGAATCCTGAGGATGAATCCATGAATGTCAGCATCTCGTGGCCTGCTGTAGCATTCACCATTGAATCTATGTGTGGTAGTGGGAATGGATCTTTAGGACAGGCCTTGTTAAGGTCTGTGTAGTCCACACGCACTCTCCATTTCCCATTTTTCTTTTGGACTACCACAACATTCGCCAGCCATCTTGGGAATTTTACTTCCCTTATCATCTTAGACTTCAGCAGCCTATCTATCTCTTCTTGGATGATGACATTTCTTTCGGGGGCAAACTTCCTTCTTTTTTGCTGAATGGGCTTGAAACTCTTATCAATCCCAAGTTTGTGAGTGATGACATCCTTTGATATGCCGGTCATATCTTCATGTTTCCAAGCGAAAGTAGACATCCTACATTTAAGAAAAGATATTAGTGATTGTTCAATATCATGTGGGATATTCTTACTGATTTGCACAGTGACATCCTCGTTGTTGTCGTCAAGGCAGATGGCTTTTACATCCTGATCAGAATGTGCTTTAACATTCTGGGGATGGCATTGTGCATTCTTCTGTAATTGCTATGCTTGTCGGGATGAGGCCTTCATTGATGTCGTGTAGCAATCCTAGGCTTCTTGTTGATCGCTGTTGACCTTCACAACTCCCCAAGGTATGGGTAGTTTCACACATTGGTGATAGGTTGAAGGCACGGCCTTCATATCATGTATCCAAGGTCTCCCCAGGATGACATTGTAGCAGGATAGGGAATCTATCACACAAAATCTTTGGATAGAGTTCACCCCTTCTACGTATACTGGTAGTTTAATGTCACCCACTGTGCTCTTGGTTTCTCCACTGAAGCCCACCAAAACTGATGACCTGGAAACTATCTCCGATTCCTAGATGTTCATCCTCTTGAGGGCCTCAAGCTGGATGATGTTTACTGAGCTTCCTCCATCTATAAGAATCTTGCGAACAAAGTGGTTAGCAATATATAAAGTAATAACCAAACCGTCATGATGAGGGTCAAGGATGTTTTCTCTGTCTTCTTCCTCAAAACTTATCACTTTTGAGGTTGTTAGGATGGTCGTCTTCGTTGGTCTTTCTCCTTTTTCAGATTTTGCTTCCCTCGCATGTCTTTTAGCAGCTGAGTATGAGGTTCCACAAATATCTGACCCTCCTGAAATGAAGTTGATAATGCCAGCATCCTTAGGTGGGGATGCTGCTCTTTTCGGGATGTTTGTGCCATCCTGAGATCTTGATTTCTTTTTGCCCAGGAGATCCTTGAGGTGACCCTTGCTTAAGAGATATGCTATCTCCTTTCTAAGTGCAATGCAATCTTCAGTGATATGGCCAAAATCTTCGTGAAAGGCACACCATTTGGATTTGTCTTTCCATCCTGTCTTGTTGTCCTTCCTTGGCCATCTTGCTTTGTCCCCTAGATCCTTCATGGCATACATCAAACCTGTTACATCGACAGAAAAACAATATTCTGATAATTTAGTGCAGTCATCCTCATCGTCATCCTCTAACAAATTGACCTTCTTATTATCAGGCCTAGCATAAGGTTTATGCTTATATGGCTCGTATGTGGGAGTGGATTTTCGATTGGGATGGTTGTATGAGGATGATTCTATCCTCTCTTGTATCTTCTTATCATCCTCAAGTCGGATGAATCTCAAAGCTCTGTTTTTGACATCATCCAAGTTCCTGCATGGATTCATCACCAATTCCTGATAGAATGGTGAATCTCTCTGCAGCCCCATCTTGAATGCCTGTACTTCTGTAGTGACATCCAGGTTCGGGATGTCAAGTGCTTCCTTTTCAAACCTGGAAATATATTCTCTTAGTGATTCCCCCTGTGGTAAAGTTACGATGTACAGATCACTTGTCAAACGTCCGAACGTTCGACTGCAAGAAAACTGGTTATTAAACATGTTAATTAAATGTGCAAAAGAAGTAATAGAATAGGGTGGAACACTTAGGAGCCATTTCAGGGCTGGACCGGTGAGAGTTGAACCAAATCCTTTGCATAAACATCCTTCTTTCAGATTGGCAGGGATTGGATTTATTTCCATCCTTTCCCTATATTGAGCCACATGCTCTTCAGGATCTGTAGATCCATCATAAAGCTTCATGCTTGGAGTTTGAAATCGTTTTGGAATCTCTTCATCACATATGGGAGGTGCAAATCTTGACACTCTATGGCATGCCGAGGATACTTCAGGGATGGGCTGTACTATCCCTGGAACACTCGATACCATGTCCTTGATCTTCTGAAGTTCCCTTGCTGGCTGAGGGCTTATTCTTGTATCCTGCAAAGAAGCAACCTCATTAGTAGTAAAAGTACTAGAACTTAAATTGTTACCGTTGGTATTATATCCTTGGGATGGCACAGATGCATATCTTGTATCCCTGGTGGTCGCCATCCTGGGAGCAGTAATCGTTTCTGGGGCAGAGAATCCAGAACTCATGGGGAGGAAATCTCCTTGATGTACTCCTCCAGAGATGCTAGAATTAAAATCTAACATCCTGGGTTGCAATGGTGTCCCCATGTCTTCACTTGGCCTCCTCGAGGATGACTTAAGAGCTTGTATTTCTCTTATCAACATCCGGTTTGTGTCTTGTTGTTGATGTATCGAATCCTTCATTAGTGTAAACATAGAAAGTAATTCATCATTCGATACAAAAACAGGAGGAGTAGATCCAGACGGTCTAGGTGGGATTTGGGAAGTGGAACTTCTTGGAAGTGCAGGTGGAGGTGGTAAGGTAGTGTTTCTGGCAGAAGTTCTAGATGGCATGGATGTTGAAACAGATTTTTGTGAAGAAGCCATAGTTGTCAAATTTTGTAGATAAAAATTTAATAAAAGAGAGTTTTAACAAAGTTTTTTGTTAAAATAGCACCACTTGCCCCATGTGGGCGCCAAATTGTTTTGGTCAAAAATTATCTAATAAAAATATCTTTGTATTCCAAATTAGTTTATGTGAGGTAGAGTGCTAAATGTGTAGGAATACATTTGTAAATTAATGAAATTTTTAAGATGATGTATCAGGATGTTTAATAAGCAAAAATATAACAACTATGATCGGGATGGCTTAGGTTATTTTCGGGATGGACGGCTATATCCTCAGGATGGAACTGCTGAGAATGAACAAATAAAGTAATAAACACGAAGAACAACACACGATCTACGAGGAAAGCCCTTGATTAGTTGTAGATCGTCGGCATAAAACCTCGGGAGGAGTCTAGGCCCCTACCTTATTTGTTAATATTAAAAATGGTAAAAAGATACAACTTTGGATGAGTAAGTGGACGAGTGTACTACGATTACAATGATTGTGTGAGCGTTTGTGATCAGCTAAGTGTATCTGTGTAACTATAGTGTAAGCCGTGTGTATGTGAGTGTCCTATATTCATCCAATACCCCCATTTATATAGTACATGAAGTAAACAAAACAACCTGTATGCGCTTAGGATCGTCAAATCTACAAAGAGATTGATCAAACAAGTTTGATTCAGGTGCGGAATCCCTGAATCAATCACAATAATGATAATCAAACAATCAAAACACAGAAATCATCTTTCAAAGGTTTTTCTCATTCATAAACAACTTGAATTACACGTTTTAATAATGTTTACAATCAAATCTAACGTGAAAATAAGTTGACACAAACACTAGGGAGAGACACAAAACAGGAGGGAATAAAATGACCAACAACTAACTTTCAAAAATTGCTTAACCTATTTATAGGCCTGCACATTCGCCCATATTGCATGGTCGAATGTGCAGGTTCGCCCAAACACATCGTGCGAACCAAGCATTACATAACAATTAACTCTACATTCGCCCCTTAGTCTCTCCTTCGCACAGTTTCTTTCCTTCGCACCAACTAAAGTCTTCATTCGCCCACAAATCACCTCCTTCGCCCGTTCGACAATCAACACTAACATATGTTTATTGTAATCCAAAGCATTAGTCGCACCAAAATGCATCTACAAACTCCCCCTCGACTATTGCTTGGATTGTTTACGCTCTTAGTCCATAATCTTGTTCATAAGCTTTATGTGCAGTAGTTTCTTCTCTTCCAACGTCATCACCTTTTCAAACACTTGTCTTGGCTTTTTCTTCTTCACTTCAGGAACCTCTTGAACTTTAATAAACTTGCCAAGCTTCTTATCATAGTCGCATCCGGCATTAATGTCATGAGCAAAGCATAGAAATACCACACGCTGGTATTTACTTGCTTGTTCAGCATCCTTCACATCGCTGAATATGGGATTGTAATACAACATTTTGATGTCCTCATGTGAACAATTCACCAACCACATGGGATTAAATATGTGTATCTTTTTGAAATTCTTGTCTCCGTCTTTCAACACTATCACAGCCTCTGCAATCTTCCAGTCATAATACCACCAGATAAAGTCTTTTGCAAAGTGTTGAGGAATCTGCAATAATGGAATATGTTTCAACACTTTGGGTGGTTTGTACTTTAGAGTCACCTTGGGCAAACCGGTTATATCATCAATATTTTTCTTGTGAACAATCCGCTTTGGATACTGAGGAGCAAAAAGATTCCACTTCGTCCTACTTTCTCTTGCCATCTTATCAGCAAAATAGGCAATGTGATCATTTGACGACCCAGTCAACTTATATCGACAAATATCACGAATAGCCCAGTATGGGAGAGTCTTCAAATCATGAAATCTTTCAAAATAAAGAATCCCCTTCTCCCACTTCACAGCAACACACTTCAATTGCTTAATAAACTTCCAACCCAACGCCCTTCCTTTAAACATTTCGTTGTGAAGTTTATAGAAGCTCCCTTGAATCTCTGCTTTCGGACGATTGGCCTCTTTCTCTTTTAGTTTCCTCAGTAACTCTTTCAAGCTATCGGATTGTTTGATATGCGGTTTATCATGCCCCTTGAACACTTCATCAACAAATTTATCACTCTTCTCTTTTGCAAGTCTCTCGGCTTCATTCAATAGATCATCAGTGATAGCAGTAAATCCATAATCCTTATCTTTCTTAAAATATTCTGGATACTCTTCACTGGTCACATCTTCAACTTCAATATCCTCGAACACAGGTACGTCACGATCATCAGAATGATTTCCAGCTTCCTTTTCAGGTAGATCAGGAATCTGGTTATCAGCCAATAGTTCTTCTAACGTTTTCCCAACCTGCTTCGCCAAACCTTCCAAAATCTCTTTTGTCATTGCCGCAGAAACTTCACCATCTTCTAAATCTGGATCATTATATTCCAATTCAAGCACCCTGTCACAAAGATTCAAAGATCTTAGAAAATCTGCTGGTCATGTCGATCGTCCAGACTCAATCAGTTAGCATCTGGCGATACATCTATTTATCTTCTTCAGACAATGACTTCAGCTTTTCATTCCAGAAGATCGTATCATCATCCACTGATCCTCCAGGAGCTTTAGAACTAGATTCTCCTCCTTTTCCAGATTCCCTTTTCTCATACTTGTATTTATCTGTATCATCATCATCATTATCATCATCATCATCATCAAATGCAGAGCTGCTATCATCACCAGATTCATCATTTGAACCATCATCATCTCCATCATCCTTCTTCTTTTTAGGAGCCTTTCCAGCATCTTCATCAAGATCTTCATCATCCTCCCCATCATCAGACAGTTCAAAATCAACCTGCTCCTCGTCTTGATCTTTATCCTCTTCACCTTCTTTCAACTGAGGAGCCCGAGAGTATAAATCTTTAATCAGATTATCCATGCTTTTATTACTCTCTTTTAGCTTCTTATTTTCTTCTTTCAAAGCTATGAACCTTCTGGTGTTTCTTTGCTCATGTTTTAACAGTTTCTTATTATCCTTCTACAACCGTTTAATAATCTTTTTCAGTTCCTCATTGTTCTCATGTGATGTAACAACGACATCCAACATCTTTGAGTCGTTCTTTCTTAATTGATCAATCTCAGTCTGCTGCTTGTTTATGATATTCATCATCTCAGCAAGTTTCCGGTTAATAGTGTTCATCACATCACTATCCACTGTATCCTTTCGAGTAGAAACTTCAGCAACCTCGGGCAGTTTACCCTTCTTCATCTTCTTCAGTACATTATCCAATGCTTCATTAAAAGCGTCAACAGGTATATCAGCTCCCTGTTCAGTACTTGAAGTAGTTGTGATTTTCTGCTTCTTCGAGGCTGGAGCAGCAATTGGTGATTTCGAGCTTGAAGCAGGTGGCAACTTCTTTCCTGCTATTAACGATTCAATCTCTCTAGCTCGTTTCTCTGCGGGCTTTAATACTTTTTCTTTCTTCTTGAATTGGGGCTTCTTTGGTTTCTCCCCCTGAACTGGTGAACCAGGAAAATCTCCTGCTCCCAAACCTAATCCCTCATCCTGTTCATCTAAGTGAATAGGGCTATTCATTCTCTGTTCCTCCACTGATCTATTCAGACTAGCAGACTCACCAGCCACAGTGGCCTTGGGCGTGGTAGTCTTTACAGTCTCAGTCTCAGAATCCCAACATTCATCCTCCTGCGTCTCTTCAGAATCGACTGACGCTTCATCAACAAGGTGTAAACCTTTCTTAGCCATGCTCTTCTGCCTTCTCGACACTTTCTTCTTCTTTGCAGGATTAGTCTCAGGAACAACTTCAATCCTGATTTCTTTCTCTTTACCTTTGCCACTCTTTGCTCCCACATTCACAACCTGTCGCTTTCGCTTTGCTTCAGGATCAACAGGATGTTATGGATTGTCTTCATCCGATGCACTATCAGCATGCCTTACCTCATCTTTACCCGGATCCACATAATCAATTCTCGCCAAATGTCCAAATAACCGCCTTACAGGTGGTCGTTCATTCACTGACAAGCCTTTATAAGCCTTCATTCTTGCCAATGTATTGATGGACATATGTTCTTGAACTACGATCTGCTTCGGATCCCTCTTCAACTCTTTATACTTATGATCAAATATCATCTGAAGGAATCGAGGATATAACAAAAACTTCAAATTCCTTGTGCCTCTAACAGGTTCCAGTAAATGTTCCATAAGCATCCCTGATACATTGAACGGTTTGTTCAATATCAGTGCAACCATCATTGAGCTAATACTCTTTCTCATCAAATCATAACCTCCTGCTGCTGAACCAAAGACATGAATCATAACATGCGCCAAATAGTTGAATTGGGGACAAAGCTTTCCCTTGTGTAACGAACCATCAGTAATCGGCCCGTTATACTTCATCCTTAGAAAGCATTTCCTCAGTTCAGTAAAACTAAGTTCTCTGGGATCAATCTTTTCATCTCCAAGCTTCAAAGCTTCCCTGATATCATTCTCTGAAACAATAACCAATTTTCCTTGAATCTTGCTAACCAGAGATGTTTCACACTCCCAGAAATCCATCTTCGCGTTCGTCCAGAACTCTTATAGCATGTCTCGGTAGATAATAGCAGGTGTAGCTATTGCATCTATCACCCGACTCCTCTTTAGAAACTTGATAATCTCTGTAAACTCAGTGTGTTTCTTCACGTCCCCAAGATATGCACAACAGTTATGCGCATTCTTGAACGGCAAAAGTTCTTCATTTCCTTTCTCAGCAGCTTGTGCAGATGATCCAGCTTGTTCAGTAGGTTTTTCTTGTTCAGACATGGTTTATACTGCAAAATAAAACAAGTAAACACGTTAAAAATTGACAAAATAATCAAAAATTGAAAAGTTGGTAATTAATCTCTACATTCGCCCAAACGGAGGTGCGAATGAGAGATTCTGGGATACGAATGTGAATTTTATAGGTGCGAATGTAAAAATCTATGAATAAATGTTTCATTCGCCCATTTGTCCTCATTCGCCGAGACAAAACATCTCCTTCGCCCAGTTTTACACGTTCGACCGTTCGAAAGGGGCGAAGGAATTGTTATTCAATTCAAATTTTCAATTTTGAAATTCAGTGGATTTAAACTTGTCATTTTGATTCATTATGCACCTAAAACCTTCGATTATTGTCTCCTAATCATCAATTTTATCAGTTATTTATTGAATTAGTGTTTTATAACAAAAACTAGGGTTTGAATGACTTTAAACAATCGATTATGCATTATGATCATGTTTAAACCATTGTTTTTGCATATTCTCCCCCTAAAACACTCATTCAATGAATCCTTGTCAATAATATGATCAATTATCATGTAGAAATCCCTGTTCGATAGCAGTTAGGGCTTGAACACAAAATCACAGATTAAACAGTCAATAATAGATGATAACCTGTAAAGATGAGTGCAAAATGATCAGTACAATGAGACGAACACAATGGTAAGATCTAAAAGTCACGAGCAACAAGTGGACTTAGGATCAAAAATTTTGAAAAAATTCTGTAAAGGGTCGAATGAGCATAGATGGGTATATATAGACTGCTCCTTCGACCGTTTATTGTGGTCGAATGTGAAGCTTTAGTCTCCTTCGCCCCTAATGAAAGGTGCAAATGAGATAAAAGGGTTCGAAAGAGAAAAACAACTTAAGAACTCTCACATTTGCCCAAAATGAAACGTACGAATGAACATGAAATTCCTCCTTCAACCTAATCGAATGGGCGAAAGTGAATCAGGAATTTTGAAAATTTTACCAAATCTCAAAATCGAGTCCCGTTCAAAATATTTTCCAACTTTTAAGCATCCGACAATCAAATTTTCTCAGTTAAAGATGACAAAGCTCAAATGGTTCATCAAGGTTTAGAAAATCGTCATCAACCACCATCAGCTATCAAAAATAAGATAGAAATGTAAAATCTTTTTGGATTTTTATAAAGTTTTTGTTAAAACACACCTAATTTTTTTTGAGTTTTGCAATTTTTGACGAGAAAATAAAATGCAGAAACGTAGAGAGAAAACAGTAAATGTTTTGTGATTTCCGGTAAAGGGATCATATCAGTTATTGAGAAATCTAATCACACCGTTGATCTTTTTGATTATTATCATTAAAGACAATGTGTGATCTGGCAACTGCTGATATTGTGATCCACATAAACTCACATGCAAACTTTTGTGCAGTGCTTTAGACTGATACTATTATGTATAGTATAAACATAATTGTCTGTGGTTCCCACGCACATGACATACTCCGTATCAAGAAGTAAATGCACAAAGACTCATTGTAAAGCGTGATTATGCTTTCGTCGTCTGTAATTTACAAGGTATAATGCATAGAGGTATACAGGTCAGCAAATTAATGCAGCAAAGTAACATGTGCACTCTACCAGGTTAAGGACTGATATCAATCATGATTTGCATCAGTGATTAATACGATGTAATAGATAATCTTTGATCATCATAAAACATGGAAAGTTCCTCAATTCGGTAACTTTAGGATTTGGCATAAAGCTCTTTTATAAAGACACCCTATCTGATCTAGGTCCGTAATGACTTACAGCAGAAGATCAGAGAGGCTATCCCCAGACAACTAATAACATAAAGACCCAAAACCTCCGAGTTTTGTACAAATACCCTATCAAACGAAATTACGGTACTAAGACCATATGCCAATGAGGAGTTCATCAACACATCAATTCATTTGATATGTATGTATCAGGCACGCAGTTATAGGTTTACGAAGCCTATCAGCACATCGCACAGACTCAGACACATGCCCTATATAGCATTACATTTCTTTAGAATGTGTCAGATCCCCACTGGTGTACTATCATTTCCCCTTTTTTTCTCCAGGAAATCATTTTTGATTTTTCTGATTTTTATAAATTTTTGAATTTACTGTTCCCAAGGATAAGTTGGAGCATTTCAAATATGTGACTGCCCAGATATCGTTTGTTCACAGAAATCTGTCAGCATTAATCTAAGGGAAGAAGATATAGCAGTCAGCAAAGAAATTTTCTATTTTTTTATGGATTTTGAAATTTATCAATGTTTTTGGATTTTTGAAATTTTTCTGAAAAACAGTAAAATGAAACTAAAAAACGATAAACTGAGGTGGTGATCAGTCTTGTTTTTCTTTAATACCGTTAGCTTTCAAAAGATATTCAAATCTCGATTTATCAAAAGCTTTGGTAAAAAGGTCTGCGCGTTGGTAACCAGTGTGGATTTTGACCATATCGATCAACTCTTTAGCATAACAATCACGGATAAAGTGGTATTTAATCCGGATATGTTTAGCCTTTGAGTGATTTACTAAGTCTTTTGTTAATGCGATTGCGGCTTCATTATCACAGTAAATAGGGGTTTTAAGAAATTGCAAACCGTAGTCCACCATCTATTGTTGGATCCAAAGAACCTGTGAGCAGCAGCTTGATGCTGAAACGTATTCTGCTTCACATGTGGATAATGCAACTGCGGTCTGTTTCTTGAATTGCCAGGTCACGAGCCTGCTCCCCATAAACTGGCATCCAGCTGTTGTGGATTTGCTGTCTTTGTCACAGCCGCCCCAATTTGCATCACTAAAAGCGATTAGGTCAAAATTATCATCATTAGGGTACCATAGTCCTCTCGACGGACAACCCTTCAGATATTTAAGGATACGTTTGACAGCTACAAGATGACTCTGTTTCGGCTTAGATTGATAACGTGCACAGAGACATGTGGCAAACCTTATATCTGGTCTGGAGGCAGTGAGATACATCAGAGATCCGACGATTGCTCTGTATGTAAATGGATCAGTCAGCTCCCCCTTAGCGTCAACACCAATCCCGTGATTAGGTTGTATTGGGGTGTCCATCAGCTTCGAATCATCCATCTGGAATCAGTTCAAGACTTCAGAAACGTATTTTGTCTGGTGAATAAAGATCCACGTTGGTCTTTGTTCCACCTGCAAGCCTAGGAAAAACTGCATCTCTCCCATTGCACTCATCTCGAACTTTTCCTGCATAACACGTTCAAATTCTCTACACAGAAGTTCGTTAGTAGACCCAAATATAATATCGTCAACATAAATCTGGACTAGAAGCAAGTCATCGCCTGTTCGTTTAGTGAACAGTGTGCAGTCTACCAAACCTCGCTTGAATCCTTTTGAGAGAAGATACGTGCTCAGCTCCTCATACCATTGCCTTGGAGCTTGATGCAACCCGTAGAGAGCTTTGTTCAGTACGTAGACCTTATCCCGGTGAATAGGGTCTTCAAAGCCTGGTGGTTGACCTATGTATACTTCCTCCTTGACCACACCATAAAGAAATGCGCTCTTGACATCCATTTGATACACCTTAAATTTCTTGAATGATGCAAACGCCAGAAACATTCGGATTGCCTCTAAGCGTGCAACTGGTGCATAGATTTCGTTGTAATCGATTCCCTCCACCTGATGAAATCCTTGTACAACCAAATGAGCTTTGTTCCTTACGATCACTCCTCTATCATCCTTTTTGCACTTAAAAACCCACTTCGTTCCAATCTTCTTTCTTCCCGGGGGCAGATCTGTCAGTGTCCAGACGCCAAGTTTCTGAAACTGCAACAACTCCTCTTGCATTGCTTCCACCCAAGCGTCGTCCAAAAGAGCATCCTTGTAAGTTCGCGGCTCCACCTGCGAAACATAACAAGCAAAAGACCAGTCATTCTGAAAACCAGATTTTTGTATTTTGGCATATAAAGCAAGATTGCCAAGGTTTTCTGGTGAGTTCGCATTCCTCAATTGTCCTCTTGTCATCACACTACTACCAGGATCACCAATAACCTGCTCAATCGGGTGAATTCGATGTATCCGAGATTCCGGATAATCGGGTACTTGGACTCCCGTCTGAGTAGTTAAGTTCTCTGCTGAAACCAGATCATTACCCACATTTGTTGTTGAAGCACCATTTGTAGTTGGGTTCACTGGTGGTGTCACTGTAGCATGATCTAAGATAGCTTCGCTTGTAACATCATCATCGTCATCTTCTGATTCTGATGAATTCAACGTTGTGGAAGCTTCTTGAAATACCTCTTCTTCAACGACAGGAACATTGGTATCATTAGAAGTTGTTTGAGGATTCACGGTAATCGGACGCACTCACGGTGAAGTCACTGCGTTTTCGACCTCGTAATATAAACGTAGTACAGCTTCTTCAACCAAGCTATCTAGATTGAATGATTCAAAGAAATCTTTGTAATCAAACATCCAGTCTGGACCGCTTCCCTATAGATTCTGAGTGTACCGTTGTACTTCAACTTTAGCCCACTCCTCGACTTGACGAGTTCTTTTGTTGAATACCCGTTTGAGCGGGGTTGCATATCCAACAAAATATCCTTCCTCAGCCTTCGGTTCGAACTTCTCAGATGGATTAAGCATAGTATAAGGAGCTCCAAACGGTTCTAGATACTCCAAATTCGGCTTGCGACGATTCAACAGCTCATAAGAAGTTTTGCCAAACTTCTTCACCGTTAAAACGCGATTAAGAGTATAACAAGCTGCGTAAATTGCTTCGTTCCAGAACATTACTGGAAGATTTGAGTCCGCAAGCATTGTCCTCGCCGTTTCAATTAGAGTCCTGTTTTTACGTTCCGCGACACCGTTCTGTTGTGGGGTATACGGAGCACTATATTCATGATGAATACCTTTGTTTTCACAAAGATCGTCCATCTGTGCATTTTTAAACTCCGTCCCATTATCACTCCTAATCTTCTTGATCTTGAGACCATAGATATTTTCCAGACGAGTGAACAGAACTTTCAAATTGTCAAATGTGTCGCTCTTCCTGTGTAAGCACATCACCCATGAAAATCTTGAATAATCATCAGTCACCACAAGACAGTATAACTCCCCGGCATGACTCTTACGCTTGACCGGTCCAAACAGATCCATGTGCAAACGTTCAAGTGGCAGTTCAACGGAATTAACTTTCTTTGGTCTATGGGATTGTTTGTGCTGCTTACCCTTTTTACAACTCACACACTTGTCATTTAAGTGAAAATGTTTGACGTTCACACCTGTGACAAGTTCGTTCTTCACCAATTGATTCATTTTTCTGAGGTGAATGTGTCCCATCCTCCTGTGCCACATAATGGATTCTTTTTCTGTAGCCTTGGAGAGGAAACACGTGACTTGGCCTTGGGTGGTCATTGCCTTTGACATATCGAGAATGTACAGATTGTTCACTCTCGGCGCCTTTAGCATCACCCACTCTTTCGGTAATTCAAACCCCGGCTTTAGTATGTAACAAGATTTGTCGTCAAAGTACACAGAAAATTGCTTGTCGCATATCTGACTGACACTCAAAAGATTGTAATCTATCTGCTTCACATAAGAATTTCTCTCGAAGCTCACAATCCCATTACTCACACTACCCTCCATGGTAATATAGCCTCCTTTGTTCCCGGCAAACGCTACATAGCCTCCATTGATGTTTCGAATATCGAACAGTAGCGAAAGATCCCCAGTCATATGGCCAGAAGCTCCACTGTCAACAATCCAAAGACTGCTAACAGGGCCAGCTGAAGCTCCATACACATATCAAGTAGAAAAGTTAGATTTTTCGGGGGACCCAAGCCTGTTTGGTCTTGGGTCTTTGAACTGATTGTTTCAAAGAGTCAGTTGTCTCACAAACATCTTGGGTTTTATCAACCTGTTTCTTTTCACACAAATCTTTTTCTTTCTCAGATTTCACATTTTGTGAAGTTGAAGCACCCTCAGAACCCTTTGATGACCAAGATTGTTCAGTCCGTTTCAAGATCCGGATTTGAGATTTTGAGGTCTCAGCCGGTTTCTTTACTTCTTCCTTGAACGATACCTTCTTGGTTACCTTCTCTGATTTAACAGAGACAGGTCCAACTGCTGGTTTGACATTAGGTTTAGCAGGAACCTTTTTGTTGTCAGCAGTTGTGTTCACCAATGGTTTCTTCAACAGTTTCTCAGTGGCTATCCGGTTGCGTCTATCATAAGTCATCGGACGATTTTCCCTCCTTTTGAAATAGTTGTTTTGTTATAAAAAGGTGCTGGCTGAGGGAAAAAAACCGTCTCTGTGGATAACTATGATTATCAACCGGACAATCATATCTTTGCTTCATCTCCACCTCGTGCCTCTTGTGTCTTACATACGGGCAGTTGGCAAGTAAATGCCCCCTTTCCCCGCACTTAAAACACGCACGGTACTATTCATAGTTTTCCTTGATGTTTGACTTAGAATAACTAGCAATGGGATATTGGTCAACCATACATTGTCTTCTTAAACTCTCAGGAGCGGGGTCCTTTGAGTAAGTCGGCTCAATAAAACTATTTGACTTGTCTGTTGGTTTAACAAATTGTGTGACATTGACCTTTGGGTCTTTAGAATTATCCGAATGAATTTTCTTTAAAATAGCTGGAGGAATATCATTGGTTCGTTCATGTTTCGGAAACCAAATGGTACTTTCCTGCCAGATCTTTTCAATTTTAGAATAATTTGCAAATTGAATCGGATATTCTTCATCAGACATAATCTTATCGGAGCCTTGCATCCGATAGAAAACTTTCACAGGTTTATCACACGATTCATTTTTCTCATCATTTGATTTTTCAACTTTCTTTTCAACAGACTTAACAACATTCTTTTCAACATTCTTAACCACTTTCTTTTCAGCATTCTTAACAACAAACTTCTCAACTTTCTTATCAACATTCTTTACTGATTGATTCTTTCTGTGAGCGTTAGCCATGGGATGGACAATCTGAGATGGTGAAACCGGTTCAGTAGTGATGATGTGATTTTCATCAGGAATATCACTCACTTTTTCAACAACCGTCTCAGACTGTTCATCCTCTTCATCAGAATCATCAGCAGCAACCACACCTTCATTGTTTCCCAGAACAGGTCTAACATCAGAATACGGGTCTCCGACACTGGATGTGTTGGACTCGTTATCCGATGTAAAGTCAGATTTGACTAAACTCTCCGGTGCTATTGCATGCAAATTATGGTTTTCGAACAACACCGGAGCTGGGATAGCTTTGTAGTTTGCACTATTGGGCTGTGAAGGCTCTTATATATGTGGTCAACAACATAAGCGATGTGCTTATAACTCTCAAGCTTTTTATTAACTTTCTCTGCAAAACACTTGATGGTGGCCATTTCCAATTTTGTGTTTTCTAAATCATTGATATAGTTATTTATGGCCATTTGTTTTAACGACAGAGTCTTTTTCAATTCAGAAATATCTTTCTTATACCCATCAAGTACTTTGTTAAACTCTTTTGATTCTTTCTGATATAATTGACAATTGATTTTTGCACTCTCAAGTTGAACCTTGAGTTGCTTATTATCATCTGTCAATTTATCACAAGTTTTGCAATTCTTAACACAAGTTGGATTGGAATTAACAGTAGATTCGGTACTTACCTGCTTAGGAGGTTCTGTCATTGCCATTAGAGCAAAATGAGCTTCCTTCCCAGCGAAAAACTTGGAGTAATCAATTCTGGTGCAAGCATCATCCACCATGCATGACTTTCGAGTCGTCAAGAAATCAGCTTCAGCAAGCAACTGGTCAATGTCGTCATCTAGTGAGTTAACACTAGATTCAGAGTCAGAATCACTCTCCTCATCAGAATAAGTAGAATCAAACTGTTCTGGAATATCAGCAACAGTATCCATAACCATTCCAGTCTTCTTCTCAGCACAATCAACATCAACATTCATCTCATCATTCAACTCTTCAATCTTCAACTCACTCATCTTCTCAGACACATTCTCTTCTCCAACCTCCACCGGTTCATCCAAGTTCATCTGCTGTGCCACACAAGCCACATTACCAGCTGTAATTTCTTCCACCCCCAACTGCATACCGGTCCAATCGAAACCCTCATCCTTCTGTATCACCAAATCTTGATTTGGGTTTTCAGTTTGGGTTTGTGTGTTTGGTGTAGAAATGGGAATGATTGTTCGATTTGAGTTCTGTTGAGTTTGGTTTTGGTTTTGTGATGTGGATTGTCTAGCATTGTTATTTTGTTGATTAGTTTGGCGGTTTTGATAGTTGTTGTGAGGTTGAAAGCTTGAAATGTTGTTGGAACTTTGGTATGATACTTGGTTTTGGTTTTGAGTTTGACGGTTTTGGTATGTAGAGTTGAATGGATTTCGATTACCTTGTTATGTTGGCTGTGTGCACTCTCTTTTAAAATAAACTTTTTCACCACAGTTGAAACAAGTTACTTTGGCTTTGTTGAAGCCATAAGTGGTGTTAGGAGAAGTTGAAAGATCTGTTCTCCCGGTCTTCTGAATAAAATCAGTGGCTCTTCTCATGATACTTGTAAAAGCCCACTGTATATCCATCAATTCCATCTCTTCCTTGTCGATCTGTGCATAGTCCTCATTGGTCAAATTGTTGTTCCCAATTTGACTAGCAACCAGACCATTGTATGATGCTACCATCGCTGAAACTAATGCTACATGTTGTTGAGCAATCTCAACAGTAACATTGTTTAGATTTGAAGTCTCCAACACAATCGGGCTTTGGTTCGGTTGGTTTTGGTTAAGTTGAATTTGGTTCATTTGAGGGTTGTAAGGTTGTTGTTGTTGAGGTTGACTAGCAGAGTAACATGCTGCTTGTTGCATAGGTGAGAATGATGGAATATAAGTAGTTGTTGTAGGATATGATGGTGAGGTATATGAAGATGTTTGAGCAAGGTAGTTGATTGGTTGTTTGGGTGGTTCAACGATGTTAGATACACAAGCGATGTGTGGAGCAACGTTGGTAGTAGACCTGGAAGTAGTATGGGAAGAAGATGTACCACCAAGATAAAGTTCCAGATTCTGAGGAATTTGAGCCCTCTTTGCTTTCCTCTTCTCCTCCATCTCTTTGTTCTCCAGTTTCTGTATAAACTCATTGATCGTCCAATACTGGTACGCATCCTTCTCTTTTAACACCTCAATATGCTGGTTCCAATACGGTGGCAATGCATCGGCAAACTTGTCCACCAGTTCGGACATAGTTATGCTAATATCATAGCTTGACAGCTCCATGAGTAAGTGGCAATACCTTGGAACCAACTCTTTCAAAGTTTCGTTACCCATGTAACTAAAATTCTCAAACTCTTTACGAAGCTCCTCCATCCTTAGCTTCCTAGTCTTCTCATTCCCATCATGCCTGTTTCTCAACATGTCCCACAACTGCTTAGAAGTTGTGCAAGAACCAAACTAATGTAGCAAATCTGTGTTGATAGCTTGGGACAATTGAGAAAACGCCTTTTTCTCAATAGCAAACCTTTTCTTCTCATCGTCTGCTAGATTCTCCAAAGGAATAGGCTCTCACGTGTTCTCCAAGATCGGAGCAACGTAGCCTTTCGCAATCATCTGCCACGCCTCAGTTCCCTCTAAACCCATACCCTCCAAATGGATCTTGAATTTAGTCTTCCACGTGTTGTAGTCGACCATCTCCATAAGCTTAGGTGGTCGGTTTCCACTTCCAGAAGACAAGTCTTGAATAAGCGTTGATATGGCATTGGTCCTCTGTGTGTGAACTGATGCTGCTGCTACTACCCAATAGTCGCCAATCGGTTGCGGTTGTGGTTGTGCAACATGTTGAGGAATAGAACTAGTCATAGCCATATAGTTGATAGGTTGTGATGGTTGACTAGACTTTTGGGCAGCAACCGACCAAGGATCCATGGTTGTCTGCTGTTGTGGTGTCGTGTTGGGTCGTGGTGTAGTCGGAAAGTTCCACATCTTGATCTGAAAAGGTTTAAACACGAAAAGATTAGAAAAGTTTAAAAACAGTCTTCTCCTTCGTATGAATCGAGTGGTCGAATGAGAGACTATGTTCTCCTTCGACCGTTTTCAAAGATACGAATGAAAGATATAACAGACACAAATCACTTTCGACCATTTGAATCTCTTTGTATGCGCTTAGGATCGTCAAATCTACAAAGAGATTGATCAAACAAGTTTGATTCAGGTGCGGAATCCCTGAATCAATCACAATAATGATAATCAAACAATCAAAACACAGAAATCATCTTTCAAAGGTTTTTCTCATTCATAAACAACTTGAATTACACGTTTTAATAATGTTTACAATCAAATCTAACGTGAAAATAAGTTGACACAAACACTAGGGAGAGACACAAAATAGGAGGGAATAAAATGACCAACAACTAACTTTCAAAAATTGCTTAACCTATTTATAGGCCTGCACATTCTCCCATATTGCATGGTCGAATGTGCAGGTTCGCCCAAACACATCGTGCGAACCAAGCATTACATAACAATTAACTCTACATTCGCCCCTTAGTCTCTCCTTCGCACAGTTTCTTTCCTTCGCACCAACTAAAGTCTTCATTCGCCCACAAATCACCTCCTTCGCCCGTTCGACAATCAACACTAACATATGTTTATTGTAATCCAAAGCATTAGTCGCACCAAAATGCATCTACACAACCCCACGAAATATGCTAAGTAGTTAAAGTCTTCAATGTTGCGTAACAGCTTCTTCAGGTGAATGTTGGAGTTCTTCAACAGAAAGTAGCCGTTGGTTAACGGTTTCTCCTTAGTTAGTCAATGATCCAACCGTTTTCCTTGTTTATCACCGATATTAAATGTATATCGGTTACAGTTTTGACTCCATATTGACTATATCTTCTATCTTGATCACGAGTTGTATCTCTATCCTTGACTTCTTTAATTGAGGGTGATAATATAGATGTTACCAAGCATATAAATCCATATTATAACTCATTTGTACCTGCAATCATACATAGAAGAATCAACTCGTTAGCTTATTCTCAGGATGTGCACATGCTGAGATACTGTCACGTCCTGAAGTTAGTCATGTCTTTCAGCATCTTGGGGATGGCATATTAGGGATGTGAGGTAAAATCATCCTGAGGATTTTCACCCACAACAATTGTCCCCAAAAATATGTTGCCGTTAATATCTTTTGAGGAAAAAATATTTTTTAATCTAAATATCTCTTCTGATGACTGATGGGATGTCTTGTCAAGATGACAACGGCTATTTTCTCGGCGGTAATTTCGTGATGAACGTTACAAGCATCATCTTCTACACCCTATATCTAGAGTTTATCCTTCCTTTATAATCACATCTGATTTTTTAAGAAGGTAATTTCTCTCTTCTTTCTTCTACTTTTCTCTTCATACCTGCAAAAAATTAGCAATATTTCGAAGATGGCAAAAAGATCCTCAAGAACTTCTGGGAATGTTGGAACTTCCAATGAGTTCATTCCCCAAAACCTCTTGAGTCATCCTGAACAGGAAATCTGTTCTTTTGATGACAAAGAGATTCGAGCCCTAAAAGACTCGAAAATATTCCCAAGTTCTGCAGATTTTCGTCCTTACGATCCTCATGCAAGATCAGATTTTGCATCTTCTAGTTGGGTCTGCTTCCTGTACTTACCATTCCTTCTAGGGTTGAGGTATCCTTTTCCCAAGTTTATCAAAGATTTCTTTGATACGACGGGGATGGCTTATTCCCAAGCCATGCCTGAACTTTGGAAGATTCTGATGGTATGCAACAAGCTTGTTGAGGATCATGGTGTCCATCTGAAAGTGGGAGACCTGGCTCATATCTATAAGTTGAGGACACACGGTTCCCACCGTTATATCCTTCAAGTTATAGAGAAGGATCCACCTTTTCTCTTTAATGTGGTAAAATTAGAGAAAAACTGGAAGACTAAGTTCTTCTTTGTTAAGAGGAGTTCTATTCCCCAAGGGATGATCTCCCTCTTTATTGGTTAAAGAGTGGTAAAATTATTCTTAATGTTTTTATGAAAAACTTTTCTTTTCTGGTTACATCCCGAAGATGTTAATATCCTGAAAAAATTTGTTTAACAGGTGCTTCCCTTGCTCAGTTTGCTACTCCTATGAATGACGCTACTCTCCGGTGTGAAGTTATTTACAAGTTACCTGAGTCAGAAAGAACTTTTGGAGTTGAAGATAGTCATACCACCAGCCGAGTTTCTAAGATGTCTAGTGTAACATCGCGTATATATATATATATATATATATATATATATATATATATATATATATTTTCGTCACTTTAATTATATTAAAGTCTTGACTAGCCATGTCTAAATCATACTTATTATAATAATAATAGTATTAATAATAATAATAATAATAATAATAATAATAATAATAATAATAATAATAACAATAATAAAACCAACATCTCTAAACCCAACCTACAAACCCAACCTAACCATCCCTTTACCCATTTTCGAGCCCAAACATATCAGCCCAACCCAAGAAACCTGGCCCACACCTTCTTCCCCTCCTCTAAGTCTGCTTAAAAATATATATATATATATATATATATATATATATATATATATATATATATATATATATTCGTTTGGGCCGGGACTCGAACCCGCGCCCAAACCGGTACAGGAACCTAGCACCACACACGTAACCACTGAGCTAGCCTGCAAATTGTGATGTTATCCCATGTCGTATAACATATAACCGTCTTTGAAGACGTGTCTGCAAACAAACCACCAGAAACAATCATGAGTCAACCATCATACACCTTAATCTTGGACGCGTAATTGTTCTAATCATGGAAGGGATTTGACTGATAAATCAATACACGCATTAAGCACGTCATTAACCATTATAAACCTTCCATCTTGACTGATTTGAGCGCGTTTTTGGACCAAGATTGGTCAAACAATCATAACCTTCCAAATCAAACATAAACCTATAAATTGAACGCTCCTCTTTGTTCTAAATATACCGAAAAATACAGACACATACCCAATTATTCCCTCAGTTCGTTCTTATTGCGTAATCAAGCTCAGTTGACTTTTTGTTTACCAAATCAAATCACACAAAATCGTATTGTAAGTCTTGAAATCTTTGCTTGGTTTTGTTAGTCGGCCAGTAACAAGTAATAGCCCCATCATTGTAGAGGTTATTGGTTGTTAATTGTGGTTATTAAGGAATCTAGGGTTTATAGATTTCGATTTGGGGATAAAGGTCCTGCAGACTAGTGTATTTAATTGTTTCAAAACCAAAATCATCACCAACTGATTAGCATATCAATTGGTTGGCCCCTTTTCACAAAACACGAACCGGCCTGACGGCCCGGGTTCGATTCCTGGCTTGGGCAAGTATTTTTTCCTTATTAGATATATATCTATATATATTCACCAATATTTTAAAAATGGTTTTAAAATACTAAAATTGCTTTATAAATTTTACAAAAAATATTTTATGTTATTCTAGTAGAAAAGTTTAACATACAATTTTTAGTTTTCCAAAAATTATTTATTTAATATATATAATAAATATTCCAAGTTTATTCTATTTTATTTATAAAATTCTATAAAAATATCAAAACGATTATATAAATTTCCACAAAAATTATTCTAAGTTTATATAACATTAAACATTTCTGAAATGATTTTTATTTTTGAAAAATCATTTATTTAATATTTTTAATCAATTTTTGTTAGTTTTAGTCATAAATAAATCATAATAAATTCATTTTACAATATTTTTACACCAAAATTTTATATAAATTATTTCTATCCATTTAGAACAGAAATACAAATTTTAATTTAAAAATTCTTTAATTTTAATATTTTTAAATATTAAAGTTATATTTTGGCAATTTAAAATAAATAGATTAAATATTCTATTTTTAAGAAAATAATTTTATAAAAATTATTTTCATACTTAAAACTTTATGATGTGACCATCTTTAATCTAAAAATTTCAAAAAGACTTTTGTTTATTTATTTATCAAATTCCCCTTATTTATTAAACATTTTATTTAATAATCAAACGAACACTTATCCCTAATTCGAAACCTTAGAATATATTTGTAGACTAGAAAGACTTAGACATATTTATTACCTTAATTATAGGGTAATACTTGACATCGTTGGGCAACACATATTCTATTTCACGAGACTTAACATTTTGCTAAGGTGAGTTTACATAGCCCCTTTTTCTGTTTTACATTTTGGGGTGAAACATGTTCAAACATTTTATACACTATCATTTACTCATTCTTACATTGTTGAAACTTGTGATTCAATTACACTATCATTTACTCATTCTATCATTTGACTGTAACAAAAAGACACAGTACAATCATTAACATTGATCAAGCCGCCTGTTTAGATTATAGCGCTATAGGTCTGACAAACCCATCCCCCCGCATAAATTCAGGGATGATCGATAACAGTAACAACATTTAACTAACTTGCGAGTTAGTCCTCAGTCGACACAAGGTTTGATTGTACAAAGACGCATTGTTACATGTCGGTCTCATACTCTATCATCATACAACTGTGATTGTTGTACAAACTATTGTTAACAATTATATTCAAAAACCTATGTATTCTCACCAACTTTTGTTGACCCAAAAATATTTTCAACTTAACATGTTTCAGGTTCTACTTGCTTGAAGAATTGGGTTATTGCTTGAAGATGTATACATAGTATTATTCATTTTGATGTACGAATTTTTGTAGAACAATTATATGTAATTTATTTAAATCAATTAATGAAATTTATTATTCACCATGAGCTACTGAACAATCATCAATACGTGACATCCCGATGTTTCCGCCATCGGTTGGGGTGTTTCATCTAGTGAGTATGTCATGCTGCATCCCGAGAATGATTATTATTTTATTCATTAATTCTGTTTTTATATTAGCCTCAGCCAAGAAAGCTGCTTCTTTTGACCTGGATGATATCGACAACATGGATGTCAAAGCAATCAAAGTCACTTCTCCTTCTCCTTCAAGCTCCAAGATGGCTACTCCCCCTACTAATCCTGCCAAGGCCAGGGCTGCTACTGCTTCAAAGAAAAAGAAGGGGAGTACTATTGTTGTCGTTGCTCAGGATATCAACCCTTTTGAGGGTTTGAATTGTAGTGAGATTCTCAACAAGATCTCTGAATTCACTCTCCAGGTATAGTCCCTTCCTGAGGATAACATTATCTACGTTAATGAAAAATGGTTAAGAGTACTTACCTTCTCCTTTTTCTTGTTAGGGCCATGAATATCTCTCAAAGTCTCTGGATGCAGTTGCTCAAGAACTTCATGAAGCCCAAACCAAGCTTGAAGATGTTCAGAATATTTTTGAGCAGAAGGGCAAATTTCTTGAGGCCAAAGTGGCAGAGACTGAGAGTGAGCTGAAGAAAGTGAAAGCTGAGCATGTTGAGGCCTTGGTGGTTTATCAGAAGGAAGCTGAGGATCACAGGAACGGGCTTATCAAATCTGCTACTGTTGCCGTATTTCAGGCTAGAGTGAAGATGGCTCTCCAGGCCAAGGATCCAAGTTTTGATCAAAGCACCTGGGATGTCGAAGCCTGGAAGGAGAAGATTAAGAGCCTAGGCGGAAAAGAAGTGGTTTATGAGCCGTTCATGTCACTCATCCTGAAGATGTGGCCGAAGATCCTGAGGATGTAGAGGCAAAGTCAGCTGAAGCCAAGGTAGCCGAGGTGGTGAAGGACCTTCCAGTGGGCGATGAAGGATGTATTGACAAGGCTGGAGCCCACTTTCTATTTGATCTTTTATGGTAGTGGTTTATTGAATAATTTCGAACAATTTATTTTGGCATGTAATAATCTAGGATATTATAAGGTTTGGGGGGGGAGGGATCTTGGTTTCAAGATGAAGCCCCAAATCTATTTTGTTGACCCCGGACCATAAATGTTGACCCCTGGTGGATGGGTCCTGGTTTTGGATGAAGCCAGGGGTTGACATCACATTTTGACTATAATGCATAAATAATATGATAACAACTTTTTGACGCTATCAACTTCGTGTTCTCCAATATTCTGCAAACATTAACAAACACTTAGTGTTATAAAAGAATGAAGAATAATACCTGATCTTGTCATATTCCATATAAGTTCTTCTCATCATCAGGATGGTCTTCATTATCCTGAGGATGTCCCTAGTTTCTTCTTCATTTTTTGGATAGTGTTGCATCTTAAGGATGCATCTAGTTCCTTTTCCATCCTTGGGATGGTTTCGCATTCTGAGGATGTCCCCAGTGTGATATCTTCAGAATAGATCTCGTAACCTTTCATAAGAAAGACTTATGTTTTGATAATATCCTGCAAAGGAAGACTTTGTTATTATCCTGGCGACAAGGCCTTTGGTTTAATTGGGATCAAAAACCCTTTTTGAAATAATCTTGGTGACAAGACCAATATGTAACATCTTGAGAATAACTGGCGACAAGGCCTTTAGTAATAACTGGCGACAAGGCCCTTAGGAATAACTGGCGACAAGGCCCGAAGAGACGTCGAAAAACGTCTAACCATTTGAGACATTGAAAAATGTCTAAACCTTAAGAGCTCCATCGTATACCTCAAAGATAATGAAATTGTCAGCCACTTTTACATGGACTGGTCCCACCATCCCGAGAATATACATGGGCATCGTGCGCTCCAGGCGAGGGTTGCTAACCCAATGTGAAAGGAGTCCATGGTGCTGGATCCTCATCATCAAACCTCTGATCACTATAATAAGTAGGTTTAGATGAAGTAACAGTCTTTTCAGGTCCAAAATGGAAGTTGTCAAGGTCAAAGAGTTCAGCAGTATGTGCTGGAATAAGAGTGTGTTTTGTATCATTGAACCTGACATTCAGTGTTTATTCTACTATCTTGGTTCTTGAGTTAAAAACCTTGTAGGCTTTTCTAGTGGAAGAGTAACCAAGAAAATAACCTGAATCAACTTTAGCAGCAAACTTTGAAATAGAGTCTTTAATGTTTAGAATGAAACATTGACATCCAAAAGCCCTGAAAAAAGGAGATAAGGGGCTTAATGCCATGAAGAACTTCATAGGCAGTTTTGGAGTGTCTCTTGTTGACAAGGACTCTATTCTGAACATAACATGCAGTGTTGACTGCTTCAGCCTAGAAATACAATGGTAGGCCTGAATCAGCTAACATGGTTCTTGCTACTTCAATTAATGTCCTGTTCTTCCTTTCTACTACACCATTTTGTTCAGGAGTTCTGTGAACACTGAATTGTCTAATAATCCCTTTAGACAAACAGAATTCATCCAGAGTTTTGTTCCTGAACTCTGTCCCATTATCACTTCTAATGGCTTTGACAGATAGAGAATATTGTTTCTCTACTTGTAGAATGAAGAACTTAATGATTTCAGCTGCCTCATCCTTGGAAAATAAGAATACCTATGTGAATCTTGAATAGTCATCAATGATGACTAAGCAGTACTTCTTCTTACCAAGGCTCATGATTTTTACTAGCCCAAATAAGTCCATATGGAGTAGTTGAAGACTTGCAGTTGTTTTAGATTCTTCAATAGACTTATAGGAGGGCTTATGCTGCTTTCCCTTTAAACAGGATACACAGTGTTCTTGACACTGGTATACTTTCAAGGGTAGACCTCTGACCAAGCCCATTTTTGTGACTTTATTTATGGTTTTAAAGTTCACATGGCCAAGTCTCCTGTGCCAGAGATCAGTCTCTAAAGTTGATGCCCTTGAGAAGAAACAGGCAGTGTTGTTCAATACTTTGTCCTTTTCAATGTCCACTGCATAGACATTGCCACATCTTTTGGCTATCAACAAAGTATGATCTTCAATGATCTTCTCTATCAACTTCTGGCCTTCTGGTGATATGATCTTGCATGCTGTCTTTGTGAAAAAGGAAGAATATCCTTTATCACACATTTGTGACACACTCAGCAAGTTGTACTCAAGGTTTTCAACCAGATTGACCTTGTCAAACTGTATTTTGCCTGAAGAGACATTGCCATGTCCTAGCACATATCCCTTGGCATTGTTCCCAAAGGATACAGATCCTTCTCTTTGACTGATAAAATTGTTTATCAGGTATCTGCATCCTGTCATGTGCATTGAGCCTCCACTGTCAACATACCAAATGCTATTTAAGCCTCTGGAGACCCTCTGCACAAAGTAGCAAATTAGTTAGATTTGGGAACCCAAGCCAGTTTGGCTTTGGGTTTGCTTTTGAGAACATTAACAGTTTGTTCTTGACCAGGTTGAGGAATCCATGTCTTTTTGGCAATGGATTTTTCATTAAGAGCACTGGTGGTATCCGTTTGAGGACCACCATCAACCTTGGTCATCAGTATTTGTACCATATTCATGAGATCTTTAATCTCAGCAGTTTGGGAAACTGCTGATGATTTAGGTCTAACTACTGAAAGAGAATTTTGAGAAAAAGACTGTTGTTGAGATTTCATCTTTTTCTGAGAAAAGGTGTTGCCTGGTTGTTGTTTCTTGGGAAGGAAAGTTTCTTCAAAATCATTTTTGAGTTGTTTTCCCACAACCAGTTGTGAAATTTTCTTGTTATACTGAATTCCTTTTCTGTATCTACAAAATTCTGTTTTGTGGTTAAACAAACCACAGATTTCACATTCTTTTGCCTTTTCTTTTTCATTTAAAGGCAAATTTCTGACTGTCTTGATTTGATTTAGGTCATCAGTAGTTTTCAGGTTCTCAACTCCTGATGTAGATGAAACTACCGATGGCTTAAAGTCAGATTTTATCAGTATTTCTGAAGAACTTTCTTTTTGAATTTTTAGAAAGTTTTCATGAAAAAATGTGCATTCTTTCTCTTCAAAAGTTTCATTTTGAACAATTTTTCTCCCATCTTCAGTAGTTTTAGGAGAAAAATCAGTTGGTGTTTCAGTGTGACTGTACCCTATGCCAAACCTAACATTTGATGCACTTTGTTTGTTAAGTAGCAGTTGGTAACCTTTACATGACTCAACCCATTTTTCACAGTCAGCCTTGGTGTCAGCAAGCTCTTTTCTGACATTTCCTAGGTCTTCTATCATGATTTTAAGTTGTGCTTGGGTTTCAATAGCATTGTTAGTTAATTTAGAATTTTCTTTTAATTTAGCAGCAAGCTTTCTTTCTAAATCACATTTCATTTGAGTAAATTTTCTCTCAGAGTCATTGGCTTTGCCTTGTAAATGCACATTAGTCTCTCTTATGAGAGCAAAAGATTCTTTACATGAGTTTGAACAAAGTTTTGTTAAAGATTCTTTTGATACCTAAGACAGGGCAGATTTTGAGGTGCAGCCCTCAAAAGCCATTAAGGCAAAATTCTTTCTGCCATTGTCAGGTTCTCCCTAGTTGATGTCAAACATTTTGTTGTCTGCATCAGGATTGCACTCAGTTGTGTCAAAAGGAAGACTGCTCCAGTCAACATACCCTGAAGTGAACAGACTTTGTTGTGAGGGTTGCTGAGTTTGAGGAGGTTGTTGAGCAGTTGGAATGGAAGGGATTGATTGTTGGCTCTGCATTTGTTGAGCAGGAATTTGTACATATTGTATTTGTGGCACATATTGGATTTGTGGAGCTTGTGCCTATACAAAATGTGCACTTCCCTGTGTTCCATTATTCCTATTATAACTAGGGTTAAACTGATTTCCAGACTGAGATTGGTTATAGCTAGAGCTTCTACACTCTCTAGCAAAGTGTCCCAACTTCTGACACTTGTGACATCTAAGCTTAGATTTGTCAAAACCAATTTTTGTAGAACTGTTCAGTCCTGGAAATTTCCTTCCTGACCTTTTATAAAATTTGTAAGTTTTTATACTTAAAATGGCCAGTTGGTGTAAAATGACCATTTTTTCTAAGTCATCACTGCTAAAAATTTTCAAATCATCCATGATAAAACACATGTTATCAGCAGTTTGACTATATTCATCATTGTCATAGGCTGGGAATGATCTTTCTGATGAGATCCCAGCAGTTATGTCAATATGGTCAAAAGATCCAAAACTATTTGAACAAGTAGGTGAGTCTTGTCCTAAAAGTGTTATACTACGAGGTACATAGTCATAAGCTGTTTTACCAGAAATTTGCAATTTTTTTCTTTTGATCAATTTCTCTTTCAAAAGTTAGCAATCTCCCATGTAATTTTGTAAGAGTGAGGGAGTTAAAGTCTGGTGAAGATCTGAGAAGTATTGAGTAAGTTTCCCATTTTTCTGGTAAAGACCTTAAAAATCTATGAAGCATAGATACATTTGTATAGGTCTGACCATTTAATTTCAACTCAGATATTAATGAGGAAAATCTTTCAAATTGTTGTGTTAAAGTTTCCCCATTAATGTGAGTAAATGTTTCATATTGTTGAGCCAGGATTTCTCTAGTGTTGGCAATCACCTCTTCAGTTCCTCCAAACTGCTCTTTTAGGCAGTCCCAAAGCTCTTTGGCACTTTCAGAGTGTAAAAGTCCAAAGTAGATTTCATTTGGGAGTGCCATTGCCAACATAGAAAAAGCTTTAGCATCAAGCTTAAGTTTTAGGAAATCTTCATCTGTGTAGTCTTTTGGGTCCTTTGGTATTTCAACTTTAGTTTCAAGATTAATGTTTACTGGTTTGTGGGGACCATATATCACAGATTTCCAATAACCGGTGTTGGTCTGAGACAAAGTATGAGCCATCCTTTTCTGCCATATATTATATTCAGAATGAACAAGCATAGCAGGTTTATTGGCAGAACCAGTATTATGAGGATCCATTTTAGAGAGTATTGATTTGTCAAATATCTCTCAAAGTGATGGATGTTGAAAAAGTGAACTTTTAATCCTTTATTGAATATCAATAAGAGCCTGTGTCTGATTCTCAATTTGTTAGATTAATATTTGATCAGATAAACCAATGCTCTGATACCAATTGTTGGATCAGTATACTCTTTAACAGTTTACTTGCTTGTGAACACTTATGTGTTTTGTAAGTTTAATCAGTTTTGCACAGCGGAATAAGTATATAAAGTTTCACTATCAACAGGAGTTATTACTCCCCCTGGATGTTTGCAAACTAAAGACAAGTTAATGAGAATCTAAGTATTGAATGTAAATGACAATAAATAAGCAGATAGATTCTCAGTTAATGAAATGGAAATAACAAGTAAGAGTTTTGAAGGATTTCAGTTTTCTATTAAAATCAATGTCTAAAATAGTGGGATGAACCCATCTATTTATAGACCAACAGATACATACAACTTGTTCAAAACTTTACACAAAAGCAATACTACAACAGGCTGTAGTCTTGGAACTTGTACAAAATGATAAAGTAATAATAAACAATTAAACTACTGAAACATAAGTCGGTGGAAAGATTCTATTACAAGTGCTGATGAATGACAAACTACTGATGAGTAGTTTGTCTTCGGTAGTTCTTCAGTAGACTTGTCTGGTTTGACTTCAGAACTTCTGATCTTTCTTCTTCAGTACTTGTTGAATCCTTCTTCAATACTTGTGTCTTCTTTCTTCAGTAGTTCTATACTTAGAATAATTTGGCAGAAGTATGAATTAGACTAAGGTTGGCAAAAGTGGTTTCTTCAATCCTTTTTGTCCTTACATTGTTGTTGTTGTTATGAAATCTTAAAAGTCCATTTTATTACTATTTAGTATGTTACTTAATTCTTATTTATTACATGATTAATGGACATAGATGTTATGGTTTGTGTGATTATATGATGAACATGTAGGTTCATCTTATGTAGAGAGAAAAAAAAACGTATCAGTTTTTACTAGAAATCACACCAAGTAAGAAAGCTTAGTATATTTCTTCACTCCACACCAAATTAGAGAGAATCACTCTCAAACTTCACCTTCATCTTTTCGAACTTTCAATACACTATTTTATTCAGTGTAACCTCAGGCTTGTGGCCTTCTCCGGTAGTCTAGACTGCTTCGGCTGTTGTACCATGGGAGACAGACGCGTTATCTTTAGTAGAGGCACGAAATTTGTTTTAAGGGAAGCATGTTGAACACGTGCCTCAGCCACAACCGTCAACATTAGTTTGTTCATTCTTGCAGCCATGGAGGACTATAAGAAGACCTTGTTAAAGACTTGACCTTTTGAAAATCTTGGTTGAATCATTTTATATAGGTATAAGGATATTGCAAGAAGACGTGATTCATGATCTTGTTGAGAACTTGGTTTGAATCAATTTATTTACATTTGTTGTATTTCTTTTTAATTTTCATACACTGTTCGTGTACTACAGTTTCCCAAACGTATAAAGCCTGTGTTTCTATTACTTTTATTAATATTATTTTTATAAAATCGTGACCCGTGTCCTACATATCGGCTTACAGGACCTCCCGTGTCCCCCATAAAAACCATACCGCATTACCGCCTACTGTCAACAAGCATTGTGACGTCACAAGAGACTCTTTGATGTAACGTACGATGATGAACGAAGGTATTATTTTTTTCTTATAATTCATGGGTCCGCCTGTATTGTAAGTTTTGTTTGTAGTTTTGCCAATTGCTTGCTAGTTCAAAAAGACTAAATAATAACTTATCAATTAAGTCCAAAACAAGATGAAGATCGATAACAGATATAACATAACAAATAAATAAATAAATAATAAAAGTGATTACATAACAACTTTAACAATATGAACGAATAACACTTCCATGACTCTGCTTGTTCACTATCTCTAACTAAAGATGATTCCAATGAGCGAAATCAGCAGCGAAGCAGAGACGAAAGCCATCGAAAGGCTCGCTGCAACAGCTGACCCGGCCTCCATGGGAGCAGGAGCCGGTGCTAATGAGAACTCGGTGTATTCTCTACCAAGGACCGCGGTTTGTGAGATCATAAGAACAAAGAGCGCGATTGCGAATCTAAGTGCACCACCTGAAGCCATTACTCAGCAGCAGCAGAGATCAATTACAAATGTGAAACTAGAGAGATAGAGAGATTGGGATGATGCGAATGGAGATGAGACTGAGGGTCTGTTTATTAACATTGGTTGATTCCAACGGTCGAAAATTCGAACGTTAGTATTAAAAAGTAGACTTTTATAAGAAAAATTAAAAACAAATTAAAAACTTAAATTTAAATTCCGATTTTGTTTGTTACTTTATAAATTGTCGTAATTTAATTTAATTTTTATTAATAGTAGCATACTTTTCCACTTTTAATTCAAAGCTGTTTAAAAATGTTTATTTATATCTTTCTATATATATAAAAGAAAACGTATATGCTGACGTGGCGTGCAATGTAGGCCTCAACCTACCTTTGAGAGTGCCACGTGATATCATAATTGAAAGATTTTAGTATTTTTGAATTATTTCCTTTTTTAATTAAAAAAAGATAAATATAAAACCCTAAATTCTCAATTACATTTTTGAATTATTTCCTTTTTTAATTAAAAAAAGATAAATATAAAACCCTAAATTCTCAATTACTAAAATTAAATTGAGTTATTTTAGGAAAAAATAATTTAAAAATAAATTTAAAATTTTCTCTCTATGTTTATTTCCATAATTTTTAAACGTTTATATCTTTTATATACGAGATTTTTTAAAGAAAAAGATTATACCAAATTAACAAGCGTTTTATTATCTTTCCAACGAGTACAATAGTGCTATATAAAAAACGGAGAAAAAATCGACTATTTTTTGTGGGGTTTCGTTTATACAAGAAAAAAACACACAAAGTGTTCATGTTATTCATTAATCATGTTTTTTTCTTTTAAACCAGGTTCTTATCTACGATGTTGAAAATCAGCCCAATCGCCATGTTATCATTTAAAATACTATGAAAATGCAATGATTGAGAGATTTTTTGGTTAGTTAACTTAAGCCATTTGCAATAGGTTATCACGTAAAATTAGATTTTTCAACCCCGGGACCCTCCCGGGGTAATTAGCTAGTTATATATATTACATTTTTATTATTATCACTTGCGCTCGTTAAATCTTTCAAAAGAATTTAATACGTTGTTGGGATTTATTATTTTTTTTCTCAACAATTCGCTATAAATATAATTGAAAATAAAGTTGTATTCAAAATATAGTATATATTGGTATCGTACACTATACTGGCCGGATCCGTGACAAACTGATTATCCCAGAGCAACGTTGATTTTTTTCTTCTTAATTACAACCCGATATAAATTTTATTGAAAACGGATTTGTATTTAAGTATAATCTTTTTTGGTATCGTAAACTCTGCCGAGTACTGGTAATGAACCGTGCCGATGATGATTGTACAACAACGATGTTGATACTGGCATTGACAAAACCGGTGTTGGTATTCGTTTTCATGGTTTTCGATTAGTGTCGTAATGAACCAAACTGATAATGAATGAACAACAACATCGGTATTGGTACTTGTATTATTGGAAGGATCGGATCTAGAATCATGGGCGGACCTAGCCCAACCGAAGGGGGGCTGGCGCCCACCTTGAAAAAAATAATTAGCGTTATATACGCGCGTTAATCCTGTCCGCACCCCTTGAAAATTTCAATTGCACCCCTTGGACTTTTGAAACCGACCCTAAAGAAAAAAGATATAATTATATTTATTAGAGTTAGCCCATTTGATTAAGTCTAAGCCCAAAGTTTATGATAAACCCATATGTGTTTTAATATTGATTAACAGAGAAACACCAAAAAAAAAAAAAAAAAGCTTCTCCTCTTACCTGTAACCTGTTCCTCTCTCTCCATGACTTTCGACTGCTGATAGTGATCCCATAAAAAAAAAAGCTTTGATCTTTTGCTTTTATTAGGGTTATTAGTTGAGTCATTGAGACAAGAAGGTTATTCAAAGAAAGGATTGCAAACAAAAGAAAAGGTAAATGAATTTTGTTTGCTGGTTTGGAATGGACGATGGTCCCTATGGACTTTAATTTTTTTTGTTATATTATATAGTTTGTTGGAATGGAAAATGAAGTCCCCTGTTTGCTGCTTTAGGTCTTTGGGTTTTTAGAAACAGATCATAATTTGGAATGGTGTTTTTATAAGTTTTTTTTTTATTTTTCAATTTAACAGGAAACATTAACAATATTATTATGGAACGATTTCTTAGAAGGAAAAGTGAAGAATCATCTTCAAAAACACCTGAATTTGTTGACTTGGATACTCTTCCTAAGGATCCTGCCAATAGGAAACCGATTTTGTTATATAATGTTAATCAACGAGACGAAATTTGAAGGGCATACATACTTAGAGGACCATGTCAACTACAAGGTAAGACTATTTCTCGTTTGATTACTTTATATACACCGGTTATAGAAGTGCTTCTATATATTAAAAATTTGACTTACACTACTGCTAATAGTAGCTAAGCAGATGGACTTTTGATAGAGATGAAAAATACAAGTTTGTATTCTACTTACACTTGATGTTGCATATTCTAGACATGACAAATACATTGTCCCAATGTCTTCAAAGGAAAGATCAAGATTTGTTGAACGCGGTTTCATTAGTTTCTACTACCAAGAACCAACTTACAAAGTTTAGATTAGAGGGTTTTCACAAGTTCTTAGAGTTAGTTAATCGTTTTTGTGATAAGCATGAACTTGAAGTGGTAAACATGGATGGTGAATATGTGGACCTAAGGATGCCAAGAAAAACAAACAAACATCATACTACGCCACTATTATAAGGTTGAATGCTTCAATGTGGTTATAGATATGCAAATCCAAGAGCTTGGAAACCGCTTTAACAAGGTAACATTTTAGCCGAGATGTATCCTCATGATTTTGATTGTGACACCCGGCATATTTGGCTTAAACATTTTAGTAACATCTAAGTCTACCTTAGTGAGAAACGTTTATAACGGACTTAACTGGGTTAGTTGAGTCGGGTCAAGTTAGGATTGTCCAGGGTTCAATGATCTGGAGGATCATTGGGAGTCATTTTGGGAATATACTAGTACTGGGTTCCGTTGTTGGTGACATTACATGAACTAATTAAGTATATGTGTAGATTATGGGTCGTGTGGTGGATTATATACATAGATGTGTTTAAATGATGTGTAAATGATTATCCGTGCTTAAATATGTTAAACATAGACTAAGGTTGCATGCTCATATGTTAAGGTATGTTAGAATGCGTTAAACACGACAAACTGGAAAAACTAGATAAACATGACTTCTGGTTCGACCACTTCGAGTGGTCGAAGGAGAAATTTTGTGCTGGTTCGACCCTTTGTAAATGGGCGAACCTGGGATGTGGAATTGAAAGAATTCCCTTCGACCAGGACAGGGCTCATTCGACCCTGTGGAAGGTTAAACATTTAAACACGCCTTAAAACATACTTGGTTACGATCTGGACAATCGGGGACTAGATAACCTCATGGTTATTAGTCGGAACACTTATGTGAACATTTTGATAGATCTCCGGTAGAGGGATTATCAAGGACTTAGCATTTTACTTGTAACCGAAGAACGCTATCTAAGGTGAGTTCACGGCCCCACTTATACTGCTTTAACTTTTGGGGGAGAAAACATGCGCTAAACTATTTTGGTAACAAATGTCATACTATGGTTTTTAACTTTGTATTGCTATACGATCTTTGGAAGTCCCGGGGGAAACCATGAATGTGCGGGGATGCACAACGGGGGAAATATGGATAGATCTATTGGGCGTGACCTGCCCCACTCGTCGGCTTGGAGGGCCGGGCGTGTGCATGTTGTCTCGAACAGGAACATTGGTATCATGCTGAACATTCGGGCTGCTTAAACATATGCTAAACATTGCTAAACGTGTCTAGTAATGGTTTCCAATCGTAGTAGTAATAAAACATACGCCTAGCTAGCGTACTTGGTAACATTGATATAGTATGGACATGGTAACGCTTTGGTAACACTTGGTAACACATTGAACAAACCTGTGAACTCACCAGCATTATATGTTGACGTCTTTTGGCATGTTTTTCTCAGGTCGCTAAGGTAGCAACAAAAGGGAACTAGGCGCACGGGTCTGCATTGGCGTCTAGGTTTAGTTCATGTTTTGTAATAAACACTTGGTACATTTGGGTTTATGGTTTGTAACTTGTCTAATGCTTCCGCTACTGGTTTTGAGTTTATGAAAACTATGTCTTTTGAAAGTTATGTATTTTCATATAGAGTTGTTTATTGTGACCGTTGACTTGGATCCTGGTTTGTCATGCGCCTCGCGGTAAAACTCCGCAAGTGGAAATTTGAGGGTGTGACAGATTGGTATCAGAGACAATGGTTATAGTGAATTAGGACTGCATGTAGAGTCTGGTCTATAGCCGAGTCGCACACACACACTAGACGGTCACATACTTTGGGTCTATTAATGGGATACGTACTAACGTTGTCGGGGTGTCCTTACATCATCATCATACCTCTCTGTTACATCATCCGCTTTTATTTGGGTTCTTACCTACTTTTGTCTTCTTCTTCGGGATTGAAGGATGAGGGGTTGATTTGTTGGTTTTAGCACATACATGCCTTCTTACACTTGCACCTATCGTAACACGTTATTAGGCGACGATATTCGGTAACCAGAGTCTGGATTAGGGGTACATCTGGAGGACCATGTAGAGCAGTTTATCATTTCGGGTGCACACGAAATGATAAACTGAAATGCATGAAAATCCCGATGGACTTCGAGTTTGGATGTGTGGTCCTGGATTTGTCCCTAAGTTAACTCTTGTAAATTTCTAGTGGTTGACACTAGAAGTGGATCTGAATCCCTCGATTTATTGATTTGTTAGATCATGTCTGGTGCTCGCGGTGGTGGACGTCGTGGTGGCGGCGGTGGCCGTGCTGGAGGCGGTGGTCGTGCTGGAGGCGGTGGTCGTGGAAACATCAACATGACCCAAGCTGAGCTGAACAACTTGCTACAGCAGCAAGTGAACATGGCTATGGCTAATTTCCAGGCTGGGATTAATGTCATGGGTGGTGAGTTGATTTCTGTCGACCTTGCCTCATTCTTGGGTGTCATGTCCTTTCGTTTGTGTTGTACTCGTGTACCGTGTTTCAGGTGTTGGTGCCAATCCACCCCCACCTCAGTGCTCTTATAAGAAGTTTTGGGACTGTCAGCCCCATAACTTCGCTGGAACTGAGGGAGCGGTGGGACTGCTCCGATGGCTGGAAAAGGTTGAGTCTGTGTTCGTCATGTGTAACTGTCCTGCTGGGGACCGGGTGAAGTATGCTACTGCGACATTTGAGGGGCCTGCACTGTCGTGGTGGAATGCTACTACGCAGAACATGGGACTGGGGGAGGCTATTGCTATGCCTTGGGCGGAGTTTGTGCAGCTGTTGAGAGGTGAGTACTGTCCGAGAGAGGAGATACAGAAGTTGGAACATGAGGTCTGGAGCTACAAGATGGTTGGGTCAGAGATCGAAGAGTACACTGTGAGGAGGAACGAGCTGGCGGTGTTGTGCCCTGATCTGCACACACCCGAGTATAGGAGGATTGAGCACTATGTGTCTGGGCTAGTGCCGGAGATCGCTGGATTAGTGGCTGCTGGGAATCTTCCCACTATTGCTGAAGTTGTCCGATCAGCTCATCGGATGACTAACCTGAAGGTGGCAGAAGGTGTTTTGCCTCCTAAGGGTGCTGCTGTGAAGGTTACTGAAGGGAATAAGAGGAAGTGGGATAGTGCGGGGAAGGGTGTTGTGCCAGCGCCATCTCAGCCGGCAAAGAAGTTTAATTCATCTGGGTCTTCTTCTGGGCAGAAGTCAAGTGGGTATGTTGGGAAGCATCCCAAGTGCAACAAGTGTGGTTTTCACCATTCTGGGAATTGTGATCGGGCTCGTTGTCATCGGTGCCATCAGTTGGGGCATCATGCTAAGGATTGCAGGGTGGCACTTACCCCAACTCAGACTCCTGCTACTGCTCCTACTCCTGCTGCTCAGGGGACTCCAGGAAAGCAGGGGTGCTATAACTGTGGTGATACGGGACACTTCAAGCGTGAATATCCTAAACTGAAGCAGGGCGATAATGGGAGGGGCGGGAACGGTAATGGGAACAACGGCGGCGGAGGCAGGACTGCACGTGCTTTCGTCATTGGATCTGCGGAGACTAGGCAGGATCCAGACACAGTTACCGGTACGTTCCTTCTTAATGATCGCTATGTTTCTGTCTTGTTTGATTCTGGTGCCGATAAGAGTTTCGTATCTATGGACATTAGTCGATTGCTAGATTTAGTACCCACACCTTTAGAGGCTAAGTACTTAATAGAATTGACTGATGGTAAGAAAATCGAAGCGACACACACCCTCAGGGAATGTCGCTTGGAACTGTCAGGTTTGTCCTTCCCCATTGACCTTATGCCGGTACCCCTGGGTAGTTTTGATGTCGTTGTCGGCATGGATTGGTTATCGTTGTATCGTGCTGAGATCGTTTGTTTCGATAAGATTATTCGGATCCCTCTCCCTGATGGAGAGACTCTTTCGGTTCATGGCGAGAAAAGCGGTGCTCCGCTGAGTATCATTTCTAGCATGAAAGCCCGTAAGTACCTTCGGAAGGGTTGTTCGGCCATTCTGGCACTTGTTAACATTTCTACTGACGATGAGAAGAAGATCGAGGATATTCTGGTGGTTCGTGATTTTCCCGATGTGTTTCCTGATGATTTACCTGGTCTTCCTTCCCATCGTCAGGTTGAGTTTGGTATCGATCTTACTCCGGGTGCAGCCCCAATTGCCCGAGCTCCGTATCGTCTTGCACCTCCCGAGATGCAAGAGTTGTCCAGCCAGTTGCAGGAACTCTTGGAAAAGGGTTTCATCCGACCGAGTTCTTCCCCGTGGGGAGCTCCTATTTTGTTTGTGAAGAAGAAGGACAGAAGTCTTCGCATGTGTATTGATTATCGTGAGCTGAACAAAGTGACCATCAAGAATCGTTATCCTCTTCCTCGCATTGATGATCTCTTTGACCAGCTCCAGGGCTCCAGCTACTATTCGAAGATTGATTTGCGGTCCGGTTATCACCAGTTGCGCGTCAGGGAAGCTGACATTCAGAAGACTGCATTTCGCACTCGTTATGGCCATTTTGAGTTCTTGGTCATGCCTTTTGGTCTCACTAACGCACCGGCGGTGTTCATGGATTTAATGAACCGCGTTTGCAAACCTTACCTTGATAAGTTCATCATTGTGTTTATTGACGACATTCTGGTTTATTCTAAGAACAAGGCGGATCATGAAGAACATCTACGGTTGGTCTTGGAACTTTTGAGACAGGAGCAGTTGTATGCTAAGTTCTCGAAGTGTGATTTTTGGTTACGTGAAGTTCAATTCCTAGGACATGTGGTTAATGAACTGGGAATTCATGTCGATCCGGCTAAGATCGAAGTTATTAAGGACTGGGAAGCACCAAGGACGCCATCTGAGGTGCGGCAATTCCTAGGCCTTGCGGGTTATTATCGTCGTTTCATTGAGGGATTTTCGAAGATCGCTCAACCCCTCACTACTCTTACCCAGAAGGACCGAAAGTTCGACTGGGGTGAACCACAGGAATCAGCATTTCAGATGTTGAAGCTTAAACTTTGTTCTGCACCTATCTTATCCTTACCTGAGGGTACGGATGACTTCGTTGTGTATTGTGACGCTTCTATTCGTGGTCTCGGTTGTGTGTTGATGCAACGCGGGAAGGTTATTGCTTATGCTTCTCGTCAACTCATAGTTCATGAGAAGAACTACACTACTCATGACTTGGAACTGGGTGCGGTAGTCTTTGCGTTGAAAATCTGGAGACATTACTTGTATGGTAACAAGTGTGAAGTATATACCGATCACAAGAGTCTTCAGCATATTTTCGACCAGAAGGTGTTGAACATGCGGCAGCGTCGCTGGGTTGAACTCCTGAACGATTATGACCGTGCTATCAAATACCATCCTAGCAAGGCAAACGTTGTGGCGGACGCCTTGAGCAGGAAGGAGTCTGCGAATCCTCGCCGTGTTCGAGCCTTGCAACTCACCATTCATTCGTCATTGCCTGACCAAATCCGTTCTGCACAGTTGGAAGCCTTGAAGGAGGAACACCTTAAGGCTGAGACTATGCACAGTGCTGACAAGCATCTTGAACTAAGGACCGATGGCTTACACTATTTTGCGGGACGTGTTTGGGTCCCATTGTTCGGGGGATTGCGCGAGCTTGTTTTGGATGAAGCTCACAAATCCTGGTATTCTATTCACCCTGGCTCCGATAAGATGTATCAGGATTTGAAGATACTTTATTGGTGGCAGAACATGAAAGCTGATATAGCTTCTTATGTCAGCAAATGTTTGACTTGTGCTAAAGTCAAGGTGGAGTATCAAAGGCCGTCTGGTCTCCTGCAACAACCAGAGGTTCCGGAATGGAAGTGGGAGCGAATCACGATGGATTTTGTCACCAAGCTGCCAAGGTCACCTAGTGGTTATGATATGATCTGGGTGATTGTTGACCGGCTGACGAAATCGGCACATTTCATACCTATTAAGGAAACCGATGGACTCGAGCGGTTGGCTCGACTTTACCTTAAGGAGGTGGTTGCTCGGCACGGGGTGCCTGTCTCTATTATCTCTGATCGTGATTCTCGTTTTGCTTCGCATTTCTGGAAGGCTCTGCACAAGGCTTTGGGTACTCAGTTGGATATGAGTACGGCATATCATCCGCAAACTGATGGACAGAGTGAGCGGACGATCCAAACATTGGAAGACATGCTTCAGGCGTGTGTTATCGATTTTGGTAAGAGTTGGGAAATTCACCTACCGTTGGTGGAGTTTTCCTACAACAACAGCTATCACTCTAGTATCAAGGCAGCTCCGTTCGAGGCTCTTTACGGACGGAAATGTCGATCACCACTTTGTTGGGCCGAGGTGGGCGAGAGCCAGCTCACTGGTCCGGAACTTGTGTACGAAACTTCGGAGAAAATCGTACAGATTCGTCACCGTTTGGCTGCTGCACGGGATCGTCAGAAGAGTTATGCCGATCGCCGTCGAAAACCTTTGGAATTCCATGTTGGGGACATGGTACTTCTGAAAGTTTCACCATGGAAGGGCGTCATACGCTTTGGAAAGCGTGGCAAGCTTAACCCTCGTTATGTCGGACCATTCGCAATCCTGGATCGGATTGGACCGGTGGCATACAGACTTGACTTACCGGCGGAGCTCGGTAGTGTGCACAACGTCTTCCATGTGTCTAACTTGAAGAAGTGTTTGGCTGATGAATCTCTCATTGTACCACTGGAGGAGATCAAGGTTGATGATCGTCTTCGCATTGTGGAGGAACCTGTCGAGATTCTCGACTACAAGATTCGTAGCCTTCGTCGGAGTAAAATCCGCATCGTCAAAGTTCGTTGGAACTCGAATCGTGGACTGGAGTTCAGATGGGAACGGGAGGATCAGATGAAAGCTAAATATCCTCATCTTTTTCCGAAACGCGCGTTTGAATCGAGGCATGTTACTGCTGAAGCGGAATGAATCTCGGGTCGAGATTCCTTTCAACGTGGGGATGATGTGACATCCGGTAATTTTCTTTTCGTTCTGTTCTTTTCGTTTCTTGTATTTTGGGGCTTTGCGCAAAATTCTTTCAACGTGGGGATGATGTGACACCCGGCATATTTGGCTTAAACATTTTAGTAACATCTAAGTCTACCTTAGCGGGAAACGTTTATAAACGGACTTAACTGGGTTAGTTGAGTCGGGTCAAGTTAGGATTGTCCAGGGTTCAATGATCTGGAGGATCATTGGGAGTCATTTTGGGAATATACTAGTACTGGGTTCTGTTGTTGGTGACATTACATGAACTAATTAAGTATATGTGTAGATTATGGGTCGTGTGGTGGATTATATACATAGATGTGTTTAAATGATGTGTAAATGATTATCCGTGCTTAAATATGTTAAACATAGACTAAGGTTGCATGCTCATATGTTAAGGTATGTTAGAATGCGTTAAACACGACAAACTGGAAAAACTAGATAAACATGAGTTCTGGTTCGACCACTTCGAGTGGTCGAAGGAGAAATTTTGTGCTGGTTCGACCCTTTGTAAATGGGCGAACCTGGGATGTGGAATTGAAAGAATTCCCTTCGACCAGGACAGGGCTCATTCGACCCTGTGGAAGGGTCGAAGGAGGCTACCTTCGACCACTTACAGGGGGCGAAGGAGGATCAGTATAAATACCAAACTTTGTTATTTTTCATCATTTCACAAACCCTAACCGTCTCAAAACACTCTCAAACGATTTTAATCACTAAGGAAGGAGTTTTTGCTCTTCTTTTTCATAATCTAACCTATCTACAACATCTAAACAAGAATCCAAGGTGTGTTCTTGATCCTATATCCTTTTTAAAGCATTTTAATTCGTTTTCATCTAACCCTAATTGTCCGGATCTGTTCTAAGGGTGTTTTCATGATTAAAAACCTTTTAAACATCTTTCTACATCAAAACCTTATCATTTAAACATAGGTCTTCATGATGATAAACATATGTAAATTGTGTATTATGTGGTGTTATGTGTTGTTCAATGATTTGCTGTTGTATCTATGATAGAAACATGATATAGGATTGTTATTGATGCTAGATTATCGTTGTTTCGGGTTAGAATTGGATAGATGGTGATGTTGTGGGTATTTTGGGGGTTTTAACGAATCTAGACTTGATGCATGATATTTATGATCAATAGAACTAATAAGGAAGAATCGAACACTAGACAAACTGAGCATCTTAAGTTGAATATGGATCGATTTCAAAAGTTTCCAAATTGGGTAAATAATCCATGCACGATTGTGACATTTCCATAATTCTTACCATTTTGGGAAAGGGCTGAAATGGACGTATTATTGGGGGAAATCGGTGGGGTTTTGTAAGGATAAGTATTACATACTTGACTGCTGTGTTTGATGATGTTTCGAGGTGTTTCGAATGTGTTTGAAGCGTTTTTAGGAAAATTCGAACAGCAGGGGCGAACCTGGACTCCTTCGACCGATCGACTGGGCGAAGGAGAGAATTCAGGGTCGAACCTGGATCATGTTTGGGCGAACGAGGAAAACGGTCGAAGGAGACATCAAAACGGTCGAACGTGGTAAAAATGGGCGAAGGAAACTTAAAAACGGGCGAAGGAGATTTAATCTGACTGGTTCGACCGTTTCGATGCAGAAATGAGATTTTTGATACAAACTAAGTGTTTTTATGCTTGAACCTTGTGTGTAATCTATGTGTACTTGATTAGTTAGGGTAATGAGTCACCAACGGGATGTCGGGTCGGTGTAGTTTGTCGGTTAAACATTTAAACACGCTTTAAAACATACTTAGTTACGATCTGGACAATCGGGGACTAGATAACCTTATGGTTATTAGTCGGAACACTTATGTGAACATTTTGATAGATCTCCGGTAGAGGGATTATCAAGGACTTAGCATTTTACTTGTAACCGAAGAACGCTATCTAAGGTGAGTTCACGGCCCCACTTTTACTGCTTTAACTTTTGGGGGAGAAAACATGCGCTAAACTATTTTGGTAACAAATGTCATACTATGGTTTTTAACTTTGTATTGCTATACGATCTTTGGAAGTCCCGGGGGAAACAATGAATGTGCGGGGATGCACAACGGGGGAAATATGGATAGATCTATTGGGCGTGACCTGCCCCACTCGTCGGCTTGGAGGGCCGGGCGTGTGCATGTTGTCTCGAACAGGAACATTGGTATCATGCTGAACATTCGGGCTGCTTAAACATATGCTAAACATTGCTAAACGTGTCTAGTAATGGTTTCCAATCGTAGTAGTAATAAAACATACGCCTAGCTAGCGTACTTGGTAACATTGATATAGTATGGACATGGTAACGTTTTGGTAACACTTGGTAACACATTGAACAAACTTGTGAACTCACCAGCATTATATGTTGACGTCTTTTGGCATGTTTTTCTCAGGTCGCTAAGGTAGCAACAAAAGGGAACTAGGCGCACGGGTCTGCATTGGCGTCTAGGTTTAGTTCATGTTTTGTAATAAACATTTGGTACATTTGGGTTTATGGTTTGTAACTTGTCTAATGCTTCCGCTACTGGTTTTGAGTTTATGAAAACTATGTCTTTTGAAAGTTATATATTTTCATATAGAGTTGTTTATTGTGACCGTTGACTTGGATCCTGGTTTGTCATGCGCCTCGCGGTAAAACTCCGCAAGTGGAAATTTGAGGGTGTGACAGATTGGTATCAGAGACAATGGTTATAGTGAACTAGGACTGCATGTAGAGTCTGGTCTATAGCCGAGTCGCACACACACACTAGACGGTCACATACTTTGGGTCTATTAATGGGATACGTACTAACGTTGTCGGGGTGTCCTTACATCATCATCATACCTCTCTGTTACATCATCCGCTTTTATTTGGGTTCTTACCTACTTTTGTCTTCTTCTTCGGGATTGAAGGGGGAGGGGTTGATTTGTTGGTTTTAGCACATACATGCCTTCTTACACTTGCACCTATCGTAACACGTTATTAGGCGACGATATTCGGTAACCAGAGTCTGGATTAGGGGTACATCTGGAGGACCATGTAGAGCAGTTTATCATTTCGGGTGCACACGAAATGATAAACTGAAATGCATGAAAATCCCGATGGACTTCGAGTTTGGATGTGTGGTCCTGGATTTGTCCCTAAGTTAACTCTTGTAAATTTCTAGTGGTTGACACTAGAAGTGGATCTGAATCCCTCGATTTATTGATTTGTTAAATTTCTCAGGTCGCTAAGGTAGCAACAAAAGGGAACTAGGCGCACGGGTCTGCATTGGCGTCTAGGTTTAGTTCATGTTTTGTAATAAACACTTGGTACATTTGGGTTTATGGTTTGTAACTTGTCTAATGCTTCCGCTACTGGTTTTGAGTTTATGAAAACTATGTCTTTTGAAAGTTATGTATTTTCATATAGAGTTGTTTATTGTGACCGTTGACTTGGATCCTGGTTTGTCATGCGCCTCGCAGTATAACTCCGCAAGTGGAAATTTGATGGTGTGACATTGATGATGAAGAAAAAAGAATACTTCTTCCAGTTGAACTTGAGAGTTACATTAATAATGTAAAAGCGAATACAAGATTTTCCAAATTGAATGGCTTATCAAGTCTTGTGCAATTGATGGTTCAAACAAAGAAACACCTTAACTTTATATTGGTGTATCGTTTATTGAAGCTAGCTCTCACATTACCCGTCACGACCGCAACCGTTGAAAGAAGTTTTTCGGCAATGAAGTTTGTGAAGAACGATTTGCGTAATAGGATTTGTGATGAGAATTTAAACGATAGTTGTATTGCTTCTATTGAAACGGACTTGTTTAGAAATGTGGAGATAGAAGATGTTATAGATAGATTCCAAAAAATGAAGACTCGAAGAGAAGAACTTTAGATTTTGAACTTTGTTATGCATATGTAATGACGTTTAAATTAGAGTTAATGGCCCAATGGTCCCTGATGGTGGTCAGTTTTACTACATCAGTCCAAAATCGAAACTTTTTACATCTGGGTCCTTCTGTTTTACATTTTGTTGCCAAATTCGTCCCTGACACTAAACCCAGTTAACTATTGTCGTTAACTTTGGGGGTATTTTTGTCTTTTTGGCTGCCCCTTTTTAAAACCCAGTTTAAACATAGTTATTTATATCCCCAGAAGACAAAAATACCCAGATGTAAAAAGGGGGAAGTCAAAAATACAAAGATACCCCTAAAGTTATCGACAATAGTTAACTCGGTTTAGTGTCAGGGACGAATTTGGCAACAAAATGTAAAATAGAAGGACCCAGATGTAAAAAGTTTTGATTTTGGACTGATGTAGCAAAACTGGCCAAACCTCAGGGACGATTTTGGCCATTAACTCTTTGAATTACTTTTGGGCTTTTGGTTTCCTTTAGTTGACTATATAATTTTAGTATTATTATTTTTGGTATACGAGTCGACCTGAACCGAACTGAACCGACCCAACCCGACCCGAGACACCTGATAGATATACGACCTATATAAGGTCTATGATTTCGTACCCCATAAAAAAATTCCTGGTCCGCCACTGTCTAGAATCGGTTGTTGTCAATACTAATGACTCTTTTGTTTTGTGGGCCTCTGGATATATATATCTTAATGAAAAATTTAAGTGCCTTAGAAATGCTCTAACACAATGGTGCAATGATATTGTTGCAAAAGAAGAGGGGCAGGCTACAAAAGCAAGACAGGAACTAGAGGAGCCTGATGAGATAATGGAATGGAGATCACCGGAAGAATATGAGACCTAGACTAGGGTAGAATGCAAGAAAACCATTATGGACCTAGAGAATTATAAATAGCAATCTATAGGAATTTGATTACAGGTATGAACATTAACGTTGCTTTGGTGTACAAAGCTTACTGTCATCAAAAAGAGGTCCACACCTTCTATAGGAAGAAGTTTGAAGAATTGTATCCAACAAGACTAAGGGGCTGTTTGGTTGATTAAGTGCTGAATCATTAAGAAGTCTGAATGGTTGAGAGGATCTGAATGGTTAAGTGTTGAATCATTAAGTTATGTTTTGTTGGACCTCTAAATGGTTAGTCTTCTTGTCCCACATTAGTAGGGGAAGTAAAAATGGATTCATTCAGTGCTTAATGGTTCAACAACATCCCAAATCTTAATGGTTCAGCCCTAACCATTCCATTCAGATGCTGAAACAAACATGCTCAATGCTGAATCATTCAGCGCTGAATGATTCAGAGGCTCATTAAGAGCCTTACCAAACAACCACTAAGGTTAGTGTGTTCCATATTAAAAACTTTATCTGAATCTGACTCGGCTTTTTTGGTCATGCAGTTTTCCGTAAGTGAGATCAAACAAGCAGTATGGGATTGCGGAAGTGATCAGGCTCTAGTACCCAATGGGTTCAACTTTAAATTCATTAAACATGTTTTGGGGGCTACTAGAGGGGGGCTTCAACATCATCCGTAATCGTTTTTATGAGGAAGCCAAAATCAATAATGGTGCAGCTCCTCATGATCCCAAAATCTAAAGACCCGACAGTCTAAATGAATATATGCCTATAAATTTGTCGACCAGTAAGATTATTTATAAGATTCTTGCTAATCGACTTAAAAAGGTGGTAGGTTCTGTAATCTCTGACACTTAGTCGGCTTACTTAAAGGATTGAAATATCTTAGATAGGCCACTAATCATCATTCAGGTGATATCCCTGGTTAAAAAAATAAAAAATGAGGCCTTTTATTAAAGATCGATTTTGATAAATCCTTCGATTTTGATAAATTGGAATTTCATATTATTAGTTTTTCACAAATGGGCTTTCGGGCATCTAGTGCAAATGGATTGAAGGTATTTTATGGTAAGCCAGCCCGTTAGTGCTTGTCAATGGTTCTCTCATGTTAGAATTCTAATGTCATTATGTCGTCAAACTGGGGGCTCGTTGTCACTTTTCTTATTCATCATTGTCATGGAAGCTTCTATAGCATCTTCAATCTCTGGCTATTGGAGCTCTTAATGGTGTGAAGACGCCCAACAAAGGTCTGAAATTGTCTCATTTGCTATATGTGGATGATGCCTTCATTATGGAAGAATGGTCACCCATGAATTTTAAATAGATTGAATGGCAGCTTTACTTTGGTGATAGTCGACTTCTTTTCCTTTATCATATCTTGGGCTTTTGGTTAAGACCAACATGAATTGCGTAAACAATTGGAGGTCGGTGTATTAAAAATCCGAATCAAGGATTTCTCTTTAGAAAGCATCGACTCTTCCATTGGCAGTAGACATACACTTTTAAAGTCAGTATTAGAAAGAATTTCCACATACTATTTTTAGCTTTATAGGGCACCTTACAAAATTTTAGAAGGTTTGTAGTCCATTAGAAGGAAATTCCTATGGGGCGGGAATCAACCAAAATTACAAGGTTCACTGGGTGTCCCTCTTATTAAATTCGCTACATTATTCACCCCCCTAGTAACTAACAAAAAATGTTTTATTAAAGAGTAATACTGACGTTGTTACAATTTGGTATTAAGTGAGCCGTTAGCGCCCGCGATTCTTTCAATTTCAGCTCGAGCAAGGAGGATATTTTTTCTCTTGGTTTTGTGTGTTGCATGTGGGAGTAATGTAGGTGATGGGAGCGAGCAAAAGTTGGGGGCGTGGTTGATGTTGACTTGTTTTCATACATCGGTTATTAGTTCGAGTATGTTTTTTATTGCGATGGCTGCAAATCCGTTGAGTGCTAATTTGATGTTTAATATGATCAAGCAGACGATTGAGTGGACTGCTTGGGTTGTGGGATAGTTACGTCGATTGTGGTGCCGCTTGTTTTGTATGTTTGTTGTTTATCAGCCGTTGATGAAGAGTAGTCTAGATGCGCCTAAACTTGCTAAGAGAAGTTGTAGGTGTTGTTTGTTTTTTCAGAGGCAAAATGTCTGCAGTTTGCGGACCACATCTGAAGACATCTGCAGAAGAATATGTGGACCAAACCTCTGTAGTCTGTAAGAATAAGACTGTTTGTGTTTTAATGTCTTTAGACTATGGCTGGCATAAAGGTCGTTACACGAACTTGTTAAGACACGAACCTGTTATGACACGAACACGAAACCTGTAAACACGAACACAACACGAAATCTAATCGTGTCATTTTTTCAAACACAAATACGAACCTGTGTACGACAGGTTAACACGATAAGACACGATAAGGACCACCTAGTAAAACAGGTTAACACGGTAAGATACAAAAAGACCTGTTAAGACAAGAACATGATAAGACATGAACACGAAACATGTAAACATAAACACAACACGAAAATAAACAGGTCTTAACGTGTCGACCTGTTATAGACATGAAACCTGTTAAGGCCAAACATGAAACCTGTTAAAATCGTGTAGGTTCGTATCAGGTTATCGTGTTCGTGTCTGAATTACCAGCCCTACTTTAGACTGCTAAAATAAACTGGTGGTGGTGTACGGCGGTGGTGGTGTAGGTGGACGGTGGTGGTGTACAACCGTGCAACCCTTTTGAATCGCTTACATCCTTAAAGGTTTGCATGGTTGTAAAAATGTATATTATAAAAGCCCTTTTAAAAAGATTTGCATATGCTTATGCACTGTTGCTTATGCCTCCCCACAAGTTAACTGTGTTGTGTTTCTTGATCTTCCCATAAATCCATATATAATATCAGTAGTTCATTACTTTAGTTGCTAGTCAGTTTGTGTAAGTAGCTTGAAGCCTTGAATGATATGTGAATTTATGTTTAACCAAACAGTGGTGCAAGTTCTCACTTATTAGCATCTTTGTTAGGTAAGTGTCATGTGTTATAAGATGAAGGGCTTAAGGATAGACGTCCAAAAAAACAAACAAAATAATTAGATGATTTTACATGGCACTAAACTTTAGTGTAGCACTAATGTTAAAACTATTCTTGCTTGAAGTTGGACAAAAATATATATTACAAGATAAACCACCTCTTTTTAGCGTCTCACAAAGTTAGGTTCTTTAAGGTCTATCAATGCAACTTTTTTTCACCCTAAACTTATGTTTCTTTAAGTTTCATAAACTGGTTGTAAGTTTCAACCGATTAGTTTTACCATGAATAAGTGGTTGAAATCATTTGCTAGCTGAGGTTATCTTACTTTTGAGATAAAGGAGTAAAAACCGCGCTAAATACAACGCTGAAACAATAAATTTACACCCTTTCATTTTGACTATTATTCTTGGACTGACTGTTCTCCTTATAAATGTTGATGTTGTTAGACTATTATTCTTAGACTGTGTAACAACCGGCAAAAATAAGGTAATTCCGTACAGATTAATTAATATATGATTAACGTAATTAAATGCAATTATGTGTGATTTAATTATCAAGGCCTTAGGAGATAGCAATTTCCAAATAGTGCATAGGAATGCATACGTTTAATGGTAAAGCATGATTGGATCATGTGCGAATAAGCTATCCGGTATGGACGTTGGCAATTACCCGGTAATAATTAAATAAACGAAAAGGATCCCGGACACCCAGGATATAAAAAAAGGGTATTTTCATGAAATATAATGAGTTTTGGAACTCCAAAACCATAAGTGAAAACGTCTTGTACAAATCTCCCGGTAACGAATAAAATGCGCGTACCGCACCCGATACGCGTATAACTCATAATTTCACCCGGCAAAGGCCTAAATAACCAATCAACGCTTAAATTAGACTATATTTAAGGGTTATTAAAGGTATTTTTAATGTCCGAATATCGCGTGATTAAAACCCGAAAAATACCCGAACGACACCCGAACGACGGGGGATTAAACTTAACAAATATTGGGTAAATATTTGAAGTTGTGGACCCCACCTAGACCCATCAAAGGGCCGGCCTTATGGCCACAAAACATCCAAGCTTTGTGTTAATAATAATAATAACCTAAGATCTAGTATAAAGCATGCAACTACAAAAGCCAAAAGGTGTAAGAAACATGGAAGTACAAGGCATGCAAGCTTTTGTCCCCCTTTGTGTAAATTTCGGCCATATGGCCATAAAATCCAAGACAACACTTAGCTAATCATCACACTAGTGTACACATGCATGTGTGAGGTCTTGTATAAAGATTAAGATGGATCATAAGGATTTACCAAGATTACAAGCAAAACTCTCCCTTGTCTCTTCAAAAACCCACGGCCACCACCACTATCCCACATCCATCCAAGATCATTTTTGTACTTCATAAATCTCTTGAATCTTTAGTAATAATCACAAGATCCATGGAAGATTACATGTGATAAGGCTATATATAACATGTGTTAGGGATTTGGATATCAAAGCAAAACTCTTCTCTTTCTTTCTTCTTGTGGCCGTAGGGTATACCACTCCCCCATACATCATTCTTTCAAGTTTTTACATCTCCAAATCACTTAAAACAATCCATCATCCAAACCCCTATTGTGTGTTTCAAGCTTGGAGCTTAACCATTAAGGAAGAACACACTAAACCCCTCTCAAAATCAAAGGTTTTGTCTTCCCTAGCCTTGTGCTAGTAGTAAGCTTCTTAACCTTGTTTTTGATTATCATTATTCATGTATGTGTTCTTAGAAGCAAGTTGTACATGAAGGGTTTAAAAGGTGGTTTGAACATAATCTTTAATAGGTTTTACTTGTGTAAAATAGATGATTAAAGATATGTAAATAAATCATGGATTTGATGATGATAAAGTAATGATCTTGAAAATATATAAAGTTTACACTTAAACTTAGTAGAATGATGATTTGGTTAAGATTGTGAAATGAACTTGAATATGTTAAAAAGTAACTTTAAATCATCTTATTATGATCATCTAAGGTATAATGTATGGTGGAACATATTAGAAGTTCATGGATAAAGAAGATGAAAAATTTATGTAACTTACTTAGAAGAATGATATGTTGTTAAAATGGGCAAATACATAAAACACACATACAAGTAGTCTTACATATGGAATATAAGACTAACAAAAGTGTTTTGATACAAAAATAACTTACCAATAAAAAGTTGAATCTCCAAAGTCTACTATTTTGAGTGAAAAATATTAACTTTGGAAGTTAGAGTGGAAAAATGCAACATTTGAAAGTTAAGGGACTAATATTGTAACTTGGAAAGTTAGAGGACTAAAATGGATATTTTAGAAACTATTAGTCCAAAAAAATGCAAGTATGGAAAGTTTGGTGTCAAAAATGTAAGCAATAAATTCTAAGGATGATTTTGGTAAATACTAGTAGATATACTTGGGTATTTTTGTATAAAAGTATATTTTTGAAAGTTATAAAAATATGGATTATATTAACATAAGGATTTTTATAAAATAGAGATTTTATAAAAATATTAAACAAACTTGAGAAACTTATACAAAAATGAATACTTTTATATAAATGGGAATATAAAAGTGTTGGAAACATTTTTGTAGTTAAGTTGACAAGTTGGGTTAAAAATACATAAGTATTTTAAACCATCCAAGTAACATGTGGAAAGAGGAAGAAATATGGATAATATTTCTATAAAACACATGTTGGGAAAAACTTGGAAAAATTAACTAATCGAGTTAAGATATCGAAATAAGACGCGTTAACGAACCGTACACGGGCAAAACACGAGAAAAATGCCATTGCGGCAAGATAAGAAAATATATATTTTTAAGAAGTCAAATATATATACATCATGGGTGAAACTAATGAACACTTTCCTAAGTGTTAAAGGAATTATTCGTGGGAAAACACATGACATAAACAAATAAGACGTTAAACAAACGTATATACTTAACAAGAAAAATTACACATTTATATATATGTACGCTCGTCTCGGCAAAATTCTAGTATATCTACTTAATGGGAAAGTAGATATGTGGGAAGGAAAGCCGCGACGAGAAGACAAAGATATATATATGTGTATGCCGTACCAACGAGATCCTAGTATATTTATTTGAATGGCAAAATAAATATACGGTATGGTGAGTTGAATCGGGTGTTAAGAATATACAATCGAACGACAAGATCTTAGTATATTTGTTTAAATGGGAAAACAAATGTGCGGCAAAGTGAGTCGGGTCGAGTGTTGAAATATATATTATATCGAGCGATGCGACCTTAAGTATAATTATTTAAATGGGAAAATAATTATATGCTAAGTGAAGTCGAGTCGATGATAATAAGATACAAGTTAAGGAAATATTACCAAGAGTAATATATAACTTGTAACACAAAGGGTAATGTAACGCCAACGAAACCTAGGATACGCACTTAATTAAACGGGATTTGGAATAACTTGTGGTCGGGAGTTGGGTGTACAACTTGCCAAGGCACATGCACTATAGGAATAGTGACTTATACGTCTAGGACGTTTGTAGGTGCGAGACCATCTTTGCTATCCGCCTAGTAAGCCAGACAGAGTTTCAGGTGAGTTTCACGACCCCATTTTAAACTATTTTTACGTTTTTCGGGGGAAAGATATGTTAGGGAAAATGTATGACGGGTTTATTACTTGAGGTGTGACCGCCACTCGGGGTTGAGTCCTCGCCTCTATAATCATTTGTTCAGGGAAATGAAACCGGTGGAATATTTGAATAGTACTATTGGTGCCTGACAAGGCCCACCCCTAATCGATAGCGTCGATTATGCATTAGGTTATGCCTGGGGTGCATATATTCTGAACTTAAGTCGTGGGAAACCGAGTAACGACTTGGAGCGGGGCATATTTATTTTATACGTCTTGGTTTGATTATAGTCTCAAGTAGAATTATAGGAATTTGCAACTCCTATATATTGTCATAACATGGTATTTCCCAAGTATTCAAGTTTTGGAAACTAAAAACCTGTGAACTCACCAATATATTTATATTGACGAAACTTTTAAACATATCTTTCAGGTAATTAGATGAAGGAGAACCGGGCAAGCTGGGTCGAGGAATCCTCCAATGCGGCGTCAAACTTTTGCGGGGTTTCACTTTTATTTCCCAAGGCATTTGGGATATATTTGAGAAACCTCTATGATTGTCTTAAAAAAACAATTTACTTTTGTGTAATATTTGAACAAGATTTGACTTTATAATAAATGACCCATTTTCTTAAATTACTTGTGTTTAGCAATAACCTTGACTTTATGCTTTGAACCGTCGCGCCACGTGTTTCCGCCATTGTCGTGGTGTGACAGAAAGTGGTATCAGAGCCAAGGTTATAGCGAACTAGAGTATTTTCTTTAAAAACTAGACTATAACCGGATTTAGTTCAAAAAGATAAAGTTTTCAAAAAAAAAAAATATATATATATATATATATATACATAGTTGCTAAATGCAAATAAAGTAATTTTTCAAGAAGCATTGGGCATGAGGAGATTCCGACCAAGCTAGCCAGGGGTATCGTTATGCATTAACGTAGTATTAGAGGTTAGAAGGGATACTGATAATGTACGCCTTAACTATCTAATTTAAATTAATTCATATATATACATGTACGGTTCTTTTGCCAGGATGTCGGACGCTGGTAGCATAGCGCCCAGTTACGATAGCAGCATTCAGATCATCCCCGCACCACCGCCTGAGCCAGTCGAGCTGGTTGTACTTGATACGGAAGACGACGACGTGGAGATGAACGTCGCAGGAGGTTCAGATGACGATTCGGACGAGACGGATCCTAGCGAGGATCCTGACTGGGCACCCGCCGTGGTCGACGCGCCGCTACCTATTGTACCGGCCGCACCTTTAGCCCCACGCCCCATCCGAGCTATCAGGGACTTCCCTGAAGGCTGTGCCGGTCCGTCCCGGCCGATCCCAGCCCAGTCGGAGACAGTAGAGTCTCCGTTCGACAGACAGGCTCACGTTGAGCATGAGCCAGCACCTGTACCACACATCCACATTCCTCCAGGCATGAGACTCATGCCGATCTCCCGTGGGAGGAACGGGTGGATATCTGATGACTCGGACGACGAGTCCGTAGCCTCGGTTGAGCACATGCTGGTACCCGAGATCCCAGCTGTTCAGGAGGAGCCAGTGGCTCCAATGATAGAGGACGCACCTGAAGACCCCGTAGCCCCACCAGCACCACTTGAGCCCGCACCTCAGGAGGGGCCAGCCATAGCAGCACATATACTTGAGGGTAGCCCCGCCGATAGCTCTGAGCTACGCAGGGCAGGTATGGCAGCCTTTGCCACCGCGAGCCCTCCCACCCCCACTGTCGTGGTATCCACCCCAGAGTGGGCCACTGTTTCAGAGCCTCTAGTAGCCCCATTAGCCGAGCTTGTACCACCACCCACTGTAGCCATGACACTACCGATCCCTACCCTTCCCAGCATGCCACCTGCACCGTACCCTCTGGGTGCAGGGGACCCTTACATGATGCCGCCCCACTTTACCCTCAGACCACCAGGTTTTACCCCGTTACTTCCACACATACCGATACCAGCCCCCTTTGGGCCGTTCCCATCAGCTCACCCAGATATACCCGGACCATCCCAGCCACCTAGGACGACACCATTATCTGGACCAGCATGGTCCACTGCCATCACCCTAGAGCGAGACTTTCAGACTCTCGCTGACACGGTGCAGCGCACCGTAACACAGGTGGAGCAGCAGACCCGTCTGATGTGGACGAGGATGATTGATGCACGAGACGCTTTGGCGCACTATGCGGAGGAGTTACTGAGCATGGACGCTCAGTGTGGTATTACAGGGGATGCGCACTTTGCGCATCGACAGTTCTTGTATGAGCGTATCATGACGATCAGCATGACGATCAGTATGCATGCACCGCAGTACCAGTATCCGCCACCACCGCCACAGTAGAGATGCATCAGGGATGCACGGAAGAATCACCAGCTTATGTACATAGTAGCAGCAGTATGGTAGTACAGCACGGGTTATGACACTCGTCTGCATTTTGCCTAGCCGTACGGGTATTACGGCACATGATATGATGTTTTATTTATTTCAAAAACAATGTATTGTATGAGGGATGTATTCCACATTTTGTTATTATGAACAAGCATTGTACTAGTATTATTGAAATTAATGAAAAATCTTATTATTATGGTGAAATATGTTGTTGTCTATGATTATTATTGCTTACTCCATATGTTGTGGTTTGTGTATTTGTGTGGTGATGTTGTATTGATTACTATTTATTTTTGTATGATGTGTTGGTATGTTGTGTGATGACTTGGTGTTGATTATTGTGTTCATATTCTGGTTTGTTATTTATGCTTAATATTGTATAAATGTTTGCCAAATTAACCTTTGATAATTATTATTGAAGAAAATGGCACCAGCCACCAGAAGCAACAGCGGTGCAGACGGACTGCCCGCAACACCAGCCGAACTTGAGACCATGATTTCTGAACGCATAGCCCGCGCGATCGCGGAGCACGAAGCTGCTCGCTCCGAACGATCACGTGACTTGACGGGGAGTGACCGACAAGAAACCTCCCCCACTGGTAAGAAGTTGAAAATAATTGATAAAGCGATGGGAGAATATCCTAAAACTCCTACCCCATAATAACATACAACCTTATTAATGCAGAAACGGCCTCGCGAGAGCGTGGCTGCACCTTCAAAGCCTTCCTAGACTGCAAGCCGATCAATTTCAACGGCACGGAAGGATCAGTTGGCCTGGTCAAGTGGTTTGAAAAGACCGAGGCAGTCATTCGTATCAGTGGGTGTACCCCACGTCAGTCAGTCATGTATTCCACCAACTTGTTCTTGGACCAAGCACTGACGTGGTGGAATGGACAGGTACAGTCATTGGGTGATGACACTGCTTACTCCCTGTCTTGGACAGAACTGAAGGAACTCATGATTGCTGAGTACCGCCCGGCGAGCGAGGTACAGAAACTGGAAACTGAGTTCTGGAACCTCACTATGATGGGAGCGGACGTTACTGGTTACACGTCTCGATTCCATGATCTTGCCAGATTAGTGCCACGGTTGGTCACCCCTGAAAACAACAAGATTGAACGTTATTTGTTTGGCTTAGCACCGCAAATACGCAGCATGGTCACTGCTTCTAAACCTACGACCATGCGCGCAGCCATTGATCTTGCGCTAAGCCTCACCGAAGATGCTATACGCATGGCTACACTGATCCGACAAGTTTCGGGATTAAAAATTTCTGAGGCAAGCAGTGTAGAAGCCAAGAATCAGGGGTCAAACTCAGCTGTTGTGTCGAACGACCAGGGTAACAAGCCGAGATTCGGGAAAAGGAAACGGGATGAAGGGAAAAGGGACCGAGCGTCGGGTAGCTCAAGCAAGAAGGGAAAGGGATATGCTGCCACGGGACGTGGTAATGGTAACAAACAGGGAAATCAGGGAAGAAATAATGGGTTGACATGTGGAAAGTGCCACCGCACAGGGCACAAGACTGAAGAATGCCGTTCTGGAGCACCGAAAAATGGAGGGGCTAGACCATGCTTCGCATGCGGGTCGCTGGATCATTGGAAAAAGGATTGCCCCAAGATCAACAACCAGGCCCGCGGACGGGCATTTGTGATTGGAGCCGGTGATGCACGACAAGACCCCAACGTGGTCACTGGTACGTTTCCTCTTAATGGTCATTATGCCTCTGTATTATTTGATACCGGTGCTGACTTTAGCTTCGTATCCATTGAGTTTAAAAGGCTACTTGGACTAAAAACTAGCAAACTAGATACACCCTACTCTATAGAACTGGCTAATGGTAAAACTATTGAAACGAGAGAGGTAGCAAAAGACTGTAAATTAGAACTCTGTGGGCACGAGTTTGGGATTGATCTTTTGCCAGTTGTGTTGGGGAGTTTCGACATAGTTGTTGGCATGGATTGGTTGTCCGCGCACCGTGCCATCGTGATTTGCAACGATAAAGTTATTCAAGTCCCCCTCGCAAGCGGTGAAACTCTCTCAATTCAAGGGGAAAGACACGGGACGCCACTAAGAATTATTTCAAGCATGAAGGCTCGTAAGTGTCTGAGAAAAGGGCTTGTCGCATTCTTGGCACACGTAGTGGACAAGAAAGCCGACGAGCGAAAGTTGGAAGACATTCCAATAGCTAGAGATTTTCCAGATGTATTTCCAGAAGATTTGCCGGGGTTGCCGCCACCTCGACAAGTCGAGTTCCGCATCGACCTCGTTCCCGGAGCTGCTCCTGTGGCGCGATCGCCATACCGCCTAGCTCCATCAGAGATGCAGGAACTGTCCAGCCAGCTACAAGAATTGTTGGACAAAGGTTTTATAAGACCGAGTTTCTCACCTTGGGGAGCTCCCGTCTTATTTGTGAAGAAGAAGGATGGCACATTTCGCATGTGCATCGACTATCGAGAGCTGAACAAGCTAACCATCAAGAATCGCTATCCTCTCCCCAGGATCGACGATTTATTTGATCAGCTCCAAGGTTCCAGCTATTACTCCAAGATCGATTTGAGGTCTGGCTACCACCAGTTGCGTATACAAGAAGAAGATGTACCAAAAACGGCCTTCAGAACCCGGTATGGACACTATGAATTTTTGGTAATGCCGTTCGGCTTAACCAACGCACCAGCGGTTTTCATGGACCTAATGAACCGCGTGTGTAAACCATACCTGGATAAATTCGTCATAGTTTTCATTGACGATATTTTGATCTATTCACGCACCAAAGAAGACCACGAGAATCACCTTCGGTTAATTCTTGAAGTATTACGCAAAGAGAAGCTCCATGCTAAGTTCTCAAAATGTGACTTTTGGATTCGAGAAGTTCACTTTTTAGGCCACGTGGTAAACGAGAAGGGCATACACGTCGATCCCGCCAAGATCGAGGCAATTAAAAATTGGGAAGCCCCTCGAACTCCTACCGAAGTACGACAATTTTTAGGCCTTGCGGGTTATTACAGAAGGTTCATCGAGAACTTTTCAAAGATAGCACAAGCTTTAACCATGCTAACCCAAAAGGATAAGAAATTCGAGTGGACGGAAAAGCAAGAGGCAGCATTCCAATTGTTAAAAGACAAGCTATGTGGCGCTCCGATACTATCACTCCCCGATGGTACGGAAGATTTTGTAGTTTACTGTGATGCCTCACGTCAAGGCCTGGGTTGTGTACTGATGCAGCGAGAAAAAGTAATAGCATACGCTTCCAGGCAACTGAAAATCCATGAGAAGAACTACACTACACACGATTTGGAATTAGGTGCAGTGGTGTTCGCTCTCAAGATATGGAGGCACTATTTGTACGGAACTAAGTGTACGATTTTCACTGATCATAAGAGTTTGCAACACATCTTTGATCAGAAGGATTTAAACATGCGACAACGGCGATGGGTTGAATTATTAAACGATTACGATTGTGAGATAAAGTACCATCCCGGTAAGGCGAACGTCGTAGCCGACGCCTTGAGCCGCAAGGAACGGGTTAAACCATTGCGTGTTCGAGCTTTGGGTCTGACTATCCACACGAATCTGACCGAACGAATTCGTGAAGCCCAAGTTAACGCCCTTAAACCCGAGAATGTCAAAGGTGAAAGGTTACGAAAGATGGTTGATTCACTGGAACCAAAAGCGGACCAGACACTGTATTTCATGAATGGAATTTGGGTCCCAGTATATGGTGGATTGCGTGAGCTAGTATTGGCCGAAGCTCACAGTTCTAGATATTCGGTTCACCCGGGTGCAGACAAGATGTTCCACGATTTGAAGGAACTTTATTGGTGGCCGAATTTCAAAAGGGATATAGCAGCCTATGTTGCGCGATGTTTGACTTGCGCAAAGGTCAAGGCTGAGCACCAGAGACCTTCCGGTTTGCTCCAGCAACCGGAAATACCGGAATGGAAATGGGAACGAATTACCATGGATTTCATTACCAAGTTACCTAGGACAACAAGCGGCCATGACACGATCTGGGTAATCGTTGATCGATTAACAAAATCTGCACACTTCCTTCCGATTCGCGAAACGGACAAGTTGGAGAAACTGACCCGTTTGTACATTAAGGAAGTGGTATCTAAACACGGTGTACCTGTTTCTATCATCTCCGATCGGGATAGTCGTTTCACTTCCAGATTTTGGGAGAGTTTAAATGAAGCCCTCGGTACTCGCCTCGACATGAGCACCGCATATCACCCCCAAACGGATGGGCAAAGTGAACGAACCATCCAGACATTGGAAGATATGTTACGGGCATGCGCGATTGATTTCGGAGGTAATTGGGACACGCACTTGCCATTGGTAGAATTTTCTTACAACAACAGTTATCATACGAGCATTCAAGCCGCACCGTTTGAAGCTCTATATGGGCGCAAGTGCCGATCGCCATTATGTTGGGCGGAAGTTGGAGAAAAACAACTCACCGGGCCCGAAATTGTTCAAGAGACCACGGATAAGGTCTTTTTGATAAAGGAACGCCTCAAAGCGGCCCGGGACCGCCAGAAAAGCTATGCTGATATGAGGCGAAAGCCTTTAGAGTTTCAAGTCGGAGACAGGGTCCTACTAAAAGTGTCACCTTGGAAAGGTGTCGCGCGCTTTGGAAAGCGCGGAAAGCTGAACCCACGATATATTGGACCATTCGAAGTCTTGTCCAGGGTAGGCACAGTGGCATACAAGCTCAAGTTGCCTCAGGAGCTTAGTGGAATACACGACACATTTCATGTGTCAAATTTGAAAAAGTGCCTATCCGACGAAACTCTCATCATTCCAGCCGACGAAATCCAGATTGACGACAAGTTACATTTTGTTGAAGAACCAATCGAGGTAACTGATTGGAAGGTCCAAAAACTAAGGCGCAGCAAGATCAGATTGGTCAAAGTGCGCTGGAATGCCAAGCGTGGACCGGAGTTCACGTGGGAAAGGCTGGACCGGATGAAGCAAAAATACCCCGCCCTATTCGAGAAGACACCTGTACCGGAGAACTCGAAGTGAATTCCGGGACGGAATTCTCTTAACGGGGGGAGAATGTAACAACCGGCAAAAATAAGGTAATTCCGTACAGATTAATTAATATATGATTAACGTAATTAAATGCAATTATGTGTGATTTAATTATCAAGGCCTTAGGAGATAGCAATTTCCAAATAGTGCATAGGAATGCATACGTTTAATGGTAAAGCATGATTGGATCATGTGCGAATAAGCTATCCGGTATGGACGTTGGCAATTACCCGGTAATAATTAAATAAACGAAAAGGATCCCGGACACCCAGGATATAAAAAAAGGGTATTTTCATGAAATATAATGAGTTTTGGAACTCCAAAACCATAAGTGAAAACGTCTTGTACAAATCTCCCGGTAACGAATAAAATGCGCGTACCGCACCCGATACGCGTATAACTCATAATTTCACCCGGCAAAGGCCTAAATAACCAATCAACGCTTAAATTAGACTATATTTAAGGGTTATTAAAGGTATTTTTAATGTCCGAATATCGCGTGATTAAAACCCGAAAAATACCCGAACGACACCCGAACGACGGGGGATTAAACTTAACAAATATTGGGTAAATATTTGAAGTTGTGGACCCCACCTAGACCCATCAAAGGGCCGGCCTTATGGCCACAAAACATCCAAGCTTTGTGTTAATAATAATAATAACCTAAGATCTAGTATAAAGCATGCAACTACAAAAGCCAAAAGGTGTAAGAAACATGGAAGTACAAGGCATGCAAGCTTTTGTCCCCCTTTGTGTAAATTTCGGCCATATGGCCATAAAATCCAAGACAACACTTAGCTAATCATCACACTAGTGTACACATGCATGTGTGAGGTCTTGTATAAAGATTAAGATGGATCATAAGGATTTACCAAGATTACAAGCAAAACTCTCCCTTGTCTCTTCAAAAACCCACGGCCACCACCACTATCCCACATCCATCCAAGATCATTTTTGTACTTCATAAATCTCTTGAATCTTTAGTAATAATCACAAGATCCATGGAAGATTACATGTGATAAGGCTATATATAACATGTGTTAGGGATTTGGATATCAAAGCAAAACTCTTCTCTTTCTTTCTTCTTGTGGCCGTAGGGTATACCACTCCCCCATACATCATTCTTTCAAGTTTTTACATCTCCAAATCACTTAAAACAATCCATCATCCAAACCCCTATTGTGTGTTTCAAGCTTGGAGCTTAACCATTAAGGAAGAACACACTAAACCCCTCTCAAAATCAAAGGTTTTGTCTTCCCTAGCCTTGTGCTAGTAGTAAGCTTCTTAACCTTGTTTTTTATTATCATTATTCATGTATGTGTTCTTAGAAGCAAGTTGTACATGAAGGGTTTAAAAGGTGGTTTGAACATAATCTTTAATAGGTTTTACTTGTGTAAAATAGATGATTAAAGATATGTAAATAAATCATGGATTTGATGATGATAAAGTAATGATCTTGAAAATATATAAAGTTTACACTTAAACTTAGTAGAATGATGATTTGGTTAAGATTGTGAAATGAACTTGAATATGTTAAAAAGTAACTTTAAATCATCTTATTATGATCATCTAAGGTATAATGTATGGTGGAACATATTAGAAGTTCATGGATAAAGAAGATGAAAAATTTATGTAACTTACTTAGAAGAATGATATGTTGTTAAAATGGGCAAATACATAAAACACACATACAAGTAGTCTTACATATGGAATATAAGACTAACAAAAGTGTTTTGATACAAAAATAACTTACCAATAAAAAGTTGAATCTCCAAAGTCTACTATTTTGAGTGAAAAATATTAACTTTGGAAGTTAGAGTGGAAAAATGCAACATTTGAAAGTTAAGGGACTAATATTGTAACTTGGAAAGTTAGAGGACTAAAATGGATATTTTAGAAACTATTAGTCCAAAAAAATGCAAGTATGGAAAGTTTGGTGTCAAAAATGTAAGCAATAAATTCTAAGGATGATTTTGGTAAATACTAGTAGATATACTTGGGTATTTTTGTATAAAAGTATATTTTTGAAAGTTATAAAAATATGGATTATATTAACATAAGGATTTTTATAAAATAGAGATTTTATAAAAATATTAAACAAACTTGAGAAACTTATACAAAAATGAATACTTTTATATAAATGGGAATATAAAAGTGTTGGAAACATTTTTGTAGTTAAGTTGACAAGTTGGGTTAAAAATACATAAGTATTTTAAACCATCCAAGTAACATGTGGAAAGAGGAAGAAATGTGGATAATATTTCTATAAAACACATGTTGGGAAAAACTTGGAAAAATTAACTAATCGAGTTAAGATATCGAAATAAGACGCGTTAACGAACCGTACACGGGCAAAACACGAGAAAAATGCCATTGCGGCAAGATAAGAAAATATATATTTTTAAGAAGTAAAATATATATACATCATGGGTGAAACTAATGAACACTTTCCTAAGTGTTAAAGGAATTATTCGTGGGAGAAACACATGACATAAACAAATAAGACGTTAAACAAACGTATATACTTAACAAGAAAAATTACACATTTATATATATGTACGCTCGTCTCGGCAAAATTCTAGTATATCTACTTAATGGGAAAGTAGATATGTGGGAAGGAAAGCCGCGACGAGAAGACAAAGATATATATATGTGTATGCCGTACCAACGAGATCCTAGTATATTTATTTGAATGGGAAAATAAATATACGGTATGGTGAGTTGAATCGGGTGTTAAGAATATACAATCGAACGACAAGATCTTAGTATATTTGTTTAAATGGGAAAACAAATGTGCGGCAAAGTGAGTCGGGTCGAGTGTTGAAATATATATTATATCGAGCGATGCGACCTTAAGTATAATTATTTAAATGGGAAAATAATTATATGCTAAGTGAAGTCGAGTCGATGATAATAAGATACAAGTTAAGGAAATATTACCAAGAGTAATATATAACTTGTAACACAAAGGGTAATGTAACGCCAACGAAACCTAGGATACGCACTTAATTAAACGGGATTTGGAATAACTTGTGGTCGGGAGTTGGGTGTACAACTTGCCAAGGCACATGCACTATAGGAATAGTGACTTATACGTCTAGGACGTTTGTAGGTGCGAGACCATCTTTGCTATCCGCCTAGTAAGCCAGACAGAGTTTCAGGTGAGTTTCACGGCCCCATTTTAAACTATTTTTACGTTTTTCGGGGGAAAGATATGTTAGGGAAAATGTATGACGGGTTTATTACTTGAGGTGTGACCGCCACTCGGGGTTGAGTCCTCGCCTCTATAATCATTTGTTCAGGGAAATGAAACCGGTGGAATATTTGAATAGTACTATTGGTGCCTGACAAGGCCCACCCCTAATCGATAGCGTCGATTATGCATTAGGTTATGCCTGGGGTGCATATATTCTGAACTTAAGTCGTGGGAAACCGAGTAACGACTTGGAGCGGGGCATATTTATTTTATACGTCTTGGTTTGATTATAGTCTCAAGTAGAATTATAGGAATTTTCAACTCCTATATATTGTCATAACATGGTATTTCCCAAGTATTCAAGTTTTGGAAACTAAAAACCTGTGAACTCACCAATATATTTATATTGACGAAACTTTTAAACATATCTTTCAGGTAATTAGATGAAGGAGAACCGGGCAAGCTGGGTCGAGGAATCCTCCAATGCGGCGTCAAACTTTTGCGGGGTTTCACTTTTATTTCCCAAGGCATTTGGGATATATTTGAGAAACCTCTATGATTGTCTTAAAAAAACAATTTACTTTTGTGTAATATTTGAACAAGATTTGACGTCATAATAAATGACCCATTTTCTTAAATTACTTGTGTTTAGCAATAACCTTGACTTTATGCTTTGAACCGTCGCGCCACGTGTTTCCGCCATTGTCGTGGTGTGACAGACTGTATGTTCTCCTTATTGAGAATCCAGTTGAGAACCGAATTCATGAATCGATTAAGCGAAAACAACTCGATTTCAGACGGGAGATTCGATACGAGACAGAAACATATGATAACAACGTCATCACAGATTCGTATTACTACAGAAACGGTTACAGACACTGTCATCAGTAGGATAAACGTCTATCTCGTGGCCAGGGGAGGTCGGGCATGACCTCCCCCTTGAGAGCATTCAAAGTACAAACTCAAATCACCAAAATAAACAATAACACATGAGATTGCTATTTATAGTCCAATATCCAAAAGCCACCTTCGCCCCTTTTGGATGGTCGAATGTGGAGCATTTCCACATTCGCCCATTTGTAATGGTCGAATGTGGAAAACTTCCACATTCGCCCAGTGTATATAGGTCGAATCTAGCTTTGGTATTGTCCTATATTTTACAAATGCATCAGATCCATAAAATGCCCTTATGGATCACCACAATCTCATGTAACAACATACAAAGACTCAACCCTAGTCTATTCGACAGTGACTTCCACAGAAAGTGCATCAACACTTATAAATGGAGTCGTGAGATGGAAGGAATGCTTGGCTGAAGCTGTTACATGGGACACAATTGCATGGTTTGCTGCACTCATTGCAATGGCTACCTTAAAAAATACGGTCTTATCCTATGGTTTAGTAAAAACGTTGTCAAGGTATGTTTTTCATCGATCACATCATATATTTGTACTAGAATGAATATTTGATCAATCATATATTTGTAATAGAATGGTTTTTCGATTAAGGCAAAACACATTTATTTTTCGTTTTTAATACTTTCAGAGCTGTTTCGACTTTGGGGCCACTATATAAACCAAGGAGACCCTAGGTTCGAACACACTCCAAAAACTTCCCCGAAATCACCATCTAGTCTCTACAGCAATCTGTTCTTCTTCTTCTTTAAGGTACCCTTCGGGTTTTTAGAGCCAACTCCGACAGTTCAACTGCTCCGGCTATTGTACCCTGGGAAACAAAACGAGCTCTTGTAATAGAATCAGAATTTGTTTTAAGAGCCCCGTGTCCAACATGATTCTCAGCCATAATTCCCATCTTCTACTCCTTTCTTGTATTTACATTATTTTTTAGTTGTGATCGTATTGTATTTTGCTTTCATATTTCTTTGTAATCGTAATAAAAATTTGTTTATTTTATTTTATATACAAACGGTTCTTACAATCTTAAAACAAATTTTTAAAACACCGTTTGTGTATATCAAAACCATTCTATTTGTGATTCATACCAGTTTTGTTTCACATAGTTTGTGTTTTAAAAAACAGATTTTATTGGTTTTCGAAACAATAAACTCACTGTTGGTCTTTGTTGCTACAACAAATAACTGCCTAACGATAGTTCTGAGTCACAAGGGAGGTTCAGGGGTTCAAGGGTTCCACTTTGCCTAACGCAGGTCGTGGTGTCCTTCTACGTTGCAAACGTAGAAGGAGGTTCAAGGTTATTTTTCTTGTTTTAGATGCTTTAAGGTTCTGGTTTGAGATGTACTCAAAACCAGAAATGGGAGTTCTTGAGATCCGAGTGGAGAGAAATATTCTTCCACATGCAAGACCAAAAGAATTAGAAGAGTGAAGTGAGAGTGATTGTGATGGTGTCCAGAGCTGAGGAATCAGCCTCTGATTTATAGAGAAAGGAGATCTCCCTAAGGAGAAAGCATCTTGCCTTGAGCCTTGTTGCAACTAAAGGACATCCCACAAATGGTAAGTGGCTGCTATGGACCTGCGGTCTGTTGGCTGATGTTACTCCATCAGCTTATCTGTCTTGATCGATGAAAAAGATGACGGGACAAGTCATCTTTTTGACTTAGGATGCTCCTGGTTGTCCGAAGCCTTGTAGGCTTCAACCCTTTAAGCATTGTTCAGTAATGTTGTATATTTATGTTTGCTTTAGGCTACCCACGTCATCAGCCCCCCAAGTCAGAAGGTTTGATGAGGTAGCTTGAAAGCTTCTGACTGTTTCCTAGTTTATCCTTTGCTTGAAAGGTTCGAGGGTTCGCTGTGATTTAGGCGGTTATTACTCAGCAGTTTCAATGTTGATTGGACTGTTGATGTGACATCTGGCAGTTCGCTCAGACTAATTACTGCATGTCATTATTATTACGGTTTTTTGAATTAAAATAACCGTTTGATTTTTTCTTTTTTAAACCTTTTGTACTTCAATTTTTACTTTACCTTTTTCTTTTCTTCATCTTCATCCTCTCAAACACTTCATCCATCTTAGGGTTTCGTGATTTTTCACCACAGCAGGTTAGTTTTTCTTCTTCTTGCTTTGTTTACTGATCATCCTTTTGAGCATAATGGGCGCTAAAAAGGACATGGCCGTTACGTTTTCAACTCTTTCTCAGAAAGAGGTAGAATCGTTTTGTGCCGAATGGGATATTGATTTGTCGTTCAAACCTGTTGCTCCTGGTAAAAAACTCTCTGTTTCCGAGTGTCCATCTGGTTCTATTGCTTAGTACTGTCGTCATTTTGAATTTGCAAACCTTCGTTATCCTTTTTCTGTATTTTTGTTGAATGTTCTTGAGTATTATAGGGTTTCCCTCGGTCAGATCCATCCACATGGTGTTGGCCGTGTTTTGCACTTTGAATGTCTTTGTAGAGCCTTAGGGTATGATCCCACTCTATTGATGTTCAGGCGCCTTGCCAAGAATGGTGACTGGTTCACCTTCGAGGGGTCATCAGTGGAGACTAACCTTCTCTCTTCCCATGTTACAACGGTTGGTTAGTGGAAGAATAGGTTCTTTTGGGTGTCTGACTCTATTTTCCCTTTTAAGCCTGTGTGGAGGCATCCTGAGGCCGTTCTTAATGAAGGGGAACCCTCAGAGTCTGAACTAGATGATACCTTCCTAACAACTCTTAGAGCCTGTCCTTCAAGGCTTCGTCCATTTGCTGAACCTTTCTTAGTATTATCCGGTGTTAGCACTCGTTAAGACAAGCCGGGTAGAGATCCTGTTGTGATGAAGGATGGTCAGGGTATGAATTTTGTTTATTGTTGATTTCTTTTACTTTCTTTGTTTCTTCCTTATGTGTTCTGTTTTTGCAGTTATGTCGGCTCTTGACTTTATCAAAGGTGGATGATGCTTCGGGCGTTGTATTTTCTGATGCTGAAGCAGCAGATGGGGAGGATGCACTGACCAAATATCAGAAAGGGAGGTATGATGGGACCAACTATGTTGCTGTCCCTAATGTGAAGGGTTTTGCTAAAGCCAGTTCTTCCAAGGTTTCAACAAGGAGGTCAAGCAGGCGGCTTTTGAAGGCTGCTAAGCCTGCTGATCCTTCTGAAGCAGTGACGGTTAGTGATGATATTGAGGATTCTGAAGATGAGCAAGATCAGACCATGGATGATGTTCCTGTGGATGCTGTTGTTAAGAAAGGTAAGGGTAAGAAGGTGAAGGTTGGAGTGGTGAAAGAAACAGATGTGTCAGCTAGCTTTGATGAGGAAGGTCTGTATGTTCCTGGGTGGAACGTGAAGTCTAGTGATAACTTTAAGTCTTCGGCTATTTGTGAGGAGGTTCTTGCACACTTTGCTACTCCTGGTGCCAAAGCTTGTCTTGAGGGTTTGGATGATGATGCTCTGTTGGCAAAGATGATGGTGGGTACTTGTAACCTTGCTGCTATGCTACCAGAGGGGATTAGCAGGTTTAGGAAGGTTATGGGTAAGTATAGTGACTTTGCCAAGAAGAAGAGGGAGATGAAACAGTCCATTGCTGACATGAAGAAGGATGCTGAGGAGTATGCTAAGAAGGAGGTTACTTTGATTTCCCTTATTGATGAATTGAAGAAAGGGCATGAGGCTGAGATGGCAAGGCATGAAGCTGCTATTCTTAAGGTGGAGGCAGATCAATTGGCTTTGGAAGCAGAGAAGAAGGCTTTTGAAAGTGAAAAGAGGGGGTTGGAGGCTTCCCTTGCTGCTGCCCAAAGTGATAACAAATGGCTGATTGAAGAAGGATTTCAGCAAGTCGTTACCTACCTTCTTCATTCCACCGAATTCAACTCTGCCCTTGGGGAGGTATATACCAAGCTTTTGACCCATGGTAAGCATGCTGGCTTTGTTGCAGGGTTTAAAGCTCATGAGTCTGGCCAAGTTTTGGAAGAATCTCCCTTTTATCAGCCTGACTCCTTGGATGTTTTTAAGGAGACTGTCCTTAAGATGGAACACACCAGCTACCCTTATGTTGCACAAGTCTCTTCTTACTATGGAAAACCCTTGAAGGAGCTGAAAGAATTGAAGCCTGCTGGTTTAAACGAAGTTGTTTCTGCAAAGGTGCTTCAATCTGTTTCAAGGAAGAGGGCACATTCTGGTGATAGTGAAGAGACGTTGGATGTGGCTGAAACATTTTCCAAGGATGCTAGTGTTGAAGCTTCAGAAGCTGGACTTGTGGAGAAGGTTCCAAAGAAAGGGAAGAAGGCAAAGAAGGCGAAGGTGGTCAAGGCTGTGAATGAGGATGAAGCCTCTAAGCCTTCAGAGTCTGGTGGTGATGTCTGAACTTCCCATTCGTAGCTTTCTTAGCATCTTGGTTTGTTAAAACAATTAACTTTGTGTTTGTGTTTCTAAGTACTTTTTATCTTTTGTTGGAACCTTCAGTGGTTCCTTGATGGTTATGGGCTGTAGCCCCTTGAACAATTATGCTACTTGTTGGCTTTGTTAAAAGCCTTTAAATGTTAAGTCTTTGTGGCTGGTGTTTAAGTTTTATCGTTGTTTTTCTGTTGTCATTTATGTTTGTCTTTGCTGTTTGGGAATGTTTATCCGGTAGCACCTTCAAAGATTGAATGCTGCAGTCATTCATCCTTAAGGTAGTCTAGGCAAACATGTCACCATCCATCCTATATACAACACTTAATCAAGTGTTTTCAATATATTTTCGTAAGTTTGTTTTCTAAACTTAAGGAACGATTGGTGTAGGTTGTTCAAACCTGTCTATGAGATTCTTAAAAGTGTTTTTTGTTTATCTCATGGAGTAGGATTGATTTAGGAACTCACTGTAACACCCCAACGGATGGCGGAAACATCGGGGTGCCACGTATTGATGATTGTTTCAGTAGCACATGGTATAATATAAATTTTAAATAATTTATTCAAACATAATATCCAAATATAAAATGATGTCTAGGAATTCAATACATGATATCAAATAACAAAACTTCAATAACTTCAAATAAAACTTCATGTTAAATCCTCATGCTAACTCAAGCCTCAGCTTCATTGTTACCTGAAACATGTTAATTTTGAAAGTATTTTGGGTCAACAAAAGTTGGTGAGAATTACATAGGTTTTTGATAATGAAATGTTGTGCAATTCATGTGTCATGTCAATCTAGCCCATATGTGAGAACATACTAGAAATAAATCGAGTGCATAATCAACCCTAATGACTGTGATAATATGATACATACCATACGCTCATGGTCCACTTGAATATGTTATGCAGTAATAAACACCCACGCAACCTTTGTAGGAGGCACGTATCCGGGTGGGATTGTCAGTCCAATAGATCTATCAATGTATACCGTCGGCTTGTACGGAGTTAATGATTATGCTAGAATGGTGCTTACTCTAATCATGCTCAAGACATAATGCAACATAGAAAACACATAGACACATTGATGATTGAATTGCAATGATAATGTTATAACATGTTTCACCCCAAAAATGGTGATAAATAAAAGGGGCTATGTAAAACTCACCTTAGCAAATGTTAAACTTCTTGAAAAGATGAAATAATAGTGTTGCCCAAAATAATGCCAAATATCACCCTATAATAAGGTAATAAATAATAAGTCTAAGTCTAATTAATTTATAAGTGTATCCTAGGGTTTCGATTTGGGGATATCCAATTGTTGAATTTAAGATAAAATGTTAATTAAATAAAGGGAAATTTGATAATTAAATAAAAGAAAGTCTTTTTATAACATTTGAATTTAGAATGTACACAATAAAGTGTTTGAAATATAAAAATAATTTTTATAAAATTATTTCATTTAAAATAGATTTTTAAATCTATTTATTACAAATTGCAAATATTTAACTTTAATATTCAAAAAAATACTAAATTTAAAGAATTTCTATTTTAAAAATCATATTTCTGTTCTAAATATTTAAAAATAAATTGTATAAAATTTTGGTGCAAAAACAATGAAAATTGAATTTATTATGATTTAATTATGATTAAATCTAACAAAAATTGATTAAAAATATAAAATAAATGATTTTTCAGAATTAAAAATCATTTCAGTAAAGTTTAACTTTATACAAACTCAGGATAATTTTTGTAGAATTTAATAAAATTGTTTTGATATTTTAATGGATTTTTATAAATATAATAGTATAAAATTGATTTAATTATTATAAATATTAAATAAATGAATTTTTGAAAAATAAAAATTGTGAATAAAACTTTTAACTCAGATTTAATAAATGTAATTTTTTTAGAATTTATAAAATAGTTTTAATATTTAAAAATGAATTTATAAGATTAAAATGTTTAATATATATATTATTAGTTTGTTGTTTTTTTAAAAAAAATAAAAAGAAACAAAAAGAAGGCCGTAGCCGGGACTCGAACCCGGGAGCCTTGGGTATTAGACCATGGTCACAACCACTTGTCCTAGGCCAGTGGTTGTGATGATCTCTGATTAAAATTAATTTTATACGCGATATGAAATCGAGTTTATCCCCAAATTACAAAGCACGAACCCTAGATTTTTCAATCAGGCAAACCACACATTTTGAACCCGATTAATGTTAGGGTTTTTGTTGTATGTTTGCCGACTAACAAAACCCACAAAAACAATTGAACTTACAGTGTTGAATTGTGTTCGTTTGCCCGGTCAAAGCCAAAAGTCAAACGACGATCAAAAAAGCTAATTATCAGAGTGTTTCAGAATAATTGGAGGTTAAGAGAGATATGTGAGCGAGTTGTGAAGGTTCGTAGCACATCAATTTATAGTGGGGATCGATGGGTTGGGTTAATTGGTAGGTTGACCTAAGATTAATTGTCAAACGCGTATGGGTTTTAAATTTGGTCAATGATTGATTGTAATTAGCGTGTAATCGAAGTCATACAGGGCCGGTCATCGAGCATCGTTGCTATTTTTGGATCAATCACAATTTAATTGTGATTGATTGAGCAAACGCGTCACAGTTGACTTTCCAAAGTCAGCTGTGAAGGTTTTTAAAAACAAGCATAAAGTAAATTCGCGTCCGGGTTTAATCAGATTGATGGCTTAGCCCAGTTGGTTAAGCGTTGTGTTGGCTTGGACTTTGGCGCGGGTTCGAACCCCGGCTGGAGCAAAATTATTTTTTTGATATAATTATCACACAACCATATATAATATAATATATATATAAGGTATTAGGGTTCCAATAAAGCGACAAAAATAATTAATGCGAATGTAAAGGATAAAACTTGACGTTTTTTATTAATAACGAACGTGTAACGTACAAGTTTAAATGCGTAATGTTACAGTCTCCCCTACTTTTAGGAACTTCGTCCCGAAGTTGGAGTTGGAGAGTCTGGTGGGAAGAGATGTGGATATTTCGACTTCATCTGGTCTTTACGTTCCCAAGTGAACTCTGGGCCTCGTTTAGATTCCCAACGAACCTTAACGATCGGAATACGACTGCGCTTGAGTTTCTTGACTCCCGTATCAACAATCTCGACGGGTTTTTCGATAATGTGCATGCTTTCATCGATTTGCACATCCTCAAGAGGAACATGAAGGTTCTCATCCGTTAAGCATTTCTTGAGATTCGAAACATGGAAGGTCGGATGAACATTGCTTAGCTCAGGTGGAAGTTCAAGTTTGTAAGCCACTTTTCCAACTCTGTCAAGAATTTTGAAGGGGCCTACGTATCGAGGAGCTAGTTTTCCCTTTCTACCGAAACGAATTACTCCTTTCCAAGGGGATACCTTAAGTAGTACAAGGTCCCCAACTTGAAATTCCAAGGGTTTACGACGTTTATCAGCATAACTCTTTTGGCGACTTCTAGCCTTGAGAAGATTATCCTGAATAAGCTGAATTTTGTCTGTGGTTTCCTGGATTAGTTCGGGTCCAGTAATACGAGCTTCACCAACCTCAGTCCAACAGACAGGTGAACGACATTTCCGACCATAGAGTGCCTCAAAAGGAGCCATGTTAATGCTGGCGTGATAACTGTTGTTGTATGAAAACTCAACCAAAGGAAGATGAGAATCCCATGCGCCGCCAAAATCGATGACGCATGCCCTGAGCATATCCTCAAGTGTCTGGATGGTTCGTTCAGTCTGACCATCAGTTTGAGGGTGATAAGCAGTACTCAGGTTCAACTTGGTACCCAAAGCATCTTGTAGAGACTCCCAAAAGTGAGAGGTGAAACGACCATCGCGATCAGAAATAATGTCCAAAGGTATACCATGACGACATACGATTTCACTTACGTACATCCTTGCCAACCTTTCCACAGAATACTTCTCACGAATAGGTAGGAAGTGAGCTGACTTGGTCAAACGATCGACGATTACCCAAATACTGTCGAAACCTTTGGGTGTACGAGGGAGTTTGGTGATGAAATCCATAGCTATGCTCTCCCATTTCCAGACAGGAATCTCTGGTTGTTCAAGCATACCAGATGGTCGTTGATGTTCAGCCTTGACCTTGGAACAAGTGAGACATTTTGCAACGAAAAGAGCAATGTCTTTCTTCATACCAGGCCACCAATAAGAATAACGAAGATCTTGGTACATCTTGTCAGCTCCAGGATGAATAGAATAACGAGACTTATGAGCCTCGTTCATGAGAAAAGTACGAAGATCATCACGGTCGGGAATCCACAGTCGGTTAAGGAAATAAAGAAGACCATCGGGTTTGGTTTCAAGTTGAGTTTCAGCACCACAAGACATTTCATCGTACATGTTACCTTGGGTGACTGATGTGTGTTGAGCCTGGAGAATGCGATCTTGAAGATTAGTACGAACTCTCGCACATTGTAGTTTGACACGCTCTTTACGACTAAGTGCGTCGGCCACAACATTCGCCTTGCCAGGATGGTAGCGAATTTCGCAATCATAGTCGTTAAGTAATTCAACCCAACGTCGTTGCCTCATGTTAAGATTCTTTTGGTCAAAGACATGTTGGAGACTTTTGTGGTCCGTGAACACCACACATTTGGTCCCATAAAGGTAATGTCTCCAAATCTTGAGTGCAAAGACAACAGCGCCCAATTCAAGATCATGAGTGGTATAATTCTTTTCGTGAGTCTTGAGTTGTCGAGATGCATAAGCAATAACCTTTCCTCGTTGCATGAGAACACAACCAAGACCCTGGTTCGATGCATCACAGTAGACCACGAAATCATCATTACCATCAGGTAGAGACAAGATAGGAGCTTCACAGAGTTTCAGCTTAAGAGTTTCGAATGCTTCCTCTTGCTTAGGTCCCCACTTGTAGGGCTTACCCTTGTGAGTTAAGGTAGTGAGAGGAACAGCGATCTTGGAGAAATTGGCGATGAATCGACGATAATAACCAGCCAAACCAAGAAAAGAACGGACTTCAGTTGGAGTTTGAGGAACACTCCAATTTTTCACAGCTTCGATCTTTGCGGGATCAACATGAATCCCGTTCATATCAATGACATGTCCCAAAAATTGAACTTCCTTAAGCCAAAATTCGCATTTTGAGAACTTGGCATACAGTTGTTCTTTCTTTAGGAGATTCAAGATAGAGTGAAGATGTTGCTCGTGATCGGATTTTGATTTAGAGTAAATCAAAATATCATCGATGAAGACGATCACGAATTTGTCGAGATAGGGTCTACAAACCCGATTCATCAAATCCATAAATACTGCGGGAGCATTGGTCAACCCAAAAGGCATAACCATGAATTCATAGTGACCATAGCGTGTGCGAAAAGCTGTCTTGGGAATATCTTCATCGTGGACTCTAAGCTGATGATAACCAGAACGGAGATCAATCTTCGAGAAGTGGGTTGCTCCTTGAAGTTGATCGAAGAGATCGTCAATCCTAGGAAGTGGATAACGATTCTTGATGGTGAGTTTGTTGAGTTCACGGTAGTCAATACACATCCTAAGAGAACCATCCTTCTTTTTAACGAACAAGACAGGGGCTCCCCATGGAGAAGAACTAGGGCGAATGAACCCCTTATCAGAAAGTTCCTGTAATTGACTGGCAAGTTCTTGCATCTCAGAGGGTGCAAGACGATAAGGAGCTTTAGCGACAGGATTAGCACCAGGAACAAGATCAATACGAAATTCCACTTGTCGAGCAGGAGGCAAACCAGGTAAATCCTCTGGAAAGACTTCAGGATAGTCTCGAATAATAGGAATGTCTTGGATACTTTTGCCTTTGTCCTTCTTCTCTATCACGTTAGCTAAGAAGGCTGTATACCCCTTTCGTAAGTACTTTTGGGCAGTAGTACAAGACATAAGCTTAAGCTCACCACAGGGTTTCTCACCATAGATCTTCAAAATTTCACCAGATTCGAGAGGAATGCGTATGACTTTCTCGAAGCACAGAATTTCGGCACGATGAGTTGACAACCAGTCCATGCCTACAATAACATCAAAACTACCAAGATGCATGGGGATGAGATCGATAGGGAAGGTATGATCGTCGAGGTTCAACAAGCAGTTACGAATAATAGAGTCGATCGAAATAGACTTCCCGTTAGCTACCTCTACCACGAAAGGTTCTTCTAGATTAGTGTGGGGTAAGTTAAGTAAAGGTTCAAACTTCAGTGACACAAATGACTTATCAGCTCCCGAATCAAATAATATGGATGCATAGTGGTTATTAATGAGAAACGTACCATTCACCACTTCGTTGTTGTCACGAGCCTGGTTAGCGTTGAGATTGTAAGCGCGACCTCGAGCACCTTGGTTCTGGTTGCGGTTCTGGTTTTGGTTTTGGTTTTGGTTTTGGTTTTGGTTTCGGTTACGATTAGGGCAGTTGTTGATGTAGTGGTTAGGGTTGCCACACTCGTAGCATTGACCACGAGTAGGCCTGTTGTTTTGTTGGTTGGGAGCTGGGTTGTTGTTGTCTTGGGTAGTAGGAGGGGCTCGACAGACGTTCACCAGGTGACCATATCTTTGACACTTGGTACAAAAACGACATGGCACCTGTGCTGGATGATGGTACTTGCAAGTGTTGCACAAAGGGTGAGGTCCGGTGTATGGTTTCTTGGCTGGGTTTTGGGCAGCAGGTGGAGTAGCAGCAACCATATAGTTTCAAGCCTTGCGCTTTTTGTTGCTTGAGGTCTCAGGCTTGACTTCAATTGCAGGCTGTGGAGTGTCTTTGGCAACCGTCTTCTTAGTGCCCTTGCGGAAGAGAGTACCGTTCTTCACGTGATTATCAGTAAGAGTGGCCGCTAGTCGTTTGGCCTCTTCCAAAGTTGCAGGATTTCTACCCCAAACGGTGTCCTGGATTTGCATGGGCAGACCACCGATGTACTTCTCGATGGCTACCGGTAGAGGAGTAACTTTGTGAGGCAACAATAAGCTAAGCTCATGAAAGCGGGTGTTGTAGGCAAGGTTTTCCCCACTATCTTGAGCTAAGGTGTGGAACTCATCCTCAAGCTTCTTAACTTCATTGCGAGGACAAAACTCTTCCTTCATGACCTCCTTGACTTGGTCCCATGTCATAGCAAGAGCAACCTCGGCCCCACGAGTACGCTTTTCTTCATTCCACCAAGTGAGTGCTCGTTTATGGAGGACACTCATGGCGTAACGAACCTTGAAGTTGTTGGGGCATTCACTGTTGATGAAGGTATTCTCAATACCCTCGAACCATTGGAGGAGTCCTGTAGCTCCTTCTTCACCACTAAACTTTGGAGGGTTACAAGAGTTGAAATGCTTAAGGGTGCAGGCTTGGGGTCCATTTCCATTGCCATTGCCGTTCCCATTCCCGTTCCCGTGACCATTCCCGTTGCCGTTCATTTGGATGACCTGAGCGAGTAAATTGGGAACCAGAGTTGCGATTTGCTGCGCCATTTGTTGAGAAATGATCGCAGCCAGTTGAGCATCGACCCCATTGTTGTTGTGGTTAGGAACTTGGTCATGGTTATGGTTATCACCACCTTCTTCGTGGTTCTCACCATTGCTGTTGCGAGTGCTGCGACGAGGAGGCATGATCTGTAATAGACACAATGAAATGAATGAGAGTTTATATAAGGAATGTAATCATTTATTCATTAATTAAAACGAATAAACGAAAACGTTGACTTATCAAAGATTCTAAATTCTAATAACATATGAAGACATGCTTTAGCCTATAAGTGAACACTCATCCCGAGAATTCCCAGGTAGGCATCCGGGTCCCTCGTCTGATTGGGATATATGCGCAATGCCAGCCTAGACAGAAGACTCAGAATACAGGCGTTCACCCTTCCAGATTGCACGTGTTCGTTATTAAAATCTAGAACTTCGACGAGATCTCAAGGGGGTTCAGGTTAAACCTGAGGATTTTGTCCTATTAATCTAATGGTGGATCAGGATTGCAGCAGACGAATAAGAGTAGTCACATGTAGGTTTAGGGTTATATAAGGCATAGGATAAGGATAGGATTAGGGAAGCAATTAGGGTTACAAGTAAGAGGAGCAAGTACTGTTTAAGTCCCTAAGGTTATAGTCTAGATTATTTCTAATAACCTAATTCCCTATAACCAAGGCTCTGATACCAATCTGTAACACCCCAACGGATGGCGGAAACATCGGGGTGCCACGTATTGATGATTGTTTCAGTAGCACATGGTATAATATAAATTTTAAATAATTTATTCAAACATAATATCCAAATATAAAATGATGTCTAGGAATTCAATACATGATATCAAATAACAAAACTTCAATAACTTCAAATAAAACTTCATGTTAAATCCTCATGCTAACTCAAGCCTCAGCTTCATTGTTACCTGAAACATGTTAATTTTGAAAGTATTTTGGGTCAACAAAAGTTGGTGAGAATTACATAGGTTTTTGATAATAAAATGTTGTGCAATTCATGTGTCATGTCAATCTAGCCCATATGTGAGAACATACTAGAAATAAATCGAGTGCATAATCAACCCTAATGACTGTTATAATATGATACATACCATACGCTCATGGTCCACTTGAATATGTTATGCGGTAACAAACACCCACGCAACCTTTGTAGGAGGCACGTATCCGGGTGAGATTGTCAGTCCAATAGATCTATCAATGTATACCGTCGGCTTGTACGGAGTTAATGATTATGCTAGAATGGTACTTACTCTAATCATGCTCAAGACAAAATGCAACATAGAAAACACATACACATTGATGATTGAATTGCAATGATAATGTTATAACATGTTTCACCCCAAAAATGGTGATAAATAAAAGGGGCTATGTAAAACTCACCTTAGCAAATGTTAAACTTCTTGAAAAGATGAAATAATAGTGTTGCCCAAAATAATGCCAAATATCACCCTATAATAAGGTAATAAATAATAAGTCTAAGTCTAATTAATTTATAAGTGTATCCTAGGGTTTCGATTTGGGGATATCCAATTGTTGAATTTAAGATAAAATGTTAATTAAATAAAGGGAAATTTGATAATTAAATAAAAGAAAGTCTTTTTATAACATTTGAATTTAGAATGTACACAATAAAGTTTTGAAGTATAAAAATAATTTTTATAAAATTATTTCATTTAAAATAGATTTTTAAATCTATTTATTACAAATTGCAAATATTTAACTTTAATATTCAAAAAAATACTAAAATTAAAGAATTTCTATTTTAAAAATCATATTTCTGTTCTAAATATTTAAAAATAAATTGTATAAAATTTTGGTGCAAAAACAATGAAAATTGAATTTATTATGATTTAATTATGATTAAATCTAACAAAAATTGATTAAAAATATAAAATAAATGATTTTTCAGAATTAAAAATCATTTCAGTAAAGTTTAACTTTATACAAACTCAGGATAATTTTTATAGAATTTAATAAAATTGTTTTGATATTTTAATGGATTTTTATAAATATAATAGTATAAAATTGATTTAATTATTATAAATATTAAATAAATGAATTTTTGAAAAATAAAAATTGTGAATAAAACTTTTAACTCAGATTTAATAAATGTAATTTTTTTAGAATTTATAAAATAGTTTTAATATTTAAAAATGAATTTATAAGATTAAAATGTTTAATATATATATTATTAGTTTGTTGTTTTTTTAAAAAAAAATAAAAAGAAACAAAAAGAAGGCCGTAGCCGGGATTCGAACCCGGGAGCCTTGGGTATTAGACCATGGTCACAACCACTTGGCCTAGGCCAGTGGTTGTGATGATCTCTGATTAAAATTAATTTTATACGCGATATGAAATCGAGTTTATCCCCAAATTACAAAGCACGAACCCTAGATTTTTCAATCAGGCAAACCACACATTTTGAACCCGATTAATGTTAGGGTTTTTGTTGTATGTTTGCCGACTAACAAAACCCACAAAAACAATTGAACTTACAGTGTTGAATTGTGTTCGTTTGCCCGGTCAAAGCCAAAAGTCAAACGACGATCAAAAAAGCTAATTATCAGAGTGTTTCAGAATAATTGGAGGTTAAGAGAGATATGTGAGCGAGTTGTGAAGGTTCGTAGCACATCAATTTATAGTGGGGATCGATGGGTTGGGTTAATTGGTAGGTTGACCTAAGATTAATTGTCAAACGCGTATGGGTTTTAAATTTGGTCAATGATTGATTGTAATTAGCGTGTAATCGAAGTCATACAGGGCCGGTCATCGAGCATCCTTGCTATTTTTGGATCAATCACAATTTAATTGTGATTGATTGAGCAAACGCGTCACAGTTGACTTTCCAAAGTCAGCTGTGAAGGTTTTTAAAAACAAGCATAAAGTAAATTCGCGTCCGGGTTTAATCAGATTGATGGCTTAGCCCAGTTGGTTAAGTGTTGTGTTGGCTTGGGCTTTGGCGCGGGTTCGAACCCCGGCTGGAGCAAAATTATTTTTTTGATATAATTATCACACAACCATATATAATATAATATATATAAGGTATTAGGGTTCCAATAAAGCGACAAAAATAATTAATGCGAATGTAAAGGATAAAACTTGACGTTTTTTATTAATAACGAACGTGTAACGTACAAGTTTAAATGCGTAATGTTACACTCACCCCTTATATAGGTCCGTTTATCCCTCGAACCTATTGAGCGATATGGCCTGGGAGCTCATCCCCTTACATGGTCTCTACCATGGAGTTTCTTGCAAGGTTCTCAACCTAAACTTAGGATAGAAAGACAAAGTTTCTAAAAGAGGATCAAATGATCCTTTCATTCATTAGATGGGATAACATTACATCATTTGGAAAAGAACAACATTTTGTTACAACTTAAACAAAGAACCTTTTGAGGTTCTTGCCGTTCCAGTGACGGGGGAGCTTTTTGCCTTCCATGCTTGCCAATTTATAGGATCCCCCTTTGTGGGATTCTAGGATTGTGTATGGGCCTTCCCACTTGGGTCCTAGATTCCCTTGACTTTCCTTCTTGCTTGCTTCGTTGTTTCTCAAGACCAGGTCGCCGGGCTTGAATCGTTCGTGCTTAACCCTGGCGTTGTAGTAGGACTCCATCTTTTGTTTGTATTGAGCTTCACGGATTGCTGCTGAGTCCCTTGCTTCTTCCAGGAGATCAAGGTTAAGCAGTGATTCTTGTTCATTTGCTTGGATATCGACGTGAAAGGTTCTTGGTGTGGTGATTCCGATTTCAGCAGGTATCACTGCTTCAGATCCAAAGGTAAGGCTGTAAGGCGTTTTCTTGTTGCTTGTCTTCTCAGTGGTTCGAATTGCGCAGAGAACGCTTGGCAGTTCTTCCAACCAGTTTCTTCCTTGTCTTCCTAGTCTAGCCTTGATCCCTTCAACCACACTCCTATTCATTCTTTCGACTTGGCCGTTCGACTGGGGGTATGCCACAGAACTGAAGACTTGAGTTATCTGGTACTCCTTGCACCAAGCACTGAATGGTTTCTCTGCAAATTGCTTGCCGTTATCCGTTACAAGCACCCCAGGTAGGCCATACCGGCAAATGATGTTTTCCCAAACGAAGTCAATTATCTTTTTTCCGGATATTTTCCCTAAGGGCTTCACTTCTGGCCATTTTGTGAAGTAATCTACTCCCACCAATAGGAATTTAACCCCTCCTTTTGCTGGTGGGAAGGGTCCAACGATATCCATTCCCCATTTGTAGAACGGCCAAGCTGAATTAACAGGCACTAAATCATGCTTGGGACTTTTGGGGACTGGGGCGTGAATTTGGCAGGCTTCACATCTTTTCAGCTGCTCTGATGCATCTCGATGCATGGAAGGCCAGAAATATCCCAGGTTCATAAGCTTTGCCACAACTGACCTTGGACCGCAGTGGGCTCCGCAGATTCCTTCATGAACTTCCTTAATCAGGTACTTGCTCTGTTCGGGTCCTACACATCGGAGCAGTGGGGCTAGATACCCTTTTTTGTAAAGCATCTCATCTTGTATGGTATACTGCTTCGATTTGTTTCGGATCCTTTCAGCTTCAACAGGGTCCTGTGGTAGTTCTCCCTTTTGTAGGAACCTTACAAACGGAGTCATCCAGTTTGGTTCATTTTCAGTGATGACGTCTTGGACTTCCAACTCTGATATGGCAGGATGCTTGATCACCTCAACCAATACTTTCTTAGTAAGGTGAGCAAAAGTTAACGAGGCGAGCTTGCTTAGCGCGTCAGCCTTTTTGTTGTGAGACCTTGGAACTTGCTTGATCTTGCATTGTTGGAAAGTGTTCATGATTTCCTTGGCTTTCTCTTTGTATTTTTTCATGTTGGGTTCTTTGGCAATGTAGCTATCGTTCACTTGGCTAGAGACCAGTAGTGAATCGGTGAACACTTGAAGCTTATGAACCATCATCTTTTTTGCAAGCTTGAGTCCTGCGATCAGAGCTTCATATTCGGCTTCGTTGTTTGTTGTCTGAAATTTCAAACGAATGGCATATGTGAATTCTAACCCTTCAGGGTTGATTAATATAAGACCAGCCCCCGAGCCTTCAATGCTGGAAGCTCCATCTGTGTAAAGCTTCCAGGCTTCAGGATCTAGAGGTTCGTCTATGGTCATGTTAACCTCAGCAGTTTCTACCCTTGGAATTTCAGCAATGAAATCAGCAAGTATTTGTGCTTTTATTGCTTTTCTCGGGACGTAGGTGATTTTGTGTTCACCTAGCTCAACGGCCCACTTGGCTAGTCGTCCCGAGGTTTCAGGCCTTTCAAGCACATTCTTGATTGGTTGGTCAGTGACTACTTGAATAGGATGTGCTTGAAAGTACCTTCGAAGCCTTCTGGCTGTTTGTACCAGGGCCAAGGCTAATTTTTCCAAAGGAGGGTACTTGACCTCTGCTAACTTTAAGGTTTTACTGAAGAAGTAAACGGGTACCTGAGCCTTTTCTCTTTCGATAGTGAGAACAGCGCTGAAGGCTTCTTCAGTGACTGAAAGATAGACAGAGATCGTTTCCCCTGCTTCGGGTGTTGCAATGGTGGGAAGGGAAGCCAAGTAATGTTTCATAGCGTTGAAGGCTTCTTCTGCTTCTTCTGTCCACCTGAAGTTCTTCTTGTCAGCACAACCTTTGAGGGTCTTGAAGAAAGGAAGGGATTTTTCAGCAAGTTTCGACACGAAACGTTTCAAGGCGGCAAGTTTGCCGTTCAAGCTTTCCACTTCTTTCTTTGTTTGTGGTGACTTCATTTTGAGGATGGCTTGAACCTTGTTCGGGTTAGCTTTTATGCTTTGTTTTCCTACAACATGACCCAAGAATTTTCCTTCTTCAAAACCGAAGGAACACTTGATGGGATTTAGTTTCATGTTGATCTTTTTGAGATTGTTGAAGGTTTCTTGTATGTCTTCAAGCATTTCGTCCTCGGTCTTGCTTTTGATTACCAAATCATCCACGTATGCTTCCATGTTTCTACCAATTTGTTCGGCAAAGGCTTTGTCGACCAACCTTTGATAGGTGGCACCTGCATTTTTTAAACCGAAGGGCATCTTTTTATAACAAAAGATACCCTTGTCAGTATGGAAGGCAGTCTTTTCTTCATCTTCCTCCTTCATTTGTATTTGGTGATAACCTTTATAGGCATCCAAAAAGCATTTGAAGGGGATACCTGTTGAAGGGTTAGCTTGTAAGCATGCATTATGTGAAAAGAAACAAATTTTGGAGGTGTTGATTAACTTAAAAGTTGTTTTTAGGTTCAAAGGTAACCTGTCAACGAGTCAACTTTCAAATCCACCTCTGGTAAAGGATAGCAATCCTTTGGACAAGCTTTATTGAGGTCTTTGAAGTCTATGCACATCCTCCATGAGTCGTCAGGTTTTTTAACCATTACTGGGTTTGCAACCCAGGATTGGTATTTGACTTCTCGGATGATTCCTGCTTCAACCAGTTTGTCAACCTCCTGGCAAGCTGCTCTGCTTCGTTCCGGTGCAAGGCTTCTTTTCTTTTGCACTATTGGTTTGATGTTTTGGGGAACTTTAAGTTCATGCTCAGCAATATCACGTGGGATCCCTGTCATGTCACTGGGACACCAAGCGAAAACATCGACATTGTTTTTTAGCAACGCTTCAAGCTTTGAGAGAATCTCCCTAGGCAGGGCTGTGTTTACCCGTATCCTTTGATCAGGGTATTTATGATTGATGCTAAGACCGAGTTTGCTTTGTTCTTCAACAACCGTTAGCACAGAGGCTGATGGTTAAAGGGTTCCTACTCCTTCTTTGGTGGGGAACTTGGCACTCTTCCGGCTGATGGAAACGGTCATATCGAAAGCTACTACACCGGGTCTACCAATGATGACATCGTAACTGGATGGTAGATCTAAGACAATGAACGTTAACGGTTCAGTTCTTCGCATTTGCCCATCGGAGAAAGTCACATTGAGTACTATCTCGCCCAAGGGTTTGATGGGAATGTCAGCTATGCCTTTGATGGCAGCTTCGGCTGGCTTGAGCATGGAGCGTTCTTCATGGCTTAGAAGGTTGAAGTACTTTGCAAACATGATTTCAGTAGCAGCTCCGGTGTCTATGTAGGCTTTTTGTGTTTGACGTGAACCCACAAGGGCTTCGAGGACTAGTGGATCACAATGTTTTTCTTCGTTGGTACAAGGGAAGTAGATGCCTTGACATTCCCAATCCTCCAACCTCTGTCGTTTGCTTGGCGCTTCACTTTCAACAAACACCATGGCAACATCTTTCTTCTTGCCATCAGCTATGTTTTCTTTGACACCTTTAACCAAGTGGGCTAGTTCACCAGATCTAACTACTTCTTCGATCCTCTTCTTAAGCTGGAAGCAGTCGTTGGTGTGGTGTCCCTTTTCTTCGTGAAACTCACAATACTGGTTGGAGTTTTCGTTTCTTTTGCTTTTAGGCAAGGGACGAGGTGGTCTAAAGGTGTGTTTGACTTCTTCCGTGGCTAGAATTTCTTGAGGAGTTTTGGAGAGGGATGTAAAGTTTATGTTTCTGTCTTTGCTTGGAGGGTTCCTGCTTTCCGACCTTCGAGATTCAGATCTCCTGGATCTGTTGTCGTAGGTACCATAGCTTCCTCTTTTTCGAGTAGGGCTGTTGCTTCTCCAGTTGGAAGCCCTCTTTCTTTGCTCCTTTATGTCTACAGCCTCTTCTCCTCTGATGTGGGCCTCGGCTCTTTCTAAAGCCTCTTCAAGGGTTTTGGGGAGACTTTTGTTAAACTCCCTGGTGAGGTATTTTGAGTTGATGGCATTCATGAACCCTGCAACCTTCATCTTTTCATCTGCACCCACGTAGGTAAGACCTTCTTTTTTGTACCTCTCAATGAAATTCTTTAGGCTTTCATCATCTTTTTGTTTTATCTGGAAGATGACGGTTGCATCCTTGACACATCTTCTCTGTTGTGAAAAGTTGGCTAGGAATCCTTTGCCAAGTTCATCAAAGGTGCGGATGCTTCCAACCTTCAGGCCATTGAACCAGATTCTTGTAGATCCAACAAGGGTTTGCATAAACATTAAACAACACTCAGGATCACCCCATTTTTCGATCCGAGCTGCCCCTGAGAAGATCTGAAGGTGATCTTCTGGATCATCAGAACCATCATATGTTCTTATATGAGCTGGCATCTTTAGCTTGTTAGGAAAGTCATAATCTGCTATTTCTGGTGAGAAGCAAGATAAGCTGTTCGGCTTGTAGGGTGGGTTGACAGAGTGTTATGTCCTGTTGTTGGTCATTCCGACCGGAGTCCCCTGTTGAGCAGCGATGGCTTGACTGATGAGCTGCTGCCAAGGGAAGTTGGCCATCATTTGTGATATCATATAGGGCATGAGGTTAAAACCTTGGAGGTTTTCGGTTGTGGCCACGTTGCTAGTCACCATGGGGACGCTCATGGAAGCGTTCCTAGCCATGGAGAGCGAAGCCATGGCTTGATTCCATGAAGTGGCTACTGGTGGTGGGACACTGGATATTGGTGACTGTAGAAGCTGATCCAGGGTGACTTCATGCCCAAGTGGTGTGCCAGTGGTGGCAGCTTGGGTGGTAAACAGTGGGAAAGTAGTGGGACTGGACCTTGTCTCATGCTGAGAAGTGGAGAATGTGTTACTGGGGCCAGCGTTACTGCTTCCGAGTCGTGGTCTATGACTGTAGGTGGCATTTAAAGGAGGAGGAGGCCCCGGTGAGAGTGACACTTCCTCTTCCTCGCCATAGTCTAGACGGAGGCGGACTCCTTTATCCCTTTCCTTCATGACGTACTGGTTCAAGAGGGATCTAAGCTGCAGGAAGTTTCTTTCCACTCCTTCAGGGGTAAGATCTATACGTTGGGGAGTCTGTGCAAGATCAGGGAGAGGAGAAAACACCCCTGAACGAGTGGGAGGTGGAGTCTGTAAGCTTGTCGTCCCATGATGTGCAGGTGGGGACTGAGTTCTAGCTGGAGTGCCTCCTGGAGTGGAAAAAGACACAGATCTGGCTGGAGAAGTCTGATCTGTGCTTGGAGAGATCTGGTTGACTTCCTCTTGGGACTCAGGGTCAGACATGGAGAGAGTCGGAGCTACACAACTGATTTTTGTAAAGGCAATGGCGTAGCCCCACGGTGGGCGCCAACTTGTTGCTACAACAAATAACTGCCTAACGATAGTTCTGAGTCACAAGGGAGGTTCAGGGGTTCAAGGGTTCCACTTTGCCTAACGCAGGTCGTGGTGTCCTTCTACGTTGCGAACGTAGAAGGAGGTTCAAGGTTATTTTTCTTGTTTTAGATGCTTTAAGGTTCTGGTTTGAGATGTACTCGAAACCAGAAATGGGAGTTCTTGAGATCCGAGTGGAGAGAAATATTCTTCCACGTGCAAGACCAAAAGAATTAGAAGAGTGAAGTGAGAGTGATTGTGATGGTGTCCAGAGCTGAGGAATCAGCCTCTGATATATAGAGAAAGGAGATCTCCCTAAGGAGAAAGCATCTTGCCTTGAGCCTTGTTGCAACTAAAGGACATCCCACAAATGGTAAGTGGCTGCTATGGACCTGCGGTCTGTTGGCTGATGTTACTCCATCAGCTTATCTGTCTTGATCGATGAAAAAGATGACGGGACAAGTCATCTTTTTGACTTAGGATGCTCCTGGTTGTCCGAAGCCTTGTAGGCTTCAACCCTTTAAGCATTGTTCAGTAATGTTGTATATTTATGTTTGCTTTAGGCTACCCACGTCATCAGTCTTCAAAGTTGGACTTAGAAGCATACGGTTTGTTATTTTGTTAGAAAACATATTCGATTACATCAACCTTTTCCTAAAAACGGAAAACTCTTATTGTTGGTCTTCAAAGTTGGACTTAGAAGACTACGATTTGGTTTTTCTTAATTAAAAGTTGTCATTTTTATAATCATTTAAAGTTTAATAAACTGAAAATATTAACTTGTTTGGTTTAAGATTTTCAGAATGTCAACTAACGAAAACAATGTCGTCAACGTGAACCAAGCTGTTTTTCTTGGTACCCCTTTGAACGCCAACACAGTGGGAGCGTCCACTGTGGCCAATCATGCTGAACGACCCGAGAAGTTCTCGGGTTTGCACTTCAAGAGGTGGCAACAGAAGATGTTATTCTACTTGACCACCTTGAACCTTGCACGGTTCTTAACAAAATCCGCTCCCCAACCTACGGAAGGGGAGAACGACGTTCAATTTCAGAGCGCGTTAGATGCTTGGAAGCATTCGGATTTCTTGTTTCGTAACTATGTGTTAAACGGCCCCATAGATGGATTGTATAATGTTTATTATACAATAAAGACTGCCAAAGAATTATGGGAGTCTTTAGATAAGAAGTATAAAGCAAAGGATGTTGGAACGAAGAAATTCGTTGTAGCCCGCTTCTTAGACTATAAAATGCTTTATTCCAAAACGGTCATGAACCAAGTCCAAGAATTACAAATAATACTTTATGAAATCTACGCGGAGGGTATGATACTTAGTGAGACAATTCAAGTGGCAGCAATGATTGAGAAGTTACCTCCTTCGTGGACTGACTTTAAGAATTATCTTAAGCACAAAAGAAAGGAAATGACTGTGGAGGAACTTGTTGTTCGTCTTCGGATTGAAGAGGACATCAAAATTGCTCAAAAAGGCTAATGTTGTGGAAGTTAGGCAGTCTTCCAAGGGCAACAAGAATCAGGGGAAAAAGACAAAGGGAAAGCAAAGGCGGACCTTGGACCTAAAAGGGGGCTATGAAAAAGAAGCATGCGCCTTTTCAAGGTACTTGTTACAACTGTCAAGAGACAGGCCACCGCGCCAACCAATGCAAGAAACCTAAGCGTGAGCGCGCACATATGGTGGGTGAGGATAGCATGCCTCTCGTAGCAATGATAATTGAGCAAGCTGCTATGGTTGAAGAAATCAACGTGGTGGGCGACAACCCACAAGGATGGTACGTTGACACAGATGCAACTCGCCATGTTTGTGGAGACAAGGCTCTTTTCTCTACATTCAAAGAACTTGCGGGTGAAGGCAAGCATTATATGGGATTAAAGCTACGGTCGACATCAAGGGTGAAGGTGATGTGATCTCGAGGATGACTTCGGGGAAGGACCTCACGTTGAGCAAGGTGTTGTATGTGCCAAAGATACAGAACAATCTCGTCTCGGGTTGGATGCTCAACAAGTTTGGATTTCGTCTAGTGTTTGAATCGAACAAGTTTATTCTTTTTTGGACGTGGAATGTTTGTAGGAAAGGGCTATGCCCTTAATGGTATGTTCAAAATGAATGTAATGGTTGTTAACAATTCAATGAATAAAACTCCTACAACTTCTATTTATATGCTTGAGTCTTCAAATGTTTGGCATGGTAGACTAGGTCCTGTAAATTTTAATTCTATGCGACATTTGATTAAATTGAATAGCATACCAACATTCCACATTGAATCCGATTCTAAATGCGAAGCATGTGTTGAATCCAAACTAACAAGAGCATCATTCAAATCGGTTGAACGAATAATCGAACCCCTTGATCTAATTCACACCGATGTTTGTGACTTAAAGGCAATTCCTACAATTGGTGGGAATAAATATTTCATCACGTTTATTGATGATTGTACCAAATATTGCTATGTATACTTACTCAAAAGTAAGGATGAGGCAATATGTAAGTGTACCTTATACAAGAATGAAGTTGAGAATCAACTTAAAAAGAAAATAAAATTTGTGAGAAGCAACAGAGGTGGTGAATATGTTGCGCCTTTTGCGGATCTATGCGCAAAAAGTGGCATAATACCTCTGATGCACGGAAACGCCTAAGAGGCACCGTACCGGAAACTCGTCGGGGACGGAAACGCCTACGGGGACGCCTGGAAACGTTTCTTGGCCGTTCCTTGACCGCTTCGATAAGCCAACGAGCGTTTCTTGTACCGTTTCTAGTTTTAGGGACGTTTTTTAAAGGTTGAAGCCGGAATTCCGACGAGAATTCCGGCGCTGGTGCTGGAAGTTGCCGGAAAGGTTGAAGATGGAAGGTGGAGTGGCGGCTGCAGTGGCGGATCTTTCTTAGGGCCACCCTAATTTTCTATTTAGAAGTGTGTGTATATATATATATATATATATATGTTTATGTATGATATTTGAGGAAGATGAAGCTTAGTTGCAGGTTTGGGTTTGTTTGCCTGATGGAACAAAAGAGAAAAAGCCAAAGAGGTCTTGGGAGTTGGGAGTAGTTTTTCAAAAGTCAAACATTGGTTAAATAATTTAATCCTATGAATTGTTTATTTGAAGTCCATGGCATGTGTTTTAAGAATTTTTAGGGTATATAAGTTTTAAGAATTTTAACATTTAACCCCCTATCTTTCACTACTTTATATTTATTACCTAAATTTGTTAATTTTCACTAAAAAGTGTGAATTTTAAAGTTTACATCAACGTATGAATATATTTTGGGGTTTGTAGTACATTATCTATAATATATATTTATTTTTTTATGTATTTATTTCCGTACCCATGCCGTACCCGTTTCTTGATTTTTTGAGTTTTGCCGTTTCCCGTTCCCGTACCCGTATCCGTTTCTCGTTCTCGTACCAGTTCCCGTGCAACATAGCATAATACATGAGTGTACACCAACTTATTCCCCACAATCAAATGGCACCGCGGAACGAAAGAACAGCACATTGAAAGAAATGATGAATGCCATGTTGATTAGTTTCGGAGTGAACCGTGAAATGTGGGGGGACGCCATTCTCTCGGGTAATTATATTTTAAATAGGATACCTCTAAAAAATAAGGACGAGACTCCCTATGAGTTATGGAAAGGTAGAAAACCTTCATACAAATACTTGAAAGTATGGGGGTGCCTAGCCAATGTGACTATACCACCTCCTAAGGCTTTTAGGATAGGCCCCAAAACTGTTGATTGCATATTTACTGGGTATGCACATCAAAGTATTGCGCATCGTTTTCTTTTATATGGATCCAAGAATCCCGATGTACACAAAAACACTTTCATGGAGGTAAATTCTAATATTGTCGAGTATTTTGAACATGTGTTTCCTATGCTAGGACAAATACATGTTAGTTCGTCAAGACTGATTGACGATGACCAAGCAGGTCCATCGACATCTTTTGACGATGAAAGTCAAGAAAATAGACATAAACGACCCGAGGTTGAGGAGGGTGAGCTTAAACAAAGCAAAAGGGTAAGGGTTGAAAAGTCCTTTGGTCCAGACTTCTTAAGCTACATGGTTGAGGGTGAGCCCAATACATACCGCAAAACAGTCTCCTCATCAGAAGGACCTCAATGGAAAGAAGCAATTAAGAATGAAATTAATTCTATATTGCAAAATCATACCTAGGAGTTAGTAGATCTTCCGCCGGGTTATAAACCCCTTGGATATCGTTGGATATTCAAGAAGAAGATGAAAACTGATGGAAGTATTGATAAATACAATGTGAGGTTAGTAATCAAAGGTTTTAGACAAAAGGAAGGTCTGGATTATTTTGATACTTACTTTCCTGTAACACGAATAACCTCTATAAGATTGGTTCTTGCTATTGCAGCCTTAAGAAATTTGGATGTTCACCAAATGGATGTAAAGACCGCATTTCTAAATGGCGATTTAGAAGAAGAAATTTACATGGAGCAACCTAAGGGTTTCTCTACTCCAGGACAAGAGGGCAAAGTATGTAAATTAGTCAAGTCTTTGTACGGCTTGAAGCAAGCTCCAAAACAATGGCACCATAAATTTGATCAGGTCATGCTTAACAATGGTTTCAAAATTAATGAATGTGATAAGTGTGTCTATTCCAAAGACACGCAAGGAGGTTATGTCATCTTATGTCTCTATGTAGATGATATGCTTATCATGGGGAGTAATGATAATATGATTAAATCTACTAAAGACATGTTGAAAGCAAGATTTAACATGAAAGACATGGGCCTAGCGGATGTTATTCTTAGAGTAAAAATCCTTAGAACCCAAAATGGTCTTGTTTTAAGTCAATCTCACTATATGGATAAGATCCTTGAAAAATTCAATTCTAAAGACAAGGCTGTAGCCCATCCTCCAATTGATACGACCCACCATCTAGTTAAAAATAGAGGAAATGGTGTTGCTCAGGTAGAGTACTCAAGGATCATTGGCAGTCTAATGTATCTAATGACATGTACTAGACCCGACTTAGCATATGCAGTGAGTAAGCTAAGTAGATATACAAGTAATCCAAGTGATGAACAATGGAAAAGTATAACAAGGGTGCTTAAATACATAAGATACACACGGTACTATGGACTGCATTATACTCGCGATCCAGCAGTGATTGAAGGATACACTAATGCAAACTGGATTTCGGATATAAAAGATTCCAAATCAACAAGTGGCTACGTGTTTACACTTACGGGTGTTGCAATATCTTGGAAGTCTTCGAAGCAAACGGTATAGCAAGATCCATGATGGAATCTGAATTTATCGCCTTAGATAAATGTGGAGAAGAGGCGGAGTGGATGCGTCAATTCGTGGAGGATATTCCAAGATGGACTAAACCTTTACCATCTATTTGTGTAACGACCCAGGTGGCGCAACGGATTAGCATTAACAGGTTTAATTGTAATGATTACATTAAACTGAATTTCAATACCAATGAAATACATAAAATGTAACCATAGTATCCTCTTCTTATCCAGATCTTCTATTCGTCAGCTTTCTCTTTAATACTTCGTATAAATACCTGACCACATGCTTAAAGTACATTAGTATTTTCATACTAGTGAGACATGCCGGAATTTAGACATACTGATAATAATAACTCAAGTTTAACCAACATACAACTCTTTCTATATGGTTCGGTCATTCGAAGGTGGAATATATTATCGATGGAGCACCATACAAATGCTTATTGTGGTTCCAAACCTCTACTTGGTTTAGAAAAATATATTCCCGTGAGTATAGATCGATTATACATGGTCCCGTAGCCTCTAATCGGTCCGGGTCTATACTCTATGATACCGAATGGATCCATTCTACGTGATTTCTATTCGACCGAATTCTATTATTTCTATTAACAACTCGATAACACTTTTTATAATATAAACCATATAAAATACTTTGATGACGACTAGACAAGCATGTAATCAGCCCAAAAGCTTTATAAAGGGAAAGGGTCATGTACTCACCTCTATTATATTCTTCTGAATCTGTAGTCTATTTCTTAACGGTATATTCTCCAAATATATTGTACCTATTATATTTAATATCATTAGCGCGTGCAAAGCTTGTGCACGTGATAACGCCGGGGACAATCCTTTAATATTATATTCTTTTATATTCTTGTATATATATATAGGTATCCGGTTTAATATTATCAGGTTAATATTATTGTCCCACTCGTCACACGTTTATAATAATAATAGTAGTAATAATAATAATAATAATAATAATAATAATAATAATAATAACAACTAATAATCTAACCTTTCGATTGACTTCGAATATGTGAACGGATTCCAACTGTGTGAACGACTCAAACCCGGAACAGAACCAAATCACCGGAACAGGGTGTAGGGTTACCGGAGACGAACGACCGGGGACGACAGTGGGTAGCCGGATAATAGGTCGGAGAAGACGACCGGTCATGGTTGCCGCGAGTCCCTCTCTTTCTTGTATGTTGGACGGGTCGACTGTAAACAGGTTCGAACCCGACTGAAGGTGATGGTACTAAGATTCGATACGAAATCCGGTCTAGCTTGTCTGAATACGTCGAGATCCCATCAAGGAGCTGAACCGAACCACTCAAGACCCGAGGATAGTAAACGGACCCGATGGTGATGGTGGTGAGGGTTAGCAATGGCAGAGAGGGTGGTGGGTTATCGAGAATATTCGGACGTCGGAACATAGCCGAAGATGGTGACCGGAAAGTTATGGTTATAACAGAAAGGTAATCGGTTGGAGATGTAAGTTAAGTCACAGAGGTGGTTGGAATCGTGGTGGTTCTATTGTGATGCTCGCAGGAGACCAAGACTTGGCCGGAGAAGGTGACCCGAGCCCGAAGTGATGACCGGAGCCGGTGAAGACAACCGGTCTGGTCCCCTCTCTCTCTCACTCCTCACGCTTTCCCTCCCTCTTATCTCTCTTTCTCTTAGTTTGTGCAGTGAAAGTGTATGTATATAATATGTCTATGGTGTATGAATGCATGATGATGAAAAGGAACTTGGATAGGTGAATATTATCGTGAATTGTAAGCAGGGGAAAGGTGAATGCGTGTGAATGAAAGCAAGAACAAGAGTGTGCAGTTTGGGCCGGATGGTCTTAGTGGGCCGGGGTATTGGGCTTTTACAAATGGAGCCCACTTGTTATAAGCTAATATGTTTTGGGCTTTTATTATCGGGTGGTTTTAATATATTGGGCCGATTCCATTGGGCCGGATTAGCTTAGTTATAATATTAGATAATTATGTTAATTAATCATAGATTATATATATAATCTCGGGTACTTAACAACGGGTGTTACAATTTGCACACATTGTAACAGCCAATCGGCGATTGGTAGAGCTCAAAGCTCAATGTATAATGGCAAATTGAGGCATATAAGGGTCTGTTTGGTATGGGGTAATGGAATGGAAGAGGGAATGAAATAGACGAGGTAATGCAATGGACGAGGTAATGGAATATATCATTACCATTCCATGTCTTGTTTGGTTGCCATGTGGGAATGAAACAAAACATTATTTTGTGTTGTTAGATAGGCATGAAAAGACGAAGGAATAAAATCGGTGGTGGGTGGTGGTCAGTGGCGATGATGGTGGTGGTGATATGTGGCGGTAGCAACGGTGGTGGGTGGCGGCAGCGACGGTGGAAGGTGGAGGTGGATGGACGTGATGGTTGGTGGGCGACGATGGTGAGTAGTGGTGGGTAGTGGTTGGTGGTAGTGATGGTAGGTGGTGGTGTGTGGTGGTAGCGTGGTGGTGGGTGGCGGCAACGGTGGCGATGGGTGGAGGTAGATGGCAGTGATGGTGGGTGGCGGTGAGCAGTGGCGGTGGTGAGTGGCGGCGGTGGGTGGGTGGGTGATGGTAGTGGGTGACGGTGGGTGGCGGTGGATGGCGACGGTGGGGTAGGTGACGGTGATGGGTGGCGGCAACGGTGGTGGGTAGGTGGGTGGCAGTAGCGGGTGGCGGTAGCGGTGGTGGACGACGGTGGTGGGTGGTGACGGTGGTGGGTGGTGGCAGCAGCGATGGTGGGCGACGGTGGTGGGTGGTGACGGTGGTGGTGGGTGGTGGCGATAGCGGTGGTGGGTGGTGACGATGGTGGTGGGTGGTGGTGGGTTATGGTGTTGTTAGTAAATGATGAATGAGGGATGGAATGAAAAAAAAAACATGGGGGGTGGATGGAATGGTTTTGAGGGAATGGAATGCCTTGTGGAATGGGTGATTCCATTCCTTTAACCAACCAAACACACTATTTTTCATTACCTCGTAATGGTCAATTCTATTCCCCCTTCCATTCCACCATACCAAACGCTACCTAAGAGTTAGACACAACACGATACGACAACTACTCTCAACAAGTGTTATCACGATTGACTCTGTGAAGTCAATAGATAACATTGCGGACCCGTTAACGAAAGGCTTAAGCAAAGAATTAGTATATAAGTCGTCAAGAGGAATGGGACTAAAGCCCACGCAAAAAGGGAGTATAAGGGAAACCTAACCTAGTTGACTGGAGATCCTAAGATCTAGGTTCAATAGGCAAACATAATCATATGACCAAATGGAGTCACTGTGTGTGGGTGGGTGGGGGGGACCCCAATACTAAAAGGAGTTTATACTTCCTAGTCCATTCCAATCAGTGACAGTGGTATCGAGGTTAAGCATATTCAAGTTAGTGATTTTGGTAAATCAATATAACTGCTGCTTTTAATGATTCATGGGAATCACCTATGTTAGAGAGAAGTAGGGTCACTTCGAATGGATTTGTGGGGAGGCGCAAATCCTAGACCTCTCGCAGAACCAGGATAGTGTCCATGACCATAAAAGGACACGACAATGAGGGGTTGGCTAAACCAACGGGGTGTTGTGTGAAGTGTATTGGCGTTTACAGAAACGGGGGTCAGTTCAAAGACATTAAGTTCTAGTGACTGCTAGTAAAATAAGTATGCTTCACAAAGGAAGGTTCAAAAGCAAAACCTACCTATCCTGCAACGCTCAACTGTCGAATTTATCGTTGGAACTTGTAAGAACGAATCGATCTCCATTTGTGTGGGGGATTGTTGGAAATTTAGTGAAAATGCTATTTTCATAAAATATAGGTAAATAATTTTTTTCCTAACTTTGGACTAAAATATATATTTCAAACTGAGGTTTAATTATATATTTCTTTGCGGATTTTTGTTCTATGTTGTGAGAGCTTCGCAATGAACCAAACCATGTCCAAAACGTAGCTAAGATGAATGAGATATCGATGCTCAAAGATTGGTGAAAAATTTATGAATGCTGAATACTTTAAAACAAAGTGGGTAAGTGGAACTTGTCCCACATTGGAGGAGTGATGATACCATAAGTGGTATATAAGTGAGAACGCTCCTTCCTTATTGTTTCATGAGAGTACACACTATGGAACTCGCGAAGGGTCCACACCCTAACTCGCACTCGCACGCGAGCCGACATAGTATTTTTGAACACAGGCTCGAGGTCCAGTTGTGAGGACCTGTGACATCCGTCACTTTTCCTTTTTATATAAAAATAATAATAATAATAATAATAATAATCAGAATTTTTTTATTAAATTAACCCACTTTTTCTTTTTATTTTGAAGCCCAACACACACAAAACACCCACCTTCCTTCTTACCCTAGTCTGTCAGCCCAGGAACAAGATCCAGCCCACAATGCAGCCCACAGTCCGGCCCATCTCTATCCCTTCCTTCCCTTTTCGTTTTAAAACAAAAAAATAAAATGAAGCTCCTGCCGGGACTCGAACCCGGGCAGGGAGCCGTCCCACACACAACACGCGCCTAAACCATCTGGGCTACACTTTCTTATTGATTTAATCCCAACTCATAAAATATATATACACACAAAGCAAGCTGATTCCTTTCCTTCTTCTCTGCTGTTGCGAACAGTATCCCACACACCAAACAATTTTCTTCAAATCCACCCTTGACCCTTTTAATTGAGATATTATATTTGGAAAACATTAATAATTAGCGGGACATAGTTGACCAGCAGTAACCCACGCATTTACTAATCACAATTTCAGCTCTAATGAGCTTGATTTACGCAACATTGACCATTCTTGGTCAAACCATCAAAATCTTCCAAAACGAGCATGGCACTATAAATTGAACGTTCTTAGAGAGCCTAAGAGTACCAATGAACAAACCCTCACACTCAATTTCTGTTTTAATTCGCCTTTCGAAGCATACTAGCTCGGGTTGACCTTTCAGTTGACCGAGCCACATACCCGAATTCGTCATTGTAAGTGCGTTTTTCTTTGTGGGTTTTGCTAATCGGCCATAGACGAGCAATAACCCCAACTTTACAGGGGTTATTGATTGTCGATTCGTTTAATTAGATAATCTAGGGCTCGATATGGGTTAATTTGGGGAAGAACATGAATCTCAGTTATGAGTTAAATGTAAAATGTTTTGGAATCCTATCACAAAACTAACCTACAGATCAGTTGGTTGAGACAAGTTGTGATAAGACTTGAACCGGCCTATGGCCCAGGTTCGAGTCCCATCATGATCAAACATATTTTTTTGGTTATCCTTTATACCTATATTATCTCATTCTTTTTAAAAATCGTTTTAAAATACTAAAACTATTTTATAAATTCTACAAAAAATTATTTTATGTTTTTCCACTGATAAAGTTCATCATCCAATTTTTAGTTTTTCAAAAATAATTTATTTAATATATATTATAAATATTACAAGTTTATTCACTTAAAATTATAAAATTCAATAAAAATATCAAAACAATTTTATAAAATCCCACAAAAATTATCCTAAACTTGTATAACAATATACATTTCAGAAATAATTTTTATTTCTGAAAAACTGTTTGTTTAATATTTTTAATCAATTTTTGTTAATTTTAATCATAAATAATTCATAATAAATTCATTTTACAATATTTTTGTACCAAAATTTTACATAAATTATTTCTATTTATTTGGAACAGAAATACAATTTTTAATTCAAGAATTCTTTAATTTTAATATTTTTAGATATTAAAATCATATTTTGACAATTTGAAATAAATAGATTAAATATTCTATTTTCAAGAAAATAATTTTATAAAAATTATTTTCACACTTAAAACTTTATATTGTGACCATCTTCAATTTGAAATTACAAAAGACTTGTTTATTTATTTACCAAATTTATTTTATTTATTAAACATTTAATTTATTAATCAAACGAATACTTATCCCCAAATTCGAAGCCCTAGAGAGTACTTATAGACCAAATAGACTTAGACTTATTTGTTACATTATACATAGGGTGATACTTGGCAACATTGGATTATACTTATTCAATTACACAAGACTTACCACCTTGCTAAGGTGAGTATTACTTATCCCCTTTTTCGCTTTTACAATTTTTGGGGTGATTCATGCACAACTATACAAAACTTTCATATTCATTTACACATACATTTTTATTCATTTACAATTCATATACGTGTCTTGTTTATCTTTGTGCTTATGTTTGAACATGAACGTAGCTTACATACAAAATCATACATCTAGACATAACTTATGTTATGGTGCTCTTTACACATAGACGTAACTTATGTTACGGTGCTCATTTAGACATAACTTTGTGTTATGGTGCTCTTTTAGACTCACACGTGTTGAGGTGCTCATTATCAATTTCATTGTACAACTTTACATTTGATCTTTGTCTTGTTTGGTTACTTGCGTGTTTACATAATGCCTTGGTAATGCTAGACACATGAATTGTACTACTCTTTTCAAACTTATACTATATGTACAAAGCTAAGTAGTACTCACCAGCATCATATGTTGACAAAATTATTTTCGTGCATGTTTCAGGATAAGCTGCTTGACGCTTCACATAGGACCTTGGACTTAGATTAAATCAATCAATTATCTTTATTTTGTTGTATTGTATTGAATTTCACATGTTGTAAAACAATATTCAATAATCAAATATTTACATCTTAGTACCATGAGCTTTTGAACAATCGTCACTACGTGGCACCTCGATGATTCCGCCATCGGTTGGGGTGTTACAGGACCAAGTAGCGGGTGAGGTGTGTGGTGTGCGCTAGCGGACTCGCCCAGCTCCCCCAGCAGCAACAGATCAGTTCAGTGGGTGTAATGGTCTGGTCAAACAGTTACGTTTGAAACTTTAAAAACATAATGAATGTCATTGAAGACGTTCAATGACATTTATTTTTCATTTTTAATGTTTTCAGAGCTATTTCGACTTTGGATCCACTATATAACCCAAGGAGACCCTTGGTTGGAAGACACTCCAAAAACTTCTCTGAGATCACTATCTAGTCTCTACAGCAATCTGGCTTGGAGTTGGTGGAGTCGGGTGGAAGTTCATTGGATTGTGGTAGTCCGACAATTCAACTACTCTGGCTGTTGTACCCTGGGAAACAAAACGAGCTCTCGTAATAGACTCGGTGTTTTAAGGGCCCCGTGTCCAACACGATTCTCAGCCACAATTCCGATCTTCTACTCCTTTCTTGTATTTACATTATTTTTCAGTTGTAATCGTATTGTATTTTACTTTCATTTTTCCTTGTAATCGTAATAAAAAAAATTGTTTATTTTATTTTATATACGAACGGTTCCTACACCATCATTTGGCTTGGAGTTGGTGGAGTCGGGTGGAAGTTCATTGGATTTGTGGTAGGCTTTGCCTTTTCTGACTTCTAAGACTAAACGGTGTGGGGGCGGCATCGGTCCGTCGAGCCCGTCTTGGGCCGACCAACACCGCCCCGGCCGACCCACACCCGGCCAAACCAGTTGAAAAGGGGCGAGTTGGCCGTGCCTTTTGATTGGTTGTTTGCTTTGTGTGGGACCCCTCTCCAATCCCTCTTGTTTTACCTCCCATTTAAAAAAAAAAAAAAAAAAAAAAAAAAAAGTCACGAGATTTACTTACAGATTTGGAGGTTGGAGGTTGGAGGTTGAAGATGATGTTGAAGATGGAGGTTGAAAAAGTCTACTTGATTACTTTATACTACCCTTGTATATATATTTTTTTTTTGAAAGTTAATTATCTGTTATTTATAATTTAGATTTAACATATATTTTAAATATTTACTTAATTAAAAATTAGAAAATAAAAAATAAATTGTGGTCAATAGGAGGGGAGGACTATCCCCACACCCTTGGGTAGTCCTCAAATGTAGCGGCAAGACTTCTCAAGCCTTGCCTAAACCACACCATATAGTCTAATGCGCTGCTGTTAGTTACAAAATTCTTACGGTATCCAATCTGGTTAGAAATATTTTTTTCCTCAGGAGTTTTCACCTTGCAAATTATTTTTGTATCATTGTTTTGATGAATTTCACGATTCCCACTGTAGTTGACAAAATATGAAATATTATCGTTTAGATCATACTGTTTTGAGCAAGCCCATAAAGTTTAATTAGTTTTGAATCATCTGGGGCTACTAATTAACGTTTAGTATAATCAATCATATACACATTATCCATGCATGCCAAACGTGCTAATATAAAATACAGTAATTGTTTATCTATATGGCTGTATCCAAAATGTTATAATATGGTTGTATCCAGTAGGACCAGCACATATGCTCATGAAACTGTTCACGGTTGTATGTTCTCTCTATCATCTTCATCATGACATTCTGTTCACTGATTATTTTGGTCAATTTCGAAGATGCATGCATTAAAATGATGAGATTAATAAAGATACCAAATAAGAATTAATCACTTTTGATATATGGTAAAACAAAGACCCGTGAAATTTTCATCAGCTCCATTATTTTATTACCAACTCCATGGGCCTTTCAAATTTCTCCGTGGGCCAGGTTAAAAAAATTAACAATAGAAACACTAATAATGTTGGTCTTAGGGTGGGCACCGGCCCACCATACAACAAACGTGGTTCCGCCACTGCGATTAAATCTATTTACCGAAAAAGTACACTGTGACTTTTTACCTTTTTAAAATAATTAAAATTAGGAGGCTACGATCCATCATTTCTCGTTATTGATACATAAAACATATAACTGTGTTATAAACATTAGATATAAAATAGTTAGACGAGTTGTGTTCATATTGTGTTGTGCGCGTCGTCAAAAGCCAGTTAAACCCGCTAAGTCACGATTTACCAGCCCTAGTTTTTGGATTGACATAAACACGACCAGTTTAATCCGAAAATTTTCAAATGTTTGTTTGGACATATTAACACTCTACATTTACAATATAAAAAATACAAATGTAAACGAAATAATTACATTAAAAATATAATACTCATCATGCGAGTTTAGTTTAATCTAAAATAAGCAATTTGAAGTTATTAAGCATAACACTTATAAGTGAGATTTAACCATTTTCATTTTTTACTAGCATATATGTTTTTTTTTCCGATTGAGATACAAATGGACCAGATCGTAATATATATATACATACTATATTATAAAGCACGAGGGAAGGATTCCAACCAAATTTAAGTAATTACAACATATAATGCATATGATACAATAACTTAATGAAGGTAATAACAGGGTGAAGTTGTCTTTTTACATTAACAATTAAGTTGATTATGAAACAATAAAGTTATTAGTGACTATTCATGTTTTCTAACTCCTTTATAAATTATTAGTGACTATCCAGGTTACTAACGTCTTTATCTCATTTATGTCTATACCTTCCATTAGAGCCTTATATATAGTGGCCATTCTATTGGTATTATATACATCTCAATGAAACAACTCTCGTATTCCTTATTCTCTTTATAATCTTTGGTTTGTTAGTAGGCATTGTCACCGGCTTCTTCCTTCAATTTATACCTTTATGGAGGCCTAACTCTTAGTGGTATCTTATGGCTTCATTCTACCATGAATACAATTAATGAACCATTTTCTTTTGTTTCTACAGATTCATAAGTGATTTTGTGTACAAGAATATTGCAGATAACCGTTATGTTGTATTTGGTCGTTCAAAATTTTGTGAAATATGGGGTATTGATCTTAAGGTAACTTTTGTTCCCCATTAAAACAATATTTTTGCAAACATTTTGTGTTTACGCCTCCAACCAATTGATACTTTGTTGTTTTTATAATCTTGTATACAGTTAATATCTAGGGTTGTATTTTTTGTATTTAGGAAGTTCATAGAAAAGAAATCGAATAATATATTGACGCATGGAACTATCGTAGTCGCTCATAAAATTTATAGGTAAGGTACAAAAATTGATATATAAGGTAGAGTGAGATGGTTTTGTATGTTTGGTTTTGACATACATGATAAACATGACCATATTATGGCTTTACTCATGGGTTAATATATAGAAAAATCTTAAAGGCTGTCATAAAAAAAGTTTTTGCAATTAAAAACCATAAAATATTCATATGATCTGAATACAATATATACCATCTTATGATTATATAGTGGTATACCCATCTTGGTTGTTGGTTGACAAAAGACACTCATTCACTACATGTCATATATTATGGAAACAACTTGCATATGGACCGATTAATCAATGTCATTGATGGGATTGGGTACCAAATACACTATTCCGCATACCCAAACCCGGAATAACATTGCCACGCGGAGAAAGCCTATGCGCAGGGAGCGGTCAAAGCACAATAATGACCGGTCAATGGTCAGGTCCTAATCAAAGGCGGATTTTATGCATAGTCAATTGCCATGCATAAATCACGTAAGCTCAGTAATAAAGGCGGTATTATGTTCCACTATTCCCATTAATTTAGCTTTCCATATATCACCATACTAACATAATTAAGGGTGATGGAGACAACCTAACCACGGTTAGGACTTGGGTAATGGTGGCATACGAACTCTCCTATAAAAGGGATCACATCCCTAGTAGGAGATGACACTTTCTGCTAACCCGGAGAGCTATCACACTTGATAGTATCCCCATTCACCCCGTTTTTGTCATAAACTACTACCTAGTGTAGTCGTCTCCACATCCACAATCAACTCTTGTTTGCAGGTTCCTCAATCCATAGCTGCTAGTGAAGGATCAACCCTGTAGCAAACTCATAATCTTATCATCCCTAACCGGTGGTAAGACTATTTGTTTTCTTCATTGGCGCCATCCCTTACGGTTAATACATCTTTCAAACTAGCAACCATGGCTTTCTCAAAAGATGCAAACAACAACACTGCTGAAGTAGATGCAACAATCAACGATGAAATCCAAGACGTAACATCAAACACCGTCACCAAAAACGTGGCTCAGAAGCAGCCAGCTTCAACATTCCAGTTCAACCCAATCAGGGGGGACTTACTGGAGGAAAAAAGAAACAAGACAACCTATCTCCGGTTGATCCGGATGAGTGGTTGGCCCGGCAAAATTCAAAAACAATTGCCAAATATCAGAAGATGGTGATGGAAAAAGCTAAACTCAATGTCCAAAAGACATTAAGTTTCGACACAAGGGAGGATGATTCAGAATCACCTTGGGAAAACAATAATGGTCGTCGCACTAAGGGACCTCGTCAGGCGGTACGTGGTGGAGACCGTGGTAGAAATACTCACGGCAGGACCCCGTCAACCTGAATGAGGAACCAGACGACTATGAATCAAAGAATGAGGTGCATCACGATTCCAATCGAAAACAACACTCTAAATCCGTTGCCAGCAGCCTGGCACCAAAAGATGACGATCTCTACAAGCCATACAGCCCAAAGACTATTTGTTTCTCCAGTCACATATTTTTATTTATTTAAAACGGCGATGTCATTTGACTTATTATAATAAAATGAGAAATAAACATGGATAGAATGAGAGAAGCTTACCACATACTTGTAGAGTAAAACAATGAATGAACTATGTTTATGTTTTGTAAACATGAGAGTTAAAATAAAAAATGTAAAAAATAGAATGAAAATAAATTCGTAACAATCAAGCCGGTAGTTTAAGTTTAATAAGTCTAAACCTAAACAATGTCTATAAATTGAGACATAAACATAGCATGGAATGATGGAAGCTTACTACATATTTGTATAGTAAAACACAGAATGAACTATGTTTATTTTTATAAACATGAGAGTTAAAATAAAAAATGTAAAAAATAAATCAAAAATTCGTAATAAACGAGCCGGTAGTTTAAGTTGAATAATTTTAATTTTAAACAATAAAACTATATCATTCAAAACAATAAAGACAATAAATCTTTAATAGTAACTAAAGATGTAGAAGATACAATAGTTTAAATTTTCTCCTTACTTGTGGAATATACAATGGTTAAAATTTTCTCCTTACTTGTGGAAGATACAATGGTTAAAATTTTCCCCTCAACCGACGTGTATAATACTTAGACATAGATGACTATAAGAGTTAGATATTGATAATTCCTAAAATGCTTTTATATATCTATATCTATATCTATATCTGTATCTATACTATATTATAAAGTATTAAGGAATGTTACCCGCAAAATTTAAAAACAATAATAGGAGATGACAAACTTCTCTTTTTCCAACCTTACACTACTGTATGTTAATCAAAACTTACACGCATATCGAAGCCTGGTCATCATGCCAAGCTTTCATAATGAGTTTATGATGTCTTTCTTTGTCTCATGTAAGAGGCAATAAGACAACATGACACGTGCTCTACCCTTATTTGCATTTATCATCACATATTTATTTTTGTTGTTGCTTCGTTTTTAGCATTTTTGTGCTCCCGCCGCAACGCGCGAGCACCCTACTAGTTCATAATAAATGAGGTTAAATCGTCATCTCTAAATTTTTACGACTTTTGGAGAATTCAAATTAAGTAAAAAAACAATATTTGATCACAATCAACATGAACAGAACGAGTAGGGTCAGGAGGTTCACCCTTCGGGCACCTGGATCCATCAAATAAAAACTCAATTATTTTGGTGACCGATTTCCTTTGCGACTAAAATCCTAATTACTTGTATGATTGTTACTTGTTGTTGTGAGTGCATCATGACACAGGCAATAACATAAGGAAGTGTTTTTGAGTCCATAATGGGTGAACCCACAACACATATGCCCCTACCAAGCTTCAAAAGTCATAGAGATAAACTAAAACTCTAGAAACATGATTTTTATGTGGAAAGATAGGAACTTTTTGACCAAAATTTAAATAAGATAGGAAAATAATAGAAACCAACATTTGACGGGTGTGAAAATAATAATAATAATAAGATTGAAGTCAAAGCTTCATGTGTGAAAGAAGAGTAGAAGGTGTTTGTGGTTTGGCTAGCCAAATAAGCGGTATGTTTGGTAAAATTAACTGAGCGCTGGTAGCTGAAAGCTTTTTAAATATATTTTGGTGTTTGGTATAGTAGTTGAAGCTTTTAATAAAATGTATAAAATGACAAAAATGAGCATAATTAAAAACTTGTAAAGAAGGCTTTTATTTTATTTTTAAAATAGAATGGGTATTTGTGTTATTTACCAATTAAAAGCTTGTAGCTAGTAGAGCTTTTTGTTGTCCAACACTTGTAGCCTAGTTGGTTAAGAGCCTAAAGTTTCCTATGGGAGGTTTGGGTTCAATTCCCACTAGCTACATTTAAAGGACATTGGTGGAGGGGAAATGAGGGATGACCCAGGCCATTGGCTTGGGTTCGAGTTCTGATCCCGACCGGTTTTACCGATTATTTCACTGTCGTGCCTTCGGGCGGGTGAGTGGTCGGGTTTTCCCGGGAATTGGTGGCAATTGGTGGCCCGGGTACTCTCGAGTACCTGATTCGCCAAAAGGGTGCCCGAGAGTGCTCGGAAATTGATTCGTTGGCCGTTAAAAAAAAAGTAGAGCTTTTTGTTAAAAGCTAGTACTAGTTTTTCACTGTAGAGCTTTTTCTCTAACCTAAAAGCTTCTAACTCTTTCAACCAAACAAGGTTTTTTATTGAGTATGAGCTTTTTCTTAAAAGCTTGAAGCTCTTAAAAGCTCCTTGCCAAACATACCCAAGGCATGAGGGGTAACACATCCAATTAGGGCTGCGAACGAACACGAACAACGCCTTGTTCGTGTTCGTTTGTTAAGAAAATTATGTGTTCACGAACAGTTCATGAACACTTACCAAACGAGATTTTCTGTTTGTGTTCGTTTGTTAAGAAAACACTCATGTCCGTGTTCGTTTGTTAATTTTGTTCATGAACGCACACGAACATAAACAGACATTAATGAACACTAACAAGTGTTCATGAACAGAACCAAACACAAACGGACATATATTAACTTTTGAATAACATCGAATTCACATACATTAAGATAAATAAAAATAAAAGAATATAAAAAAGTATAAAAATTAAAAACCTTACTAAACTATAGAACACAAACGAACATAAACGAACAAACGCGACCTCTGTTCATGTTCGTTATTTAACTAAACGAACGGAATTTTTTTGTTCGTGTTCGTTCATTTATTAAACGAACGAACACGAACGAACTTCCCGCCAAACGGTTCATGAACTGTTCGCTGAAAGTTCAGTTCGTTTGCAGCCCTACATCCAATTAGTATAAAAGTGAATTTAGCCCTTCAAGTTTAAAGCCCAAATAGTTTTAAATAATTTGTTTTTGTTTTTGCTTACCGTGCAAGCAGTGTTGTAGTTATGGTCTAGGTGTTCGAGTATTCGTCGAGTAATTGTTATAAGGAATAGTGTTTAGTTTTTTTTTTTTTTTTTTTTAATTCCATCTAATTAATTGGAATCGATCAAATGTAGTCAATCTGATACGTGTCGAGTTCCACGTCACCGATCTATATCCACGTCCACCATGCACAACACGTCTCCCATGAAGTTGTAGAATTATTTGCATTGTTTCTCTTTGTTTGCTTACTCAATTTGTTTACTTTTGTAGAATAGTAGTGTAGGTAATGGGTAGTTTTTACGACGTCCACGTAATTCATATTTCTCATTTGTAAGCCTTATATATAAGCCTTTGAGTTTTATAAAATATTAAGAAGAAAATATTTGAAGAAAGCTTTTGCTTAATCCTTTCTCTATCTTGATTTTTTTGGAAGTTTTGTAAGTTTTTCTTTGTAAAACCTATCACAATCACGGCTAGAATCGAATTTAATCGGTCAACTAAGGACAAGTTTTTAGGAACTGTACCAAAGATGAATGAAGCACCATATGCAAATATGGCACACACACCACCAAAGATCAACACTATAGGTAATGGAAAGTTTAAAGCGATTTAGGTGGTGGATTCTGAAGCCCCATATCACATCTTCTACGAAGATAAGGTTCTTGAGAAACCATCAAAAACCAACACAAGCTACCTGTTACCATTCCCAATGGTGAAAGCGTGAAAGCAAAAGGGAGACGATACCATGTCTTACCCATCAAGATGCAGATATCGTAATTTAAAACGATTTAGAGAAGTTAGTTAAATAATAAAAACGTATTGAACTCGGTTATAAACTTTTATTGTTTAACTAAGTTCTCAAAATCGTTTTCATTTATATGATTACATCTTAGTTTATCTTCACGAATTCATTGTTCAAGCAATTTACCAATGTCTATTAGGGTTGTACACGAGCCGAGTCGAGCCGAGCCAGGCTGAGCTCGAGCTCGAGCTCGAAATTAAACGAGCCAGCTCGGCTCGGCTCGTTTTTCTGGTCGAGCTGAAAAGTCGAGCTCGAGCTGAAAAGTCGAGCTCGAGCTGAAAAGTCGAGCTCGAGCACGGCTCGTAAATGTTCGAGCCGAGCTCGAGCTGGCTCGAGCCAGCTCGTTATTTTTCTTTTTTATTTTTTTTATGTTTTTTTTATTTTTTTTACAAATATTTATAAACTAAAAAACAAAAAAAAATTACACATATACATGTATATTTTTTATTTTTATAAGTTATGGTTTATTGGATTATGAATAGGTGAGGTAGATAGGTAGTATGAGTAGGATTTCAAAATTTGAATTTTAGAATTGAGTTTGGAGCCAAAATATATTACTTTCATCTATATATTAATTACACATACACAAGCCTGAGTCGAGCCATATGTCGAGCCATCGAGCCGAGCCACGAGTCGAGCTATCGAGCCGAGCCACGAGCTGAACACCCCTGGCTTGAGCTCGGCTCGAAAACAAAACGAGCCTTTTCAAGCTTGTTTCGAGCGAGCCTCAAATCGCGAGCTTTTTGTACACCCCTAATGTCTATGTTAATATGTTGTATTCCCTGCCACATCAAACCCCTCTTGATATATCTAATGACTAAATCATATTGAATTTGGGTTCTTTGGCTTCCAACCTAATGTTCAACATCCAATTTTTTCAAACGTTAGGAAAAACAACCAATGATTCAAATATTCAATATGAAAACCCTTCTTGATTGGACCATTTTGGACCTCAAGTTATAAACTTTATCTTTGACATTACTAAATCCATTTTCAAAGGACGTCATATGAAACCCCTCCAAACTATAAGTACTAAAACTGCAAATAATATAATAACCCCAACTAACCACATCATCATCCTACCGGCAAAAATCAAAGATCCGGAAGACGAGGACACAGGGATCCTAAACTGCACGTAACCACACCGAATCCAAACCCGGACGTGTTACCACCAATTAAACCCAATTCCAAATCACCCTTCACGTCCGTTTAAACTCGTAATTGAAGCAAACATTATTATCGTTTTCAGTCAAAACCGCAAAAATATTAATCGCTGAACGATTATTATTATTATTTTTATTATTATTCGTCGGCGGCGACTCCGTTCATGACCTCGTAGACGACTATAAAAAGCTCCGATTATACGAAATTCAGTTATTGTTTTGCCCTAATTTAGTGTTTATTGTAAGTGAATAAATTATAAATATGTGATGTTATGTTGTTTTTATCCGTACAGATTGTTGATTTCGTGTGCAGATTGGAATTTTGATTGTGATTTGTGCTTTTGAATGTTTTTTTTAGTTAAAAAGCGGAGTTAATCGGTGGCGATTATTATTATTATTCGTTGAGGGCTTATGGTTCGTGAGTTTGTAGAGGACTTTTAAAAGGTTGGATTTCGTGTAATTCAGTTGAAATTTTGCTTTAATTTAGTGTGTTTGTGTAAGGTATTTAGGAATTAGGATATGATTGCTCTTTTGAGCTGTTTAGATTGTTGATTTATGTGTAGGTTGAAGTTTTGATTGTGATTTGTGTTTTTGAATGTTTTTTTCAGTCAAAAAGCGAAGTTGATCGTCGAGAGATTATCATTTGACGGCAGGGTAGGGTGCGTGTGTGAGTTTGTAGACGGCTACAAAAAGCTCAGATTTTGCGAAGTTCAGTTGAAATTTTTGCCCTAATTTGGTGTTTCTGTAAGTGCCTATATCCGTGTGGTATTGTGTTTAAGGAATTTTGATTGCGATTTGTGTTTGAATATTTTTGATTGGATCAGCTGGTGGCTTTTTGGAAGCAGATGATCGTTTTGTAAGGATTTAGCTGCTGAGGCGTAGGGGACGATTTTATGTGTGGAGGTAGAGATGGATTTGGTAGCGAGTTGCAAGGTATTGTTTCGATTTGAAGTATTTGATGTTTTATAATGCGTGTTTTGTATAGTTAATGTGTAGTGTAGCAGTGGGTTGTATGGTCAATCACATCACCTTTATGTTTATTTATGGCATGCAGGATAATTTTGACGTGTTTTATTGCTAATTTAAAGCACCTAAAGTTTGAAAACAAAAGTTGGATTGATTTAGTATGGTGCTATATAGTATATACTAGGGTTGCAGTCTATTTACCGAAGTAAATGGACCACTGATTGTGACTCTTTCATAGATTTTTAACCTTTCTTACATTCTGGCTAAATTGATATGATAAAGAGTGGGTAAAAAGAAGTATAGGTTCATTAGCTGTATAAGCAGGTTTAATGAGTTATAATGATAAGTTGTATAATTTTGGTGTATTGATTTGTTTAGACTTTAACATGGTTCTTGGTTTCGTTGAGGTTATGTTATGTCTGTGGCTGCTGATAGCGTGAAGTTTTCATTGTTTTCTTGGATGTTATTAGTGTATGAAATTGATTAGAAATGGTCATGTTAGGGCTTTTATGAGATTATTGCTTAACAAGATGAGGAATCTGTTTAGAAACCTTTCATCTATACCAACTTATTCTGTTGTTTATCTGGAAACCTGTCTATTTGTATCCAGACAGTTCAGTTCAATTTGAAATAGTTTGAGCTGGACCAGAAATAGTATATATGTGTGTGTGTGTGTGTGTGTGTAATGTAAAACAAATCATTCGACTGCCAGTTATATTGTTTTTTATGTTTATCTGTTCGGGAAAATCTACACATGCTTAGACTCAACTTTTGATGCACCATTGGCGAGAACTTTGGTGCGTTAACATACATGTACACATACTTTGAATTTCTTCCAGTTGCAATATGTTTATATTCATCTGTTCTCTGTCATGTAGGAAAAATTGGCACATTTTCGGATAAGAGAGTTGAAGGGCATACTCACCCAACTAGGTCTTTCCAAGCAAGGAAAGAAACAGGTGAAATTTGGGTTTTCTGTGCTTGTTGGTTGTTATTACATTAATGATATAGGTTTCAGATCTGTTTCAAGGGAAGTGTGTGCTGTAAAATATTTGTGGACTTTTTTTTTCAGAACCATTGAGGTGTGTAGATTATTATGTAACAAACGATTTCTTTCAAACACGGTTAATTGATTGTTGCCACTAAAATCTAAGTGTATCTCTGTTTATTCGGTGTTTTGGTTCTACTGGCAATGGATCTATTCTTACTGCAGTATGAAATTTTCTACATGTTTCTTTTTCATTTAATTAATTAATTATTTCTAGCTAGTCTTGATGCCTTTTTTATTTTGTGCTATCTGATTCACCTTTTTTTGGCAGCCTTAGAAAAAAAAAAGTAAATTAATATCTTTGGCAAAAAAAAAAAGTAAATTGATATCTAGGTAAATCAGTTTAGGCTGCTGTCATGTAAATAAAGTGTTTTAGTTTTATATCACATGTGCTTGTTCTTGTGTTGCTCAATAGTATCTCTAATGCTGTTAACATAGTTCAAATCACTTTTAACTAGCAATATCTTTTGTTTTTGTTTTCATGCCTTAAATATGATCTTGTGAATTTGTTGTATTGTTGACCAAAGGAACACATTTTTATTTTCTTTTTCTCTTGTTCCTGCAGGATCTCATTGACCGTATAATAGCTGTTCTCTCCGATGAACGCGGTATGTTACTCCATTTTCTTATTCTGTAGAGTTCCTTTTTTTCATCTTTACACGTCAAGTAAGTCGGTTACAATGGCTGTGGTGGCCAACTTCTTCTATTGGATCTAAGTTTAGTAATCTAGGTACTCGTAACGTACTCTTAGAGTTACGTCTATATATAGTCCTTAAAACCTTAATGTTAGGATTTTGATTTCTATGTCATCCAATGAGATTACCGCTTTTACATATATAATACTAAAAATACACAAATATATTTACATACACACACATATCTGGTCCATTTCAATGGCTCTTGAATGTTAATTTCTAATGAATTCTATCTAGATTCCAGCTTTTCTTTGGTATACATGAGATACCTGTATATGTTGCGTTTGTTTACTATGTATGTGGTGGATAACGTACTTTGTATTTGTATTTCATGTTGTGCAGTTTCAGGAATGTGGTCCAAGAAAAATGCTATTGGGAAGGAAGAAGTTGCCAAATTAGTTGATGACATTTACAGGTGTGCATATCTTTACACTGATTATTCTTGCAATCTTATGTGATATCGCAAACTGGTTGTTCATATCATATAATCTTGTCTGTTTTGGTGCCAATATTTGTCAATTATACTGCCTTTTCATTTCATTTTGAAATGTCTCCCTTTCCCTTGCCACAAGGAAACTGCAGGATTCTGGGGCAACTGAACTGGCATCAAAAGGTCAGGGTGTGTCAGATAATAATAATAATACAAAAAATAAAGAGGAAATTGAAGTCCCTCATCAGGTTGAAAAAGTACGCTGCCCCTGTGGAAGTTCATTGAAAGTTGATTCTACAATTAAGGTTTCAGCATCCCTTCATCTTTTGTACAGAATATGTTCTCCCAGATGATATTGATTGTTTAGGTGCTTTAAATTCCTTAAAATTCTCTTCAGTGTGAAGATCCAAGATGCAATGTTTGGCAGCATATTGCTTGTGTTATTATCCCGGAGAAACCCATGGAGGGTATTTTACCAACACCTCCCCCAAAATTTTATTGTGAACTTTGTAGGCTTGGTCGTGCAGATCCGTAAGTTATTAATCTTTTGATATATTGTTTATGTATTTGGTTGATCTCATCATGGTTTTTCCAAAAATTTTTTTCAAAAGAAACATGAGTGTTTGCAGTTAGGATAGTATTGGCACCCTTCTATTTGTGTTTCCGCTTCTTACTTGTTTTCTTCATTCTGCTGGATGTGTATTTGGTTCCCCACTTATTGCACACATCACACTGCCCTTTTGCATATCAGTTAGCACAATTAAGTGCACCATCTATCTACTTTCTTTTTGTTCAATTGTTTGTGTACACATGTAACTACGCAAGTAAAACAGGCTAACATGACTTTATGAAGTCATCTAAATAATCATTCGAAAAAGTGAGCTATCCTAAAAATCCAGTTGCAAGTTTAAACAACTCATCTGATTGGTTCAATTCGTTATGGTTCGGTATGGAACCTGGTAGTCAATACAGCTTAACAAGAAACAATGACTGATACCTGCTTAATAAGAAATGATGACCTTTTCTCTCCTCTTAGTTTATCTCTTTAGTTGCCTGCTTAATAAGAATTGATGACTGATGCATGCTATTAAATATTCAGGTTCTGGGTTACAGTGGCACATCCGTTACTTCCTGTGAAGCTGGTTATTGCAAATGTCCCAACAGATGGGTGAGTCTCATACTTTGCTCTTTTGTTTTTATATATGGTATGTTGATGAAGTTTGCAGATCTTTGTTTTACATATTTTTTGGAGTGATTCGACATGAATATTAAGCAGTTGTACTTCATTTTATAATAGCTTTTTAATGTGTATCTAAGAATGCTGCCATTTAAATAAAATTTTATGTTTCAGTACAAATCCAATGCAAAGTGTTGAAAAAACTTTTCAACTTACAAGAGCAGACAGGGAGTTGTTGGTGAAACCGGAGTATGATGTGCAGGTTAGTTACAGTAATTTTCTTTTAATTACAGCAGATAAAAGCATAGATGATATTTTTTTGTGCCTATAAAATGTGGTTGATTATATATGCAGGCTTGGTGTATGCTTCTAAATGATAAGGTTTCTTTTAGAATGCAATGGCCACAACATGCAGAGCTACAAATCAATGGTATATTTTATCTTGTTCCATCCACTTGGTAGCATTTTATAGAGAAAAAATGAATTTACACTTACAGCTCTCTGCTTGTGTAAATTATATAATAGGTGTGCCTATGCGTGCAATAAATAGACCTGGTTCTCAGTTGCTGGGAGCCAATGGCCGTGATGATGGTCCTATTGTAAGTTTAAGCCTCTGTTATTAACAGTTAGTTATGAGCTATGCTTAAATGCCGTCTCAATGATATTCTGAAACCTGTCCTGTTGTTTTTCTTTTGTCAGATCACACCATGCACTCGAGATGGAATCAATAAAATTACTTTTTCTGGCTGTGATTCTCGTGTGTTCTGTGTGGGTGTTCGGATTGTGAAAAGGCGCACAGTTCAACAGGTGGGAGTCTCCTTGAATCTAGGATGTTGGTTATCTTTAGTATTTTAGACTTTTAGTATATGTGGTTACCACATCTAACATTTTATTAAAGGGAAGTAAATATCTTTCTAAAGTTTTAGATCTTTAATGTCTCAGGTTTTTTATTTCCTTTTGCTTTTCAAACAAGTTCTGGCGTTGCATATGTCACAGGTTCAAAGTTTGAGCCAATTTTAATGTGTCTGCAACCTAAACTATTTTCAAACAAGTTCTGGCGTTGCATATGTCACAGGTTCAAAGTTTGAGCCAATTTTAATGTGTCTGCAACCTAAACTATTTTGGTCTTTCTTTTAATCACTAATACATAATATATAACAACTGATTAGATATAGATAACATGTAGCATAAGTATGCAAGTTATCAGTGCTATCTGTCTGTCTTTCGCCAAAAACAGCTCCGCTCCCAATCTGTATGCTGTTTTGCTTATTTTTTTGACATGTGAATATGATGTTAGAATTTTATTAAAATTCTTGTTAATTAGTAGTTGCACCGTCTTATTCGTAAGACCTTGATATCAAGCAGTACATAGGTTCCTGTACTCCGCTTAATTGATGTATGCTTATAACTTGTGATCACACTTTGTTATGTGCTTATGAACCAGTTGGTTTCTGCTTACACTCTGTGTGTTCATTTTTAGATATTCTTTTGTGGGGGGTCAATTGTGAAATCTTAACTGCTTTTGTTTATTATTCAATTATTGTGGGTCTATAATGTGATGTTACAACTTTAAGTTCATATTAAGCTTTTCTTGACATCTGTGCTATTGTGTTGCCTATTCTACTGCAATAGATTCTCAACCTTATACCCAAAGAGTCTGATGGTGAGCGATTTGAAGATGCCCTTGCACGTGTTCGTCGGTGTGTAGGAGGTGGGGCCGCCACAGAAAATGCTGAGAGTGACAGTGATCTGGAGGTTGTTGCTGATAATATAACTGTTAATCTACGCTGCCCTGTAAGTAACACTTTTTTCTGTAATATTTATGTTTGGCTATTTGCATTTAGTGTTTTCTATTTTAACTAGTTTGTTAAATATTTTTCTGTTGTTTATCATATTGTTCTCTCTAACCTCGTCTGAAGGCTTAATTTTCAGTAAATATCTGTTCCAAAAATTTCTTTCTTGATTTTTTCTGTTTTTTTAACTCTATTATGGCCAAACACCAAATTTGGTTATGAAAGTAGCTGGCTTCATTTTGTTGTTTATAGATAACATTGGATGCATTATGTGGCGTTACTCATGCATTTCTTCAAATGATTTTTCTTTTATGCTGCAGATGAGTGGTTCAAGAATGAAAATTGCTGGAAGATTTAGACCTTGTCTTCACATGGGCTGTTTTGATCTGGAAGTGTTTGTGGAAATGAATCAACGGTCTCGTAAGGCAAGATAAGAAGCCATTTAATAAATTAATAATAGAATTTGTGTATTCTAAAATCTCTCCCCATGGATCAGTTCTTAATATATTCTTTTTTTTTTCTTTTTTTCTTATTATTTTTTTTTTTTTTTTGCAGTGGCAATGCCCTACTTGTCTCAAGAACTATTCTTTGGAGAATGTCATTATCGACCCATATTTTACTCGTATCACATCTAAGGTGGCACGTGGGAATGCATCTTTGATTTCATTTTTTTTTCTTTAACGTCATGCTGATTGGATGTTTTTATTTTCTTTTTTAAGATGCGTAATTGTGGGGAAGATGTGACCGAAATTGAGGTGAAGCCAGATGGTTCATGGCGAGCAAAACCAGATGATGACCGAAGGAGTCTAGGGGATCTAGGGCAGTGGCATTCGCCTGATGGCACCCTTTGTGTCCCCATGGAAGTCGAGTCTAAACCAAAATTAGAAGCCCTAAAGCAGGTCAAACATGAAGGTGGTTCTGAAGGTCATAATACAGGATTAAAACTTGGAATGAAAAAAAATAAAAATGGAGTTTGGGAAGTCAGAAAACCCGAGAATATGCATTCCCTTTCTGCTTGTAGTAAGCTACCAGAAAACTTCATGAATGGTCATAAATCTATTCCTATGAGCAGCAGTGCCACTGGTAGTGGTAGAGACGGTGAAGCCACTAGTGTCAATCAGGAGGGTGGTGAGAGATTTGACTATTCTATCCCCAATGGGGCGGAGCTTGATTCACTCTCTCTCGGTGTTGACCGAAACCTTATGGATTCAGCAGGGGTGGATGCAGATGTTATTGTTCTCAGTGATTCAGAAGACGAAACCGAAAACCTAATTTCTTCGGGACAAGTTTTCAACAACAATAATAATCCTGATGGTGAACGGGTTCCCTTTTCTAGTCATCAACTTGTAATTCCCGAGCCACCTCCTGAACTTGGTCTTTTTAACGCAGATGATGATTTTGAGGTTCCGTTTTGGCCTTTGCCTCCTAATAATCAGTGTGAGCCTAGCTTTCAGTTATTTGGTTCAGATGCGCACCCCACAGACGCATTTGTTGACTTACATAACGGTCAATTTGGTTCTACATCAATGGGTATCGGCGGCTTCTCATTGGCTGGTGAACCTTCCATGGCTACTGCACCACTTGATCCTAATTCTTCACATCATCAATCGATGAATATAAACAATGAGTTGGTTGATAACCCGTTGGGTTTTGGTGGAGATGACCCTTCACTGCAGCTGTTTCTTCCAACAAGACCATCAGAAGCAGCACAACAGGTTGAGTTGACAGATCAGTCGCCAGCTATGTCAAATGGTTTTCGTAGTGATGATTGGATATCACTCAGCCTAGGTGGCGGTGGCGGTGGTGGTGGTGGTGGTGGCGGCAGTGGAGTCCATTGTGAACCTGATGCTGCCGCTAATGGGTTAAATCATAAACAGCAACCACCATCAAAGGATGGTGCATTGGATTCATTAGCAGATACCGGTATTTGCTTTCTGTCAACTCTTTTCTGTTTTCAGCCGTTAGGAATCTGTCTCTAGGCGTGATTTAGGTTATCCCTCGTACCTTCAGTTAAAAATTAAAATGGTCCAACATGTCAAATAGTTTTAATTTTTCTGCCATAAACATGCTAGATGATGAAAATGCCCTTTAATTTTTTTCAAAAACAAATCGTTTTAAGCTATAACGTGTTTGACACATCAACAAAAATATTTTGTCATTTCTAGAAATTTGAAGTTATTTTTTTTTTTTGGATAGTATTCTGTACAAATGAACCAGATACATACTTGGGTGGCCTCCTTGTCATCTGAAATTTTCGCTAAATGGGGATCACATCAAATGAACAAACCATTTAAAAGTCATTCTATTGTAATGCATAGAATAAGTTAATCGAATATTTAGATTATTATTGTAATAGTGATAGCACATTAATAATTTGGAAAATGTTTTTAAAAGAATGGTTAAGCAAATCGGTAGCAGGCCAATGCAGCCGGTACTTAAAGTGACCTGTTTCTACCAACTAATATATTTGTGTGTGTGCAGCTTCATTGCTTCTTGGAATGAGTGACGGTAGACCGGATAAGAAAAGAAGGGAAAGTTCTGACAGTCCTTTCTCATTTCCTCGTCAAAAGCGTTCAGTCAGACCTAGATTATATTTATCTATTGACACAGATTCTGAAGAAGATATATAACCAGCATGGTATTCACCATTTGACCCGCATTTTTTGCATAAAGTCCAATCGAGAAACATGGTAGCTTGCAACTTTCCTGTCCGGTGAGCATCTTGATTCTCTTTAGATTTTGACATGTCAAAAAAGGCATGCATGGTATAGATACTTCTTTTACCATATGATGAAATTGTAACATCCTAATAGAGCCCCATTCGCCTGTAAATGTTTTCAACTCCCATCACTTAATAGAAACAAATGTATCCTTTTCTACCACATCAAACATGTTTTAAGTTCCATGATTTCCACCATACTTCACACGATTCACGCTCTTATATTTACGCCTATTTTGCCAGCAACAAGATGTGTAGCCAGTTGTTGGGTCACTATTTGAACAGGTGCGTATCGACCAATATGATTCAGACGGATTTACATTGCATCTAATATTGTTAATGGTTTCTGTTGTCACCATCTTCAAAATGGTCAAAAAACTGTGTATGATACCAATAGCAACAATTTTTACTTTGGGTTGAATCAAATTATCTAATTAAGTGAATAATGTATAAAAAAGTTACCACATCTGTGGTAACTTTTTATTCAAAATTATTTGACTATGTAATTGTAAAAGAGGTATATGGTGGTCTTTTTGGTGGTTCAATGTATAAATTTAAGAACAGCTTATATGTAGCATGCTATTGTGGACAGTTTATTTGTAACAAACGTCTAATTCTGACATTGGTTTTATTAACCGAAATGGTGTTGGCCACAACTCTCTTGTCTAGAAACTCGACTGAGCTCCTGCTTTAACATGCCGTCCCCGAAGCATTTCGTGAGATAAGGTTAGATATTTAAATCTAGGATATTGAATCTGATTATGATTTTAGCATGATGGAGGTGATGGGATGAACTATAATGATGAACTATAACGTATAAAAGCAATGAGTATGTATGGTTTAGATTTAGGATACAACCATGGTTAAAAAAATAAACGATTAAACATGGATGCGTAAGGCAGTTTTTCGTATATTGAGAGTTTAGGAGGTAGAAACCCTAATCTTGATGAATGGGTCGACAATGAATGACATTTGAAATGACACGGGATGAAAAGGTTAGCGACTGCTTAATCCTATGGTCTATTTTCTTCAGCTCATTCTTACCTGTGGTTCTTTTCGTGCATTTAACCAATATAAGCCCCATTGCCATCGACGGGTCATGATATTTGTTCATAGTTTGGACCCTTGTGATTTATTGATGCACTGAGGGAAAACGGTATGGTAGATCGATGGAACGTGGCAAGGGGTGCCGCGTGGAAACACCACAATCATGACCTCCGGTGTCGCAAGACCTTAATTAAAACGGGAAGTACCCTAATTTGTAAGGTTTTTTCAAGTGGTGAGTGTTTAATCTTCGTGGAGTAGTCGTAAGAAAAAATGTGTAGTTTAATAGTGGTGGACTTATAGAGCGTGTAAATTGCCCGTACAGTTTTCATAAAATAAATGTGAGAAACAATATAAGTAATTGTTTATATCAATTCAATTGTTAAGATTATGCATACCAATTACATAACAAATCAAAAGTTACTAATGCCTAATAGGGCTAAAAACGAATTTACCTCTTATCATTGATTTCTTATTCATATCTAGTTTCATCAATTTTGTGAAAACTCAAAATAACTATTGGGGGAATGGACACTCTCGTGTAAGTACTCTAGCTCCCTCCAATAATATGGTGTCATGTCAAATTCACCTCCAAGTACCCTAGAGATCCGGTGTCGCAAGACCTTAATAAAAAACGGTAAGTACTCTAATTTGCAAGGTTTTTTCAGGTGAGTGTTTAATCTTTGTGGAGTAGTCATAAGAAAAAATGTGTAGTTTAATAGTGGTGGACTTATAAAGCGTGTAAATTGTCCGTACAGTTTTCATAAAATAAATGTGAGAAACAATATAAGTAATTGTTTATATCAATTCAATTGTTAAGATTGTTTGAGTTTATTAGTATAAATAGGTGGAGGCTTCATTTGTACAAACCACCTTCAAATTACTATATATATTAATTATTAAATGTCTGCGTAACAGTTACTATTTTGTTTTATGTGTTTGTCCTTTAGTGACATGGAATGTCACCCTACCTACTAGTTCATAGCAATTCACCTTCTATAGGCTTCTTAGGGTGTGTGTAGTGGGCAACGTTGTCCGGCGTTTTAGCCACCCATAGCGCCGGGAACACCGCCCCCCAGGCGCTATGGTGGCGTTTTGGTGGTTTCAGCCTTGCTCATAACGAGCGCTGTGTTATTATTATTATTATTATTGTTGTTGTTGTTGTTGTTGTTGTTGTTGTGTTTGTGTGTGTGAAGAGGAAGAGAAAGAAGTGAAGAGGAGGAGGAAGAAGAAGAAGAAGTGAAGAGGAGGAGGAAGAAGAAGTGAAGAAATGAAGAAGAAGATGATGGAGAAGAAGAAGTAGGTGGGGAAGGGGTAGGTGTGGTGGGTTATTATTTTTTATTTTAATTAATATTATTTTTAATAGTAAATCTTATTTTTTTATTATTGTTTTTTAACTTAATAAATTTCTTTTATTATTATTATTTTTTTTTATTATTATTAGGTATTTAATATATTCTTATTTAAATAAAAAACAATAATTAACCAATCATTACCCAATCATTTATAACCCCCTCATAACCCCCCTTTAACCCCCCTTCCCACTACACCCTCTTTTTCCATAACCCCCACATAACCCCCCTTCTATTACTTTTTAATATTTTAATACCATAACCCTCACATAACCCCCCACCACTACACACACTCTTAGCTTTCTTGTAAAAGCTCCCTTCTAATCAATAAAGGTTAACTAGTTAATAATTTAAGACACTTTCATTTATGCAAAAAGAACTTTTTAAAGTATGATGACAGACAAATTGGCAACAAGCTACGCCATAACTCTTTTTGAAGAGCAAATTACATCTTACTGAAAACGAAACTTTGGCCCCTTGGAGTTAAGAAATTATTATGCACGACTATGAGCACGCTGTCTAAGAGCCTTATAGCTTCGGAAGCAAGAGAACCAAAAGCATCGAAAGCGAAGGGAACAAAGGCATGTTGATTCTCAACATAAGTTTTTTCTTGCTTAACAACTTTCCTCGATTCCACCTTTAACACTACCAATCTTGCAATTTTCGTATCTATCGCTTCCAAATTGCATAATAGTTTGGTCAAAGGTTGATCTTAGAATGACTCTAACAACTGCACGTGACTCCAAAAGTTTTCTCTGTGACAAAATAGTGTTAGATCTCACACGCTGAATTCCCAAAGTAATTCAAAATACAATTTGTTTTGGTTTTAAATGTACACCTTTTTAAAAACACTTGCCTTTTTTTTCTTGTTTTTCTTCTTATGGTGTAATTTCTTCTTACCGGAGGAGCCTTTGGCTATAACTACTACTTCAGAAGAGACTTTGGCTATAACTATTGCTTCGAAATGGGTTCAACTATTATTGCTTCCTAAGGGCCTCATGCTACTCTGAAAAGGGTTATTACACCGGAAAGAGATGATTTTGCTTCTTTTAAATGACATTATTTTGCTGATTTCTTATACCTTTCTCTACGAATAAGAGATGGGGTTATCTCTGTCCCACCAAGAAATGCGACCCATTGATAGGTGCTTAGATGCCTTTGAAATAGAAATTGGATCCTTAACTGCCCAGAGAACAACAACATGCTCATCGGACAACAAGAAACCACAAGAATTTTGGATTTCGTTTCTTTACCCCGCTTCTCCTGTCAAGTATGTACTGTATCATGGTTACAACCGCTTTGAACTCACATTCATGTACACTACACTAGTAGCTAAACACACCTTGGGTAATCTTTGCTCACAGGTTAATTGTGAGTAGTTCAGTTATGAGGCTCAACGCTTTCTTTACAACGTCTTCATTTACTTCATAAGAATGAAGTAAATCAATTATTGAATTGTTCTACACCAAATGGGTATCTAACTTAGAGCTCCACCATATCTCCTGGCATTGTCTTATCAACTACGTTATTCTTCTACACCAAATGGGGCTCTAATAGAGCCCCCCCCCCCCTCCCACCTCTCCTGCTATTGCCTTATTAGTTACATTTGTTTGCACTCTGAGTTTTTCTGAGTTGCTAGACCAAGTATCATGAAAAAGTTGTAAGGTGGACCGACTATCATTGTCCATGAGTCGACCCTACCACTAAGTGTTTTGTCATCAAGTTTATCCAGTTCATCAAATAATGTGGGTCTTTCATACCAATAAAATTTTAGCGTCCTCCTCTAGAGAATGTTCTCATCATGCAATGTCAACATATGGACAAAAAATAATCCCAACTTATCCAGCGCTCTTAATAATGTGAGATTTGGTCCATCTAACAAATTACAAAAAATGTTTATCATTATCTTATGCACATTTACCAATAAATTTTTTTATTGACAACTGACAAGTGTAAATAAATCTTAATAAAGCTAAAATCTTGTTAAGCCAATCAATTAGACGCCTAACCATAGCATATTTTTAAAATCGGGATTGCATCTAGTGTATGTACTATTAAAATCGGGATTGCATCAATTACTAGTATTGCACTGTACACCAACGATATTCCATGTATTACATTCTTGAGATCTCCTTGTTCTCAATCATAGCATATTTTTCTTTAGCATTATTAAATCTTTTGAATCTCTTAAAACTCTTAATTTTCATCAAGAAATTTGTCTTAAACCTATTTATACAATGTGTGTATATTATTAATTTATATTTATTAAACTTAGGTTTGTAAGAGGAAACATGTGAATTTGAATACGGGTTATTATCACTTACAAATTCATATAGATAACTTGTGAGATTATGTAAGAGAAAACATATGATTGACAACAAAGTAAATAAATATTCTTTTAAAGAAGCTTGCGACATTAAGTTATTGAGGCCGGTTCGAATTAGTATCAAGCTCGAGTAGGAAGCAATACAAGTTGAGTCAACTCAACATGAAATTTTTAACCGAGCCAAAATCTAGTTTGTATTTTGCTCGTCTCTAACTTGTGCGAGCTTGTGGCTTGACAAGTTGCCTTGTTTTTCTCAAGTTTATTTATTTATTTTTTTAATAATCAAAATTCAAATTATACAAGTTGAGCTGATTTATAGGAGCCAACGAATGAGTAACTCGAACTTGGTTTGGACATTTATATCAAAAAAGTCGGATTAAGTTTTTAACGAGCTCATTTTCAGGCCAATAAAATGTAAACCAAAAAGACTTGTATTCAAATGTTTTTGGTATTTGGTATTATTAAGAGAAACGATTAAAATGTGATTGTGTCTAACGGTTAGCAATTAAAAAGCCTTCTTGTTATTTTTATACAACTATTGGGATTATGGTTAATGCGAGTTGATGCATATGGAAAGCAAATCATGGAACAACAAGGTTTGTTTTTTTTTTTTTTTTTTTTTTTTTTTTTTTTTTTATTGAAAGGTGTAGTTCAATGGTGAAATTCTAGTTCTAAGTCCTAACAACCTCCGAGTCACAAGTTCGAGTCCTCCCACACGTTGGGCCCTTTCAACCTTAGTGGGTATAATTTTTTGATGGACGAGAATCGAACCTGTGACCAACCCCGGGCAGAAACCCTCTGAAGAGGTAAACCCTCCCACCTCAAACCAGCTGGGCTGGAGATTATCGGCTGGAACAACAAGGTATTCAAGAGCAAAAGTTTCAAGGTGTATGATATTATAGTTAACTTAACGTCTTTATCGTTTTTATGGCTTGAAAGTAGGTTCGGGTTTAAAAGGCTTCTTTAGGAGTGGTATAAGCACAACTTGTACATGATGTAAGAGCATCCAGAATTGTAAATGAAGTCCACTCTTTTAAACCATCATTTCACCATGTCACATAATTCCAAATCAAAACCATTCTAAACCCACTTTTTCTAACCATAAATCATTACAAATATTCATCTCCTCATCTACTTTTCCTTTTATTTAATTTACAACCTTTCTTTTAATTTATTGAAAATTTAGATTTGTGGCCACCATATGTCAAACCAGACCTATTCGGTCTGCCAAACCAACCTTACAATGGGTGCTCGTTTACTTGGTGTCGTCCAAATTCACCGTACCTATTGTAGATGCTCTGACTGTGATGGTGTGTTTGGGCAGATTCAGTTTTTTGAGTTGGTATTCAATTGTTTAACGAAAGTCAATGTTAGAAAATAGAATTAGAACCGAATCCGAATATGAGACAAAAAAATAATTTTTCATATGAGTAAATGCATTGGATTGGATAAGACTGACACGCGACTATATCATCACTTTTTTCTCCATTAAATTTTGTTTTATTAAAACAAGGTCAAACATGTATTGCCAGCTTCAACTAAGAAAACAACATGATGTTTTTGCATTAATCGATAGTTAATTTTATCGTTCATAAACATAAAATAAATTTATATAAAAGATAATGGTTAAAATTGTAATCAAAGTACAAAACCCAAAAATTAGTTAAAGAATATAGTTGCGAGTAGTAAATGAGTTTTGTCCAGCTATCGGTGACAGGTTCAAAACTTTTAAGGACTTCAAGGCTCACATGAATCACGAGTAAATGTTTTTAATCGTTTAACACATACCTATACTTATAGATATCATTCCTTCTATTTTCCTTTTTAAAGCAATTTTCTGGCAAGAATTGAAAAACAACACAAATAATTAAATTTAGAATGTTATATCTAACTTGTTAAATAAATGGGTCGTGTTTAGGTTTAATTTAACTCATTTGATTAAAATGTCGACCCACTAACACATCTATGGATTATTTAACTCATTTTTTTATGAGTTACCAACCTGATTAACACGTTTAGAACTTGATTATTACTTGCCATTATATTTGAAATGTTTAGCTAAATGGCTTAAATACCGTGTTCAGGTTATACACTTATAAATGTGTGCGGATTAGGGTCGATGTTTTTTTATAAGAATAAATGTATGGGTCATGTTCGGGCTGACCAATTCAACCCATCAACCCGTAACCCGTCACGTTTCTCACTCTTAATTTCTCTCTATATTCCTTTGATTAATTTATTTTATATAAACTAATATAACAATTTTATACAATACAAAAGTTAAAATTCGCTTAACTAATATATGTGGCGGTTACATATCATGGTAATTTTTATCTTGTTTTATAAATTAGTTTGTTTTTTTTTTTTTTTTTTTTTTTTTTATATAATCAAAGGTACTAGATTAAGGATATATTCGAATATTTCTTTGCTAGTGGATATCCATTTGACGTGTAACTTAAAATTATTTTGTTTAATGAAAACTTCATGATGACTTACGATATTAAATAAATTGTTTCGCCGTTCAAAAGAACTAAAAATAAATTGTTTCGTTATGTTGCTAACATATAAATTTGTTGATTTCACGTCTCTTTTTCATGCAAAATTTCCTTAAACCAATTAACATTACATATAACAGATTATTTTTTCTATCATGAACAACGTATCGGTACTTAAAGTTGATTCTAAGGTTTTGTTTTGTTACCGTTTTTCGTTTTTCTCTTACAACTTTTAAAATTTTAAAATATGATATTTTATAAAATTTCAGCTTTGTTGTTATGACATAATTAGTGAAGTTCGTAACTAATCTGTATGCAAAAATCTTTTTGATAATGATATGATAATAAATAAATGTCCATTAACTATAGACCTTGGACTTTAAACGCTCTATAAAGATATGATAATAAATAAATGTCTATTCCTTTTTATATGATAATCATATAATAATCAAGTTGAAAACTGATTTAAAACAAACTCAACAATAATGTACGGAAGAAGCAATGTACGGACCACACTAAGATGCATGATGATCATAATCTAGAAAGGTGACAGATATAATAGATTAATTTTAAGTGTTTCATTTTTTTTTTTCCCACTCTCATGTCAAACAAAAAAAAGTCAGCATGTGCGGTTCTCGTATTAGCCACATGGCCACCGTTCATTTCCTTCGTACCCTGAGAAGGCTGACGCCCCTTGCCCTTAATGCCGTTTATGCCCTACATGGAGCAAGGGCGTAAAACCATTAGTGGTAGTAATAACTTATATTAAAAACGAATGATCAAAACAAATACAGTTTACACACCCAAAACTCGATGTTTTCTAATAATTGTTGTACCTCACAAGTCGCATAATTGGTTGACTAATAGTATCTTGACCATTAACTACCAAAGCGTTATAAATATTAGGCATTTTGCCTGATGGCAAGGCTGCATCTAGTACCTATGAAATGTAATGTTGTAATATTATTCAGTAAAACAACCCTTTTAATGTACAATGATTTACAAGAGACTATATAAGAATACAAGACATAAGTTAAGGGAGAGAATCATGGAAAAATTACAAAGACTATTGACTGCAATGAATGTGATTTATGTGTGGTTAATATGCCCCCGCAAGATGGAGGATCCGTTGGAGATGCCAATCTTGGAGCGGAAGGAAAGAAATGACGACTTCGGTAGCGGTTTAGTGAGAACATCAGCAAGTTGGTCCTTAGAGCTGATGTGTAAAACCTTTAGGTGTCCGGCGTTGACTTATTCACAAACAAAGTGGTAATCCAAGGCTAGATGTTTCATGCGTGAGTGATATACCGGGTTTGCACATAGGTAGGTGGCACCGGTATTATCACAAAACAAGGTGAGAGTCACCGCGTGCTTGATTCCAAGTTCGGTAAGTAGGTTTTTGACCCACGAAACTTCTGCAGTAGCATTTGCAATGGCTTTGTACTTAGCTTCAGTCGATGAGCGGGACACGGTTTTTTGTTTTGATGATCGCCATGAGATGAGGTTTGATCCCAGATATAGTAAATATGCGGTTGTGATTCAAATAATCCATATAACTAAAACGCGTGGAAAAAGAATCAGATAAGAGGTGTAGCCCAGTTGGTTGGGCTGTGTCCTTGTGTGAACCGGCCTTGGGCACGGGTTCGATTCCCGGCCCAGGCATGTATTTTTTTACAATTATTTCCAAGGTTTCATGTTACAATATAAATATAGTATGGTTCTAGGAGTCCAAACGTGACACGAAATGTTTTTTAGAAGGTACAATAACGATAAAAATGCGACGTCTTATTAATAACTGTCACGAACGTACATAGAAATAAATACGAAATGTTACAGTCTCCCCTACTTTTAGGAACTCCGTCCCGAAGTTGGAGTTGGAGAGTCTGGTGGGAAAAGGTGTGGGTTCCCAACGAACCTGGACCTCGTTTAGATTCCCAACGAACCTTAACGATCGGAATGCGACTGCGCTTGAGTTTCTTGACTCCAGTATCCACGATCTCAACAGGTTTCTCGACAATGTGCATAGTTTCATCAATCTGCACATCTTCAAGAGGGACATGGAGGTTCTCATCTGCTAAGCACTTCTTGAGATTCGAAACGTGAAAAGTTGGGTGAACATTGCTTAACTCAGGTGGAAGATCAAGTTTGTAAGCCACTTTTCCAATCCTGTCAAGCACTTTGAATGGGTCTACATATCGAGGAGCTAGTTTTCCCTTTCTACCGAAGCGAATTACTCCCTTCCAAGGAGATACCTTAAGAAGTACAAGGTCCCCGACTTGAAATTCCAAGGGCTTTCGACGTTTATCAGCATAGCTCTTCTGTCGACTTCTAGCCTTGAGAAGATTATCCTGAATGAGTTGGATTTTATCTGTGGTTTCCTGGATCAGTTCAGGTCCAGTGATCCGGGCTTCACCAACCTCAGTCCAACAGACAGGTGAACGACACTTACGACCATAGAGTGCCTCGAAAGGAGCCATGTTAATGTTGGCATGATAACTGTTGTTGTATGAAAACTCAACCAAGGGAAGATGAGAATCCCATGCGCCACCAAAATCAATGACACATGCCCTGAGCATATCCTCAAGTGTCTGGATGGTCCGTTCGGTCTGACCATCTGTTTGAGGGTGATAAGCAGTACTCAGGTTTAGCTTGGTACCCAAAGCGTCTTGTAAAGAATCCCAAAAGTGAGAGGTGAAGCGACCATCACGGTCAGAGATAATGTCCAAAGGTATACCATGGCGACATACAATTTCACTCACGTACATCTTCGCCAACCTTTCCACAGAATATTTCTCACGAATTGGTATGAAATGGGCTGACTTGGTTAAACGGTCAACGATTACCCAAATGCTGTCAAAACCTTTGGGTGTACGAGGGAGTTTAGTGATGAAGTCCATTGCTATGCTCTCCCATTTCCACACAGGAATTTCTGGTTGTTCAAGCATACCAGATGGTCGTTGATGTTCAGCCTTGACCTTTGAACAAGTAAGGCATTTTGCAACGAAAAGAGCGATATCTTTCTTCATACCAGGCCACCAATACGAATAACGAAGATCTTGGTACATCTTGTCAGCTCCAAGATGAATAGAATAACGAGACTTATGAGCCTCGTTCATAAGGAAAGTACGAAGATCATCACGGTCAGGAATCCAAAGTCGATTGAGAAAATAAAGTAGACCATCAGGTTTGGTTTCAAGTTGAGTCCCAGCACCACAAGACATTTCCTCGTACATGTTACCTTGGGTGACTGAAGTATGTTGAGCCTGGAGGATACGATCCTGAAGATCAGTACGAACTCTCGCACAATGAAGTTTGATGCGCTCTTTACGATTGAGTACGTCAGCCACAACATTTGCTTTGCCAGGATGGTAGCGAATCTCGCAATCATAGTCGTTAAGTAACTCAACCCAACGTCATTGCCTCATGTTAAGATTTTTCTGGTCGAAGACATGTTGGAGACTTTTGTGGTCTGTGAAAACCACACATTTGGTTCCATAAAGACAGTGTCTCCAAATCTTAAGAGCAAAGACGACTGCGCCCAATTCAAGATCATGGGTGGTATAATTCCTTTCGTGAGTCTTAAGCTGTCTAGACGCATAAGCAATAACCTTGCCTCGTTGCATAAGAACACAACCAAGACCTTGGTTTGATGCATCACAATAGACCACGAAGTCATCATTACCATCAGGTAGAGACAGAATAGGAGCTTCACAAAGTTTCAGCTTAAGAGTCTCAAATGCTTCCTCTTGTTTTGGTCCCCACTCATAAGGTTTACCCTTGTGAGTTAAGGCAGTGAGAGGAACAGCGATCTTGGAGAAGTTGGCAATGAATCGACGATAATAACCGGCTAAACCAAGGAAGGAACAGACTTCAGTTGGAGTTTTAGGAACACTCCAATCTTTGACAGCTTCGATCTTCGCAGGATCAACATGAATTCCGTTCTCATTGATGACGTGTCCTAAAAATTGAACTTCCTTAAGCCAAAATTCACATTTCGAGAACTTGGCATATAGTTGTTCTTTCTTTAGGAGACCCAAGATTGAGTGAAGATGTTGTTCGTGATCGGATTTTGATTTAGAGTAAATCAAAATGTCGTCAATGAAGACGATCACGAATTTGTCAAGGTAGGGTCTACAAACCCGATTCATTAGATCCATAAACACCGCGGGAGCGTTGGTCAATCCAAACGGCATGACCATGAATTCGTAATGACCATAACGTGTACGAAAGGCTGTATTGGGAATGTCTTCTTCGTGAACTCTAAGCTGATGATAACCAGAACGAAGATCAATCTTCGAGAAGTGGGTTGCTCCTTGAAGTTGATCGAAAAGATCGTCAATCCTAGGAAAGGGATAACGATTCTTGATGGTGAGTTTATTAAGCTCACGATAGTCGATACACATCCTGTGAGATCCATCTTTCTTCTTTACGAACAAAACAGGGGCTCCCCATGGAGAAGAACTGGGGCGAATGAAACCTTTATCAGAAATCCTGTAGTTGACTGGCAAGTTCTTGCATCTCAGAGGGTGCAAGACGATAAGGAGCTTTGGCGACTGGATTTGCACCAGGAACAAGATCGATCCTGAATTCAACTTGTCGAGCAGGAGGCAAACCAGGTAAATCCTCTGGAAAGACTTCAGGCTAATCCCGAATGATTAGGATGTCTTAGATACTTTTGCCCTTGTCTTCCTTTTCTATCACGTTAGCCAAGAAAGCCATATACCCCTTTCGTAAGTATTTTTGAGCAGTAGTACAAGACATGAGTTTAAGCTCACCACAAGGCTTCTCACCATAGATCTTCAAAATGTCACCAGATTCAAGAGGAATGCGAATAACTTTCTCAAAGCATAGGATTTCAGCACGATGGGTTGACAACCAATCCATGCCTACTATGACATCAAAGCTTCCAAGATGCATAGGAATGAGGTCGATAGGGAAAGTATGTTCATCAAGGTTCAACACACAGTTACGAATAACAGAATCGATCGAGATAGACTTCCCATTAGCTACCTCTACCACTAAAGGTTCCTCTAGGTTAGTTTGGGGTAAGTTAAGTAAGGGTTCAAACTTTAGTGATACAGATGACTTATCAGCACCCGAATAAAATAATATAGAAGCATAGTGGTTATTAACGAGAAACGTACCATTAACCACCTCGTTGTTGTCGCGGGCCTGATTAGCATTGAGGTTGTATGCGCGACCACGAGCACCTTGGTTCTGGTTGCGGTTCTGGTTTTGATTGCGATTTTGGTTCTGGTTCTGGTTTTGGTTACGATTGGGGCAGGCATTGATATAGTGGTCTGGGCTGCCACACTCGTAACACTGACCACGAGCAGGCCTGTTGTTTTGTTGGTTGGGAGCTGGGGCATTTCTGGCTGGGTTATTTTGGGCAGGAGGAGCTCGACAGATATTCGCAAGGTGTCCATACCTTTGACAATTAGTGCAAAAACGACATGGCACCTGAGCTGGGTGGTGGTATTTGCAAGTGTTGCACAAGGGGCGAGGTCCGGTGTATGGCTTCTTATTGGGTGCGGGGGTGGCAACCACTGTAAAGTTTCGGGCCTTACGTTTCTTGTTAACAGAGTGTTCAGTCTTAATCTCCTTACCCGGCTCTGGTGTAGCATTGTTCACATCTTTCTTAGCACCTTTGCGAAACAGAGTACCATTCTTCACGTGATTATCAGTCAGTGTAGCCGCTAAACGTTTGGCTTCCTCCAAGGTGGCAGGATTCCTTCCCCATACCGTGTCCTGAATTTGCATAGGTAAACCACCGATATACTTCTCGATGGCTACTGATAGGGGAGTGACCTTATGAGGCAACAACAGACTGAGCTCATGGAAGCGGGTATTATAAGCAAGGTTTTCCCCACTATCCTGAGCAAGGGTGTGGAACTCGTCCTCCAATTTCTTGACCTCGTTACGTAGGCAAAACTCAGCTTTCATTATCTCCTTGACTTGATCCCAGGTCATAGCAAGTGCAACTTCAGCTCCGCGGGTGCGCTTTTCCTCATTCCACCAAGTGAGTGCTCGTTTGTGAAGAACAGTCATAGCATAACGGACCTTAAAGTTATCAGGACACTCACTGTTAATGAAGGTATTCTCAATACCCTCGAACCATTGTAGGAGACCAGTAGCTCCTTCATCCCCACTAAACTTAGGAGGGTTGCAGGTATTAAAGTGTTTGAGGGTGCAGACTGGGAGACCATTCCCGTTCCCATTGTGATTTCCATTGCCGTTTCCATTTCCATTGCCGTTTCCATTCATTTGGATGACTTGAGCCAGTAAATTAAGAACCAGAGTTGCGATCTGTTGCGCCATTTGTTGGGAAATGATTGCAACCAGTTGGGCATCACCTCCATTGTTGTGGTTAGTGTCGTGGTTGTGGTTGTGGTTGCTGCTCCCTTCATCATGATTGTCACCACTGTTAAGGAGAGTGCTGCGACATGGAGGCATGATCTGTAAGAGACACAATGAAATGAATGAGGTAATATAAGGAATGTAATCATTTATTCATTAATTAAAACGAATAAACGAAAACGTTGACTTATCAAAGATTCTAGATTCTAATAACATAGTGAAGACATGCTTTAGCCTATAAGTGAACATTCATCCCGAGAATTCCCAGGTAGGCATCTGGGTCCCTCGTCTGATTGGGATATACGCGCAATGCCAGCCTAGACAGAAGACTCAGAATACAGGCGTTCACCCTTCCAAATTGCACGTGTTCGTTATTAAAATCTAGAACTTCGACGAGATCTCAAGGTGGTTCAGGCTAAACCTGAGGATTTTGTCCTATTAATCTAAAGGTGGATCAGGATTGCAGCAGACGAATAAGAGTAGTCAACTTGTAAAGGCTTAGGCTTGTATAGGGTGTAGGGTAGGGGTAAGAATAAGGAAGCAATTAGGGTTACAAGTAAGAGAAGCAAGTACTATTTTAAATCCCTAAGGTTATAGTCTAGATTATTTTTCTAATAACCTAATTCCCTATAACCAAGGCTCTGATACCAATCTGTAACACCCCAACCGATGGCGGAAACATCGGGATGTCACGTATTGATGATTGTTTCAGTAGCACATGGTATATATTGAAATTTTAAATAATTTATTGATAACATAAATATCCAAATGAAAAGATGTCTAAAAATCCCAAAATACATAACATCCAATAAAACAAATAACTTCAAATAACTTCATAGAATCCATCACGCATACTCTAAGCCTCAGCTTCATTGTTACCTGAAACATGTTAATTTTGAAAATATTTTTGGGTCAACAAAAGTTGGTGAGAATTACATAGGTTTTGATAATTGAATGAAACTTGTACAATTCAAGTGTCATGGCAAGTCTAGTCCATATGTGAAAACATACTATCAGGTAAATCGAGTGCATAATCAAACCTTGTGACTAGAATATTGTGGTCCATCCCATACGCTCATGGTTCACTCGATTATGTTATGAATTCGATAACAATCACCCACGCTACCTATGTAGGAGGTACACGTATCCGGGTGGGATTGTCAGTCCAATAGATCTATCATTGTATACCGTCGGCTGATCAATGTTAATGATTATGCTAGAATATTGTGCTTACCCTAGTCATGTTTAAGACATAATGCAACATAGAATAACACATAGACACTTTATGATTGAATTGTAAATAGAATGTTGTAATATGTTTCACCCCAAAATAGTGAAATAGAAAAGGGGCTATGTAAAACTCACCTTAGTGTTAAAATGGAGACCCTTGTTATATAAGTAAATGTGGCTCGTGTGTATCCAAATATCACCCTATTTCAAGGTAATAAATAAGTGTTGGGGAAAACTTAATAAGTCTAAGTTTTCTAGTCTAAAATGTGCTAGGGTTCCTAATTTGGGGATTAATAATTGATTTATGATTAAATTTGAATAATTTAAATAATTAAATAAATAATTAATAAAAATGTTTTCTAACCAGTATTAACTAAAAGTAGTTGAATTCTAATGTAATAAATGTGAAAATAATTTTTATAAATTTATTTTCTTAATTAAAGAATATTTATATATTAATAATTATTTGACAAAATATAGACTTAATATTTAAAAATATTAAAAATTATAAATTTCAAATCAAAAATTTATATTTCTGATCTAAATGATTAATAATAATTTATGTGAAATTTTGATGTAAAAATAATGAAAAACGAATTTATTATGATTTATTTATGATTAAAATAACAAAAATCGATTAAAAATATTAAATAAATGATTTTTCATAAATAAAAACCATTTCTAGAATGTTTACTGTTTTATAAGTTTAGGATAATTTTTGTGGAATTTTATAAAATCGTTTTGATATTTTTATTAAATTTTATAATTATAATAGAATAAACTTGTGATATTTATTATATATAATAAATAAAAGATTTCGAAAAACTAAAAATTGTATGATAAACTTTTCTATTAGAACATCATAAAATAATTTTTGTAGAATTTATAAAGCAATTTTAGTATTTTAAAACCATTTTTAAAAGTAATAGTGAGTATATATATATATATATATATATATATATATATATATATATATATATAAGTATAAAGGGTTAAAAAAATGTTTGCATATGCTAGGGATTGAACCCGGGCCTCTGGCCGGTTCGATGTTTATATCACAAGCCTAGACCATCTGGTCTAGACCCTGAGAACGATTAATCTAGGTTTGAATTAATTATATAGTCTTACTGATCAGTTTCAATAATTGGTTTTAAAAAGAAGCAGCGTGTGGGACTCGAACCCGGGCCTTAGGCCGGTTCGTGTCTTAACGAAAAGAAGCCATACCAACTGATCTACTGATCAGTTAGTGATGAATGTTGTTTTGTTTAAATTCTATATCGATGTCTGCAAGTGTTTTATCCCCATTATAATCGCTAGAACCCTAGAATCTTTAATAATCAAAACGAACGAGCAATAACCCGATTATTCATGGGGTTATTGCTGTCCTATGGCCGATAATCAAAACCAAACAAAAAAATTGAACTTACAAACAGATTTCGAGGTTGAATTGCTCGGTCAAACGTAAAGTCAAACGGGAACAAAGGAGATTAAAAGGAGATTTTTAGAAGAAATTGATAGTGGGGATAGAGTTATCGGCGATTTGTGACTGAGATTGAGGGCTCAATTTATAGTGTAACATACGTGTGATTCGAATTGGAAAGTTTGACTCGTGATTAATTATAATTACGCGTAATAGCTCGATTTTGGTAAGTTTTAATGATGATTAAGCGTGTATATTACGCGTGTTAGTCTGTCAATCAGTAATCTTGCCATAATGGGATTAAAAACGCGGATTGGATGGTTAATTATGGATGATAGTCATTGCAGTTGACTTTCCAAGTCAACTGTTATGATTCAAATAATCCATATAACTAAAACGCGTGGAAAAAGAATCAGATAAGAGGTGTAGCCCAGTTGGTTGGGCTGTGTCCTTGTGTGAACCGGCCTTCGGCACGGGTTCGATTCCCGGCCCAGGCATGTATTTTTTTACAATTATTTCCAAGGTTTCATGTTACAATATAAATATAGTATGGTTCTAGGAGTCCAAACGTGACACGAAATATTTTTTAGAAGGTACAATAGCGATAAAAATGCGACGTCTTATTAATAACTGTCACGAACGTACATAGAAATAAATACGAAATGTTATAGTATTGGTGTTTTCAGTGAGCACAATGTCATCAACGTATACAAGTAAGTAGGCAATGGTACCATTGTGGTTATAGACAAAGAGAGATGCATCAGACAAGCATTTTTTGAAACCGAATTGTTGAAGGAAGGTAGTGAGTTCGGTGTACCAAGCGTGTGGAGCTTTTTTGAGGCCATAGAGAGATTTCTTTAGTTTGAAAATGTGAGTGGGAAATGCCGAATTAGCAAACCCGGGTGGTTGAATCATATACACATCTTCATGTAAGGTACCATGAAGAAATGCATTATTGACATCGAGTTGCCGAAAGGACCACCCGCGAAAGAGAGCAACGAATAAGACGGTATGAATAGTGACGGGTTTTGTGACTGGACTGAAGGTATCAAAGTAATCTTTGCCATACTGTTGATGGAACCCTTTGGCGACTAGGCGCACTTTATATTTTTCAATTGTTCCATCGGGATTCCGCTTGATTCGATAAACCCATTTGCATCCGATTGGACTTTGGGTAGAATGTGGTACAAGTTCCCAGGTGTGATAATGAAGAAGAGCATTGTATTCGAGGTCCATAGAAGTGCGCCACTTTCGATCTTTCATAGCTTGGATGTTGGTAGGTGGTTCGATAGAAGTAGGAAGGAGGTGGAGAGTTGTGGAGTTAACGAAGTTGGGGTTGTAGTATTTGCGATTTGGTTTAGGTTGACGATGTAGAGTTGGAGGAGGAGATGTTTGTGGAACGGAATTAGGAACAGAAGGGTTTGGAGAGGTATTGGGTACGAGGTTGTTGGGTGCGGGTTCGGTTTGAGTGGTTGGAGCAGCGGGTATGGTTGTGGTTAGTGAGGTTAGTGGAGTTGAGGCGGAAGTGGGTGGTGATGCAGGTGGGTTTGGGGTAGTGTGGTAAAAAGCGGGTGAGGTGGTGGAGTTAGCAGGTGTGGTGGAAGTTGAGGGTGCAAGTTGGATAGGGGCTGAACTGTTTTAAGGAGATGTAATGATGACAGGAGGAGTAGGAACCGATGTAGGAGAGGTGGTAGAGGAAGGGGTTGGGTCGCGGATATAGGTGTGTTGTGAAGAAAGGTTTTGTAGGTGATAGTGGGAGGGTGGGGGTTATGAGTTTGGGCCGGGAAGATGTGGCGTATGAACTCCACATGACGGGAGTGATATAGTTTATTTGTGGTTGGATCAAAGCATTTGTACGCAGCTTTTGAGGAGCAGTATCCAAGAAAGATACATGTTTTGGATCAAGGTTGTAGTTTGGATGTGGTACAAGGTCGAAGTCATGGATAGCAAAGGCAACCAAACGGTTTGAATTTGGAGTACGTTGGAGTAGTGTTGAACAAGACGTCATATGGAGACTTGTTATCAAGAATGGAGGTAGGTAAACGATTGATTAGGTAGGTTGCGGTTTGAAAGGCATGGGACCAAAAATGTCGTGGAAGGTGAGCATGATGGAGTAGTGCAAGACCGGTTTCAACGACACGGCAATGACGCCTTTCAGCGACACCATTTTGTTCCGGTGTATGGGGTGGTGTGGTGTAGTGAGAGATTCCGTGAGAGGTGAGATGGGAGGAGAGGCCCACATATTCACCTCCATTGTCGGTGAATAAGGCAACAATGGGAGTTTGTAAAAAATTTTAAATTAAAGATTTAAATTGTGGAAAAATTAAAGACACATCGGATTTGCGTTTGATTGGGTATAACCAAATATATTTTGAGTAGTAATCTACGAAAATAAAATAATATTTGTATCCATCAATTGAGGTTTTAACGGGACCCCATACGTCCGAGTAGAGGAGTTGTAATGGTTGGGTCGCAACAAATGAGTTTTGGCCAAAAGGGAATTTGTGACTGTTGTTCAAGGAACAGGATGTACAGTGAAACGACTCATGGGTCACCTTATTACATGAAAGTCCTATTTTAGATAGTAAAGCCTTGAATACTTGAAGCGATGGGTGCCCAAGTATGTGGTGCCACATGAGTAGAGATCCTGTTGTGGTAGAATTGACTTGAGGAGATGAGATGGATGGTCCGTAGTATACATCATTGACGTTTACTCCCCGCATGAGATGCGCCCCCGTGCGTAGATCCTTGACCAAAAAATGATATGGAAAGAATTCAACAGAAACACGATTAGTGCGACAGACTTTTGCAACAGAAATTAGATTATTACATAAATGCGGAACAATTAAAACATCATTTATAAGAAGCGGACGGGAGTTTGTGAGTAAATTGTGTGGCCGATATGAGTTATGGTAAGGGATTTACCGTCACCTAGGGCAATCTCATCAGGACCTCCATATTTAGAAAAACGGGAAATGCATGCTGGTTGTTGGCGGTGTTGATGGAAGCGCCAGTGTTCCACATCCAGGAGTGGTTTGGAGCCGTAGGATATGGAGAGGTGTGGTTGACCACTGGTGGTGGATTACCTTGGGGAGATACATTGTGTTCGCGTAAGAAGTGACCAAGTTTACGACAAACTTTGGTGTCATGACCCGGTATATTGCAAAAGTAGCAGTGGGCTGTGGACCGATTTAGTGTTGGGTGGTTGTTTGTTTTAGGCTGCGAAGGGGTCCGATTGGTGTTGTGAGGTGAACAAAGGTAGGAGCCATGGGGCTGTTTAGTGAAAGTTGGCAGAGAAAAAAAATGGACTGAAGTGGTAGGCGATGTAGGATCTGAGCTCAAAGGAGCAGGGTTGCTCTTGATACCATATGAAATTTAATGTTGTTATATTATTCAGTAAAACAACCATTTTAATGTACAATTATTTACAAGAGACTATATAAGAATACAAGACATAAGTTAAGGGAGAGAATCATGGAAAAATTACAATGAATGTGATTTATGTGTGGTTAATAGTACATAGCTTGAAGAATATTTGGATGCGGATGATAGAACACATTTTTTATATATCCCCAAAATGAGAGGTATTAGATGAGAAGAGACTTCGCGCCATGGAACATGCCCAGTTTTACCAAAACAGGGGCTTTCAAGTGAATTCCAAAATAAGGTAATATAGTGAAAGGTCAACATAGGAGATAAAGTCTTGAAAAAGATTCTTTCCGGCATGAGCCTCTCTCAAGAGAGAAACTCCATTTTGTACTCAATCTCTTCAATCATGCATCATGGCGAGGTGAGTTTGTCCCATTGCGAATGAACCTCCATATTCCAATCTAGTCATGTACTTCTTTAAGATATGGAACGTGGGAGCTTTCCTCTTATAAAGAGGGCTAAATTTTTCGTGTGTGTGTGGTGGTGGTGGTGGTGGGGGGGGGGGGGGTTTAAGGATGGTGCAAAGGTCTTAATAGAAAGTGGTTGATAGTCATGGCTGTTAGTCTTTTATGAACTTCCCTTCGCCTTTCTCTCTCTCTCTCTCTCTCTCTCTCTCTCTTAGTTAAGGGGGGTTTCAGAGAATCATCCTAACGAAATAAGGTTGTCAAATGGGGGAAGAGGAATGAAAGGCGTCCCTGGATCATAGTAAGTGACGAGGGGATTAAAAAAGGGCTTATTTCACCTGCCCATGCATTTGTTCGAATCCATCCTTCCTTTTTTACCTTTTGAACCCAGCCACAACGATGGTTCCAATGTGATTTCGTCTACTTTTGGAACCCACATTCCTAGGGATAAAGAAAGTTACACTTTTGAATTCTCTCATTCGAATGAAAGACCTTGAGGGGATCTTATAAGCGTCTTTCTTCGAGCGGCATGGCAAGCTTAGATGGTTTTAGCTTTAGCATAAAGTCTTAGATTAGTTTGTACCGGTGTAGGTCTCTGAGTGGTGACGTGTCCCCCTTGATGTTGTGGCATTGGGTTAGTATAGATCCCTAGTAGCTTCAGTGACATTGGCGGCTTTAAGGTATGCCTAACTTCGTTCCGGTTGAGAATATTTTCATCTAGATGACATCATGCAAAGTATGACACTCTTTGATGGTATGACCTCGAGATCACCTAACAAGACCCTATAAAAAAATAAAAATAAGACGGATTTGAAAACCGGCTCCCCTAAATAACATTATATAGACCTGTGAAAACACAACAAAACACAACAGAGGGTCTCCACGCCACGGGTACCAATCTATAAATTTAAACTTTGATCAAAGTTTTATCCGCTAAAAAAGTTGATTCTTGATGTCGTCAATTAACTTAGCCAATGGGATACTCACGTTTTGGGAGACTTTTGCATTCCTTGCTCTCCATATTCAAAGATATACCTAACTAGGCATGGCCCGACATGTTTGGTCATAACACATATGGATCTACATGAGCTTTAGGCCATCCCTATATAGGAAACTCAACCCTGTTACGAGGGACTTTACCTTGGGTGATATCTCTCTTCCTTTACTCTATCCCATACTCTACAATCATCTTTAATTTACTCTTACACACTGAACATTTATATTAATTATGATGAGTATTGTACTAACTTGAGCATCATTGGGTAGTCCAAATGCTCCGATCTCTAACCTCTTTTTAACAGTTTCGTTGATGTGTGCAGGTCTAACTAGATAGGAGAAAATGAAGTGTGTGAGTTCATTTCCTCTAGGGGTGTTTATCGAATCGAATAACGAATTTTTGAATTTTTCGAATCGAATTTTTCGAATAATTTATATTTTTTACTGAATTCGTATTCGATTAAAAGCCGACCAATTCGATTTGAATTCGTATTCGAATAAAAAACTCAATTCGAATTCGCATTAGAAACTCGAATTCGAATAAATTAGTTTAAGGTTAAGACTTATGTTATGGGCTTTAGTTAGGCTTGGCGGCCTAGGTAATGGGCTAATTTATGACTTAGGTCAAATTTATAGATTAGCCCTTGTTCTAAAGTTATAGGTGTGTGTATACTTATATGTATATATGCATAGTGGAGAGTTCAAATGAGAAGAAATTGTTTTCTAAGAAGAAAAAAAAGAAGTTTGAACCAATAAAAATGCTTCAATTGATATTGGTATTAAATGTTTGTAACCCCCCTAAACTAGCTTTATAAATGAAAGTCATAACTCCTGTTCAAAATATATCATTACAAAAACAAATGTAAGATTCATTTAGGATGAACTCTAATATGTGTAAGATTAATTTCGAGACGTGTATGATAAATGTAGGGCAAATTTTAATGTGTAGGATGAATATTGATATGTGTAGGATCCATATCGATATGTGTAGGATACATATCAATAAGTGTAGACTATATCTATGTTGAATGAATTATGATATGTGTAGGACAAAGTGAATAATTAATGTAAAAGGAGTTATAGTATTTAATGTTTTACCATAATATCATTTCTTCTTTTTGTTCTCACATTAACTTTCTTCTCATTTGATCCTCTCCCTGTATGTGTGTATATATATATATGTACTATTTTTATTAGAATTTCAAATTAAATCGAATTTATAATCATAAATTCATATTCAATTCGTATTCGATTTACTTAACTCGAATTGAATCGAATTCGAATTCTTAATCATCGAATCGAATTCTTGATAATCGAATCGAATTAAGTCAAATTTCGAATTTTTGAATTCGAATCGAATTCTGAACACCCCTAATTTCCTCAATCATTGTAAACAGTAACTCCATGTGGATTCAAATTCCCCACAGCCTCCTAGTGTGGGTTTATGAGTCTTCAATCGTTGTATAACTGTAACATTCCACATTAGTTGGGAAGGGGAACGAAAGCTTCCTTTTATGGGGCTAGATACCTTTCTTATCGGACGTGTTTTAAACCCGTGAGGGGTGGGAGCCTGAGAGCGTGCAGTTAACAAAAGCATACAATATCTGGTACGGTGTTGTGGCTATTAAAGATGGTATCAAAGCTAGGGTCGGGTCTGGTGTGCCAACGGGAATGCTAGGCTACCTAGGGGGTGGACGTTACATCCCACATTTGTTGGGAAGGGGGAATGGAAGCTTCCATATATGTGGCTGGATACCTTCCATATCACACACATTTTAAACCCGTGAGGGCAGGCGCCTGAGAGCGTGTCGGTTACCAAAGCAGACAATATCAGTATGGTGCTTAGGTTGTTACAATAACTTTACAACTGATCTTCCTCAAATCGAAGAGATACTAAAGCAAACAATATCAGTATGGTGCTTAGGTTGTGTCTTATCTTGTACGTGTCTTTACAGGTCTTATCGTGTTTCTTATCATGTCTTGTCGTGTCTTGTCGTGTCTTGTCGTGACTTATCATGTCTTATCGTGCCTTGTCGTGTTAACTTATTTTACTAGGTGTTCCTTATCGTGTTAACATGTTATACACGGGTTCATGTTCGTGTTTAAGAAAATGACACAATTAGATTTCGTGTTGTGTTCGTATTTACAGGGTTCGTGTTCGTGTCTTAACTGGTTCGTGTAACATGTTATGCCATCCCTAGTTTCATAGTTTAATTGTAAATAATATCAACTAATTATCAAAACACAACTTTCGCATATATCCCTTTGCAAACTCCAAAAGTTGCATATTTATCCATCCAAAAGTAAAATTGAATGTATCCACTATGTTAATGATGAAAAAAATATGAAATTTACTCATTTTGATTTATTTTATTGAAAGCTAGATTATCCCCGAGTGCTTTTTAGGACATACAAATTTAATATGACGTGATAAAATGTGTGTACCGTAAAAGAAATAAGTAGTTTTTTCATGAATTTTTTTTAAATGATTAACAGTCGATAACTCATAAAACCTACTTCTAATTCTACGTGTGCACATCTTGCTCGAGTGAAGTCTTTGTACAACTTTGTCACTTCCTCAAGACATTATAAAGCTGTGATGTGAACCTAGAAAAAAAACACCAAATTGGTATCAAATGATATGTCATGATGATGATGATTGATTTAAAAGGCGTGCATCAAGGGGTGATTAATTATCACTTATCAGCTACAGATTTTGTTGGTGTCTAAGAATCATATGCTACATCTAACCAGCTTAACAACCTTTGTAATTAATGTTCCTAGACATCAATAAAATACAAAAAATATATCATTACCAAGCTGACTACATATGTGAATATATGTAGCTAGTGGATCTTATATATAATAGTAGGTTCAAAAGCATATATATTATCTCAACATAATTAGTGACTTCCCTAGACATGATTAATGAATTACCTAAGCACATTGTGTTTTTTTTTCTGCTTTAACAAAAACCCACTAACAAAAGTCATTTTTTTTGTTTTTAGTGCATTTTTTGTATAGCACTATAATGCTTGTTAGAAACATAATAAAACGCTCATTAATCTAGTGTATTTTTTTTAAATGTCGTATATAAAAGTTAATAACGTTTAAAAATAGTGTGTGTTTGTGTGTGTGTGGGGGGGGGATAAGGTAAAGATAAAAATATTAATTAACATACTTGAAATTTTATAATAATAGTTAATAGTTATCTTTATTTAAAATAAAATTAAAAAATAACACATGGGTAGTTGTATGTTAATTAAAACACGAACACGATAAGACACGAACACGAAACAAGTAAACACGAACATGACACGATAATATATTGTGTCATTTTTTCCAAACATGAACACGAACCTATTTATAACATGTTAAACAATAAAACACGATAAGACACGATAAGATGCGGTAAGACAAGAACCTGTTTTATAAACATTAATTAACATATTTTGAAGGGAAATCAAGGGGGTGTGATGGCCTCACCTAGTGCCATGTTATATACCCCTTTTCATTTATTATATACTAGGTTAGAGACTCGTGTTAACACACGGGACATCCCCAAGTCAGGTGAAAAAATTCTACAAAGATTGTAGTATACATATTTATTTATTGTAGGTTATGTAATACAATTCGTATGGTATTTGGTTGCATGCAAAACATTTGTTAAAAAGGTTGAATGTTAACCAATAAAGGATATATGAATCAACAAATGTTTGATTTGGCGTGATTTAAAAACAAATAATGAAATGAATAATAACATATTAATTGTAACAGAATGCAAATAAACATTAAAATTCAAAGTAAATAAATATAGTTTAACAAAACATACAACTAAAAAGTTATAAAAAAAAAATAAACGATTTAAGAAAAAATTAAACGATTATGAAAAAAAAAAGAAAATTAAATGATTTATGAAAAATATGATCGCATACTTATTCACAAATCTCCAAATATTTGTTTATAGACAACATTTGTTGTTTGATTCTTAACGCTACAATCTTTATCCAATATTAGTATCTTCAGTCCACTCTATTCTTGACTCTTGACAGCGCTACATACAACTACCCATGTGTAAAAACATGATCCTTCAAATACAGACCTACTCTAAATAGAAAATGGAAAATGTTTTTTCAAGCTTCAAATACGACCCAACTCTCAAAAGCCATTGTCCTTGACCATACAACGTAATTTGTGAGCCAAACTTTAAGACCAATGCGAAGCAATTCGTGAGCCTATGCTATTGTAAGAACCAGATCCCACCAATGCTTGGAACTATAATTTGTACAATTATTTCCTTGTTCTAACGCAATCATTAAGGCAAACTCTTTTAAAAACAACAGAAGCCAAAGTTGTTCAACTTTTAAGATGTGTTGCTAAAGAATAGTAATTATCCATACAAACAACAATCCACATTTGGCAAAAATTCGGCATGTAACAAATCTAAACAAAAATGGCACAACAATGATATAGAATCATTAACTCTCTCTATATACAAGTATATGAATTTAAAGTCAACCTACCCTTCTAGTCATATCCGATCTTTAGAGAAAAGTAATAAATATCATATATAGTCATATATCATCCATGGCTACTAAAAAAAGCAGGAGTGGGATATCCTAGTGATTGTGGAGTTTGTTTGAAGGATGAAGCATGGCAAAAACAACATCAAATCAGTCACCGATAGAACATGTTCAAGATTTGTCCGTTTCTTAATCATTTATAAGTTCTCTTAAAAAGCCTAAGCAAAGAGCAGCCTTATATCCAATGCCTAAATACCAAATGTCATTCTTGTCACAAACTTCTCCAAACGTTCCAAATTTCTAGCTCCCCATGCTCTTCTTTAGGAACATACACACATTCATAAGGTGTACAACTTGTTAGAATTATGCAATCAAGAAATTAAAATAACTTGGAGTCAAAATTAGAGGTCAAAGTTATGTATTATAGAAAGTCAAAATAGGCAAGTGAAGGTTCTGACTCGACGTATAGCAGTGGTATCCAATCATTGGTAGTTAACAATGGTTATTTAGGAAGATGTCATTGTCTTGTAAAAAAGCGTGATAAACTATAACATCTCATTCATTCAATAGAGGAATCAAAACCTATTGCTTGAATGTTATACAGTTTTTTTTCCACGTTAGTTACAAATTAATATATTATCTTCATATATCTAGAAGAATATGAATTATATAAACAAAAAAGTGATTCATTAAGCTACTAAGAAGCACATAACCATTCATTAAAACGACACAACAAATCAACACAAATCAAAATTACAAGAATGACAAAACTTGATCACTGCTATTCCTTTAGAAACAACTTTGACAATGCGTAAACACGAACAGTCACTGACCACAGATAACACAAAAAAATTTGTCAAACTAGCAGGCAACGACATTCCGTCCACAAACCCCAATCACAATATTAAATATAACAGGTTTATACCTGGCGTGCGCGGTTGCAGCACGCTAACTAAATTGTTCTTGCTTTGAACATGTTACGATATCGACACAAAATGTTGTTGATATGTACAACACAACATAGTGAGAGAATCAGAGAAGTACATAGGTCTAATTAAGTATTTTCTTTCTTTTTAAACCGCTTCACATTGGTGTAGTGACGCAACAACATTTTTTTTCCAACATAATTGACATACCAATTTACAATGGTCAACACATAAATGACATTATTTACAATGGCAAGCATAACCATGTGATTCAAAACTGTTACTATGCAATGAGCAAAAGTAACATATCATGATGCCAATCTATACACATAATTATTACCTGCAATATGTCAAAAGTAACATATCATGTGACTTTAAAAACCATGTATAACTGAATTTAAAAAACATGCGACTCAATTCAAAATCTAGAAGTACCTATGTTTATTAATGCCTATTAGTAAGCTAGCAAAAGTAGCAACTCCTTCAAAGGTACCTTCGCCAAGGACGGGTTTGATTGTTGCATTGACGCTGCAAACGAAAGAAATTGTAGCATTGACGCTGCAAAAGAATTAAGACGTGACCTGCAACATACAAATTGGAACCTATTTGAGTAGCGCATCTCAAAGAATAAGTAAACCAAAAATCGATTATACAATAGAAACTATACAAAGAAAAATGATACTATAAGGTTTTCAAATTCATTTTTCATAAGTAATTTTTTTCTTTTATTTATAATTCGCAAACCACGGCCCACTTACGGTGTGCGCATATAATGTATATATGTGTGGTCATTGGGGGACAAACGTAAAATTGCATTAGTTTTAACGTTATTTTACTAATTTTGTGAAAATAACATTAAAATGACGGACGGTTAATCATGCATCATGTGGTGGCGTAGATAGCCAAAAGACAAAGGGGTACATGCACCGATTGGGTTTGTCCCGATTGCTAAGTGTTTTGTGCCTTATGTCAAAGGCTTGATACCAAACCACATCGAGCCGGGGGTATCACTAGAAGCAGCCTCTCTATTCCTAGGGTAGAGGTAAGTTTGTCTACATCTTACCCTTCTCGGACCCTACCTTAGCTTTGCTATAGGTGAGATTAACTGAGTGTGATAATGATGATTTATAATTCGCAAACAATTTTTTTCTTGTGTTTTTGTTCATTATTTTCTTCAATCTATGTTTTATCTACTCTTTTCAGTAACGTATATGTACTATATTTAATGCATTTTAGAATGGTATTTAATGCATTTTAGAATGGTATTTTAGGATATCTAAAAGTTAAATGAGGTAAATTTGTTTTTTAAACACTAATTACACCTTAATCTGTCATGTTAATTATACTTTAATTCCCCTAACTTTATTAATTCTTTTATTATTTAAATAATAGTTACGTTTTTCTCTCCTTATTTTAGGCAAACTATCCCACAACTTTTAAACGACCATAATTTTTTCATAGTTTAAAACTTAAAAAAATACATCACAAAAACAAACATTTTATTCTCTTTATTAAATGTAGTATTCTTCTTATTTTTTAGTTTAAAAAAGTTGATGTGTTACGTGATTAGGGTTAATAATAAGACTGTTAATTGAAAGCGAAAAAAATCAAATTTACTCACTTTGATTTATTTTATTGAATACTAGGTTATGTACCCGTGTGATACACGGGTTGAACAATTTAAATTATATATATATAATTAAGAAAAATTAGATTAATATTTTATTTAAAATAAAAAAAGTTGCCTTTACAACCGAAAAAATATTAAATATTAATCAGTCCCTAAATGATTTATTGTAAAAAACATTTTTATTCACATAAAACTTTTTTCAAACATTCCAAAATGTATCTTCCATACCGTGACTATTACCTTATAAGACTGCAGGTACAACAAAACACAAAAAAAAAAAAAAATCAAAAAAAAAGTAATAAAGGTAAATCTGTTTAGGCTAGGATATAAAAAAATGAAATTAATTTAAAAGCATCTCCTCATCCGTTAAACCATCCCAATCGAGTATTGTTCATATGGAATTTTTAATAAAGATTACTTTTGTTAGTTTATAAACATTTTCAAATTATGTCTAATAATTTATTTCTAATTTTGTGTTATATTAATTGATTTACAAAAAACATAGAATATATATATTAAACTGAATTCCAGTAATTATACTAATAATTATAGTTGTAACAAATAAAAACTGAATAAGTAATAATTATTAAATAAAAAAACAAATTAAAATAAATGTATTGTTTAAAATAATAAAATGGGAGGCTTTGTGATGGAGTTCTATGTACTCCATGTACTGTCTTTTATTACTATAGATAGAAATCGATTAATGTTGATTGATTTATTTTATTTATTTGTTTTGAACAACATGAAAGTCTCACAAAAAAACTTGACTAATTGCATTGTGTTATTTTTAATTTGTTTATTTGACTTTTGAATTTTAAGTATTAAAATTAATATGTATTTGTTGAGCATAGTTTAACTTCTAAAACAATGACCAAAATAAAAAAACTTAATAATCATTTGTCAAATATTGTAACAAAATTAATTTTAAACTTAATTAGAATAACAGATCAAATATTGTAAAAAGAATCATGTGTTTTCTTTTATTAATGATTTCAGTTACAACTATGATTATTAATGTAATTAATAAAATTCTATTTAATAAATTTATAATATGCTTTTGCAAATCAATTATTATATTTAAATTTGAATTTATTGTACTAAATAAATAATAAAATGAGAGAATTCATGAGGGAGTGTCATGTGCCCCTCATGTGTTTTCTTTTATTATATAGTGTAGATAAGTTACAACTATGATTATTAATCAATTATTATAATTAAATTTGAATTTATTATATTAATTAAATAATAAAATGAGAGAATTCATGAGGGAGTGTCATGTGTCCCTCATGTGTTTTCTTTTATTATATAGTGTAGAAGTGTAGACGTGTAGATGTAGAAGTGTAGATAGTGTAGATGTAGAAGTGTAGATGTAGATGTAGATGTAGATAGATGTAGAAGGGTAGATAAGTTACAACTATGATTATTAATGTAATTAATAAAATTCAATTTAATAAATTTATAATATGCTTTTGCAAATCAATTATTATAATTAAATTTGAATTTATTGTATTAATAAAATAATAAAATGAGAGAATTCATGAGGGAGTGTCATGTGTCCCTCATGTGTTTTCTTTTATTATATAGTGTAGATGTAGATGTAGAAGTGTAGATGTAGATGTAGATAAGTTACAACTATGATTATTAATCAATTATTATAATTAAATTTGAATTTATTGTATTAATTAAATAATAAAATGAGAGAATTCATGAGGGAGTGACATGTGTCCCTCATGTGTTTTCTTTTATTATATAGTGTAGATAGATAAGTTAGAAACCGACTATTCTACCCTTATTTTTTTTACTAAAAGTATATAAGGTTTTCAAATTTACTTATACATAACTCTTTTTTTCTTTTATTTAGAATTTGTTGTGAAACTAGCCTAATAGCAAGAATATGAGAAAAGATAATAGGGAGAGAAAGAGATGTTTTATGATTGATATGTGTGTTTACAATAAGGTACAATGAGGGTATATATAGGAGTACAAAACTTGGAGAATAAGCTAATCTAATTTAGGAGGTGATAACCACATTAATGTAATATATTTATAACACTCCCCCTTGGTTATCAACTTAATATGCTTTGAGATGCTGCCTCATTAAAAACCTTGCTAGGAAAACCCAGTGGGACAAAACCATAGCTAAGGGAAAAAGAGTGCAGCGCGTATTGTCTCCTCCTGATAATGTTGCCTCGTTAAAAACCTTACTAAGAAAACCCAATGGGATAAAACTTAGTGAAGGGAAAAAGAGTGCAACTTATATAATGCTCCCCCTCATATGAACATCTATTCTCTAAGTGATTGGTGTAGATCTCCATAGAATTTACTCAAATATTTTTAGTCAATGATTTGCGTCTTGATCACTTGGCGTGAAACTCTTTAATTCGAACATTGATGTATGATATTCATTCCAAACTTTTAGTCCCTGCTCTCGTAAGTGCAATTCTTTAAGTTGAACTCTGTTTGTAAAACTAATGTCTCATCTTCTCGTGAATAAATGTCACAAGATCAACAAATGTGATGTGTTATATTCCCTGCATCTACAAGACTAACCAAACTTGTTTTCATGGGTTAGTGAAATATAATCAAATATCGCTCATACCTGAAATATTTGTTTTAACTCATTCTGGTGTCTTCAAGTGTGAGCTATGTTCACTGTAAAATGTCCCACCATACTTTCAAGATATAGTTTAATGGATTGGTAAACATATCATTACACATATACTCGAATTGTAGGTCAAGCAACAAGTGCACTATGTCAAGGACTTTCAAAAAATTCACTCTTTAAAAGTTCTACAGAGTCTCTCGATGATGCCTAGGCATTATCACTGTAAACTGCGATTATAGTGAACTTTTAAGAGAGAACTTATGTCAAAAGATAGATAATATTATAAGCCTATATTCCTCTTTGTAGGAATACTTCATGAGTTGTACAACACTCAACTCAACTATTTTAGTCCATATTTATTTTGTTAACTTTACAAAATACTTGATATCGATGCATTAGGCATCATCAATCCATCAAGGACATTTTCCATCTTGACCAATTAATGCCAGTGCATTTACTCTTTAAGAGCTTTGGTACATGAAATTTATCATATAGTAAATCAATTAGAAAAATTAATTTCATCCATTTGTCCAATCTATATTTTAGTATTGTTATACATTGAAGTATCATAATCACCAGGTTTAGTTTATTACCTGTAGTGTATTGGTGCACAATACTTACATCCTATGATGTTTCATATTACCTTTTAAGTACTTGGTTGCTTTAGGATACTCATGAGGAGTTCCACTTATATTCAATTCAATCATATAACAAACATAATGTATTCAGAATTGAATTATTCTGATCATAACGTTCTCGAGAACTTACGTTACAAGATATTTATTAGACGCATTTCAATTCTCTCTTTGCATTACCAGACTAATAACATAATGAAAAATCATTGTATCCACCACTTGAGAATGCGTCTCCTCATAATCAATTATGGGTCTTTGCGAAATTCTTGTGCCACCAATTTTACCGTACATCATTTTCTTTTCAAATGTTGATTCGCACAAAAGACCTTTTCATATCTATATGTTTTACAACTTTTGTTGTATGGACTACTGGTCCAAAACTTTCATTTTCAATAGAGAATTCAACTCTGTCGTATTTGCGTCTTTCCATTTTGGCCAATCATTTCTATGTATTCATTCATAGGCAGATCTTAAATCTTGATCCTCATTTCAAGCGCTACATTACATAAAATTTATAACGACGTCGATTTTATTTCGATTCCATACATTTTGTAGACGTGATACTATATAACGAGAGCTCTTTATTTTCAGGTACCTGAGGTTCTTCTAGAACCATCATGCCTAATGTCTCTTCAGGAGACCTTTTTACTATAACCTCGACTTGACCATCTTTCTTACTTGCTCCAATTTCTCGAGGATTTTTATTCTTTGGAATCGACTAGTCTACCACGCTTCAGGTGTGCAGTAGGGCTTATTGCCAATATATGATTGTCCTTCCCGGACACTCATCTTAAATGGAGCATTAGCAGTTGGTATATGTGACTTGATTAGCTATTCATCATATTTAGGTCAGTTAATGCGTCTGGTAATTAATTTGCTAATCTCTGTGAATGAATTATCATTTGAACTTTTGGTTCACATTGTTTAGTACGAGGATCAATGATATTTCATTCTAACTCATTTATATTTCCAACTGCCTTTTATCTCCCCCTAATGTTGGGAATGTTAATCCATTGAGATGGATATCAATTAATTAAGATGTAAATAAATCTCTTGTTTAAGGCTCTATAAAACATCATATATTCCCAATCACCTTTTAAGGTCCCATCTCCGTGCGTTGTGGTGGATCAATTTTAATATATGTCGCACAACAAAAATCTTAGATGGACAATATTTGGTTCCTGACCAAAAACCAACTATAATGGGGAGAAACTATTACCACGTATTGGCTTGATGTGAATAAATGTTACTGCATGTAAAATCAAATACAAACATGAACTTTTGCTCTCATGATCGTTGATGTTGCAATCAATAATATACGTTTTAGTGATCATCTCATTGAAAGAAATATGTGTATGAACATATGCTACTAGTATTTCAATATTTAGGAATTGAATTCACTAAATATGTCATTTTGGAATAATGTGCTTGATATCTTATTAGCTAAGCCATAAATCAAGCAAACTTCAGGTTGCAAACTTGATAACCATTTAGACGATGCATCGATTTTAAATACTAAATGGTATCATGTTAGGATATGCGTATCCTTTAATCAATTCCAAAATATGTAGTGATACTCACCCCACTTTATATGGGAAATATATAATTTTGCTTAAGAGCAAACATTACATGCTATGTATCAGATTGAAGAATCTTTAAGTTCTTCATTATGTTCACATCATCATCAACTCGGTGTGGTCTTACCGGTCATGCCAACTAATTAAATAATTATGATCCACAAATTCCTGGTTTATGATCATATATGTATTGCTTGCGCGTATGTAATACAAACATAAGTTATGAGAGTATGTATGGAATCTTCAAACCATCATCTCATTATTAACATGACCATCATTACAATTCCAAATGGTCGATCTCATCATTACAATTTTCTCAATTATCTCCATGATCATTACCTTTACAATGATCAATATGTAGTCACATTCACTTTAGGGTATGAAGTATAACCGAAACAATCGTCATAGCTTTTCATTCCTTATTTGGTCACACGGGTATAAGATAATTTCAAACTTATCAGACTCTCTCAACAATATTGCTACTTTATGAGTATATGTCACATGTGACAAAAAAAAATGTCCAGCTTTTCTTATAAACAATCTTCTCACAACATAATATAAATTGAGAAGTAATTAGATGATCAAGTCATGTACGATTTATCAGTCTTTCATCTTGGGACCTTCTATATATCAATAATGAGAATCAGGGAGTATGACATTTTGAGTGTCATATCTAAACATATCTTTATCTTCGTGAGAGTGCTAACTATTTATTTACTATATCTAATAACATCTACATGAATACTTAAAAATTGTAATAGTGATAACATTCGATTAAAAAAAAAGCATGTAGATATCAAGTACGTCACTTTCAAAATATTGTTGTTATATAAAGAGCGAAATTATATGTTAAAAAGATATGGTTATATTTTATCTTGTAATTCATGTGTTATTATGGGCCATTATGTCTGGGTTTATTATACTCGGTTATATGGGCCAAGTTATAATGATGGGCTTATGGTTGTAAAAGGGCTCTCAGCCCATCTCAGTCCATTAGCTTAGTTTAGCTGATATACGTATGATATACGTATGATATACGTATGAGTATTATGCAAGTGGATAATCGTGTGGTTTATATTGACTTGGTTGTTGAGATTGAACGATGCAGATCACTTTCACACGGATCGAGGGAAGCTTCTGGATCTCTGTATATAAACTCATTTTGTTATTCGTGCAGATTATTATCTCACACACATCTTTCTCTTTTCTCTGTATTAGGTCATCTCTGTATTTAGGGTTTGATTCTTTGTATTCAGTCTGTAAGTCTGTTCGTCTGTAAGTCTTTGTATCATTTCTTTTGTATTTCTTCATAGAAGGAATCAACTGATTTGTTATCACTCGATTCCTCAACTCTGTATTGATTGATCATTAGTTTGATCATCTGAGTTCTATAGTTATAGAACTCTTGGGTATTTGGGGGGCAAGATTTGGGTTGGATAAATAAGATTTTGTCACCTGGTTTTGTCGCTATTCTCTTTGTTCTTTACATTTCCAGTTATTGTGTTTGTGTTGTATATTTGTGGATCTACAAAAGTTTACATGGTATCAGAGCCATAGGCTCTTGGTATTGTTGTGATCTTGAGTTCTTCCGCTGTGGTCTGTCTTAGCTAAGTTAGATCTGATCAAGATCTGACTTAGTTGTCTAGATCTGTTAAAACTCTTAACAGATCTTGTAGGTGTCTTGTAAATCAAGGATCACACCTTTCTCATAGGTGTTGGTTCTTGATTTGGTCTATTTTGTCTTTGTGTGTGGGATTCTTGTTATTTGTATTGTCTGCTGTGTGGATCCTTGGAGCTGCTGGTTGGAAGGAGCATATTGGACTTATAGCTACAATTGCCCCCACTGCACTATACCCTAAGTGAAGGTATAGGTAGTGGGATTGGAGAAACCCTAACTTGGGTTCCCCCCCTCTGTGAGATTGTTCTATCTCTCTGTATTACTTTTTTTGTCTTTGTCTGTCTGTCTAGGTGTCTTCTGGCCGGGTTAGGGTGGACCGGCACTTGTTGTGTATTGTATTTGTTGGTTTGTTTGGTCTTACTTGGTGAGTCTGTTGTCTGTCTTTTGTGGTTGAGATTTGTTTGTTATACTAGTATACATATTATCTAGTTATTAAAAGAACTCCTGAGTTAAGAACTGGGTGGGCACCCTTGAGTGATGAACCCACTATCTGTACACTGACTCAGCTTCGTTCTTCTAGGGTTTATTGTCTGCTCTTTTTTGGTTCTTCTGTATTTGTGTGGTATTCTTGTCTTGGTATTTGAAGTATGGGTGATTCTATTGTTGATCGAGCAACTGGAGGAGACAATGCTCTTCCAGTTGGTACTCTGATTAGTAAACTGGATGTTAGTGATCCCTTATACCTACATCCTAGTGATACTAGTAGTCTGTCTATAATCAGTATCAAGTTAAAAGGTACTGAGAATTACTCTGTCTGGTCTAAATCAATGAAAATTGCACTAGAAGCTAAAAATAAATATGGTTTTATTGATGGTAGTTGTATTAGGTCTGTTGAAGATGAGGTATTAGGAAAACAGTGGGATAGATGTAACTCAGTTGTTATGTCTTGGTTGCTAAACTCTGTGAGTGAAGAATTATACCTTGGGCAAGTATTCTCTCAACTTGCCAGAGATGTTTGGTTAGACCTAAGAGAGACCTATGACAAAGTAGATGGGTCGGTAGTGTTTAACCTACATCAGAAAATTAATTCTTTAACTCAAAGTGGTAGCACTGTTTCTGAGTACTACCACAAACTTAACACAATGTGGAAACAGTTTGATTCCATTGTGCAATTACCTGCCTGTAGTTGTCAAGCCTCTAAAGAATTCAATGAATTCAGTGCATTAATCAAATTAATGCAGTTCTTGATGGGGCTTGATGACATCTATCAGCCTGTTAGGACTAGTTTGTTAACTAGAGATCCTTTACCTTCTGTGAAAACTGCTTTTTCTATTGTATCCAGAGAAGAATCTCATAGAGGTTCTTCTGGTGGATCAAAGGGTACTAATGTATCCTTTGTGACTAGTTCAAATCAGTTTTCTAAGAGGACCAATAGGGGGCCTAACCCTAATCTAAAGTGTACTCACTGTAACATGTTGGGTCACACTGTAGATAGGTGTTATGAGTTAGTTGGATACCCCCAAGGTTTTCAGGGTGTAAAAAAGAAAGGGGTAGGTCAGTTCAATAAGGCCACTAATAGTTCTAATAACTCTTCAAACAAAAGAGTTAATGCTTCTAGTGGCAGTGTGTCTTCTTCTTCTTCTACTGTCTTGCCTTTCACCTCTGAACAGATAACAAAGTTGATGAGTTTGATTAGTGAAAAGTCTTCAAATGAGGGTCAACACTCAAATGTTGGAGGTGAGAACTGTTATGTAACAGGTTTTTCAAATTTTACTGTTTTAAACAGATTGTCTAAAGTTTTCAAAAACTTTTCTAGTTGTTCTAATATGGTCAAGTTTGCTCTGTTGTTGGGTTGGATAATGGATTCTGGAGCAAACCAACATATGGTTGGAAATGATGAAAACATGATAAATTGTGTAGATGTTTCACAATATAACTTGTTAGTTAAACATCCAAATGGCACTAGTGCCAAGGTTTCTAAAATAGGTGACATAAAACTGGCTAATGGTGTAATTTTAAGGGATGTTTTCTTTATACCAGATTATTGTGTCAACCTTGTGTCTGTTCAAAGGCTTGCTAGGGATAACAAGCTCAGTGTCTTATTTGATGAAAGTGCTTGTTATGTCCAGGATTCCAAGGACAAGAGAGTCCTGGTGACTGGTAAAGAGTATGATGGTCTGTATTTTGTAGGAAAAGATGTAAGTATTAGTAATTTCTGTTTTAATAGTGTGTCTGATAGAAGCCTTTGGCACAGTAGAATGGGTCACCCTTCGGAACAAGTCTTAGCTGTGTTAAAAGATAAGCTTGGTCTTAACTTCACTGAGTCTGAACCTTGTGATATTTGTCATAAGTCTAAACAAGTTAGAGTTCCTTTCCCTCTAAGTGAACATAAGACCAAAAGTCTAGGTGATGTGGTTCATCTAGATGTTTGGGGTCCTTATAGGATCACAAGCAGGGAAGGGTATAGATATTTCTTAACAGTTGTAGATGATTATACAAGGGCTGTGTGGTGTTATTTGTTGAAAAGTAAAAGTGAAGTTTTTGAGAATTTACAAAGTTTTTTTGAACTTGTTAAAACACAGTTTACTAAAGTAGTTAAAGTGTTTAGGAGTGACAATGGAACAGAATTTGTTAATAAACAAATGGCTTCTTTTTGTAATAAAAATGGTGTTATTCATCAAACTTCTTGTGTTCACACACCACAACAAAATGGTGTTGCTGAACGAAAACATAGGCATCTTCTTAACATAGCTAGGGCTCTGCTTTTCCAAAGTGGTGTTCCATTGTCTTATTGGTCTGAGTGTATTCTGACTGCTTCTTACCTGATTAACAGGACCCCCTCGTCTGTCTTAAAAGGTAAAAGTCCCTATGAAATGATGTATGGGTTCCCCCCCAAGTTAGAACATCTTAGAAACTTTGGGTGTTTATGTTTTAAAACAGTTTTAGATGAAAAAGATAAACTTTTTAGTCGTGCTGATAAATGTATACTAATTGGGTATTCTAGTTTTAAAAAAGGATATAAACTGTTATGTTTAGAAACTAAAGAAATTGATTTTTCTAGAGATGTTAAATTTTATGAAGAGATTTATCCTTTTAAGTCTAATATGAAAAACTTAACTGATAAAAATGATTTGAATCATATAAACTTTTTTGATAACATTGATCAGCACAACTCAGAGGTTTCTATAGATGTCAATAATAATAATAATAATAATATTCCCAATGATGAAGGGGGAACCAGTACTACTCATGAACCCACTCCTGGCTCAGACTCATATGACCCTTCCAGGGCTGCCAGGAGGGTAGACCACAATAGTGGTCAGCATAGTGGTAGTACAGGACTTAGGGGGAATGAGTCACCAGTAGAGGGGTGTTCAAATGATGAGAGTCTAACTCCTGAGGGAAATAGGACACAGTCTGTTAGAAGGTCTGTTAGAGAGTCTACCTTGCCTAAAAGATTTGATGAGTTTGTTGTTGAAGGCAAGGTAAAATATGGTGTTGAAAGAGTAGTTAATTACTCAAATCTGTCTTTTGAGAGTAAGTGTTTTGTCTCTAATCTTAATAAAATAGTTGAACCAGTCAGCTATTCACAAGCCTCAACAGATCCTAGATGGGTTGAGGCTATGAATGCTGAGATGGAGGCTTTGTACAGGAACCAAACCTGGACCTTGTGTGATCTTCCTAAGGGAAGAAAACCCATTGGTTGCAAATGGGTTTACAAGGTCAAGTACAAAGCCAATGGGGAAGTTGAGAGGTTCAAAGCCAGATTGGTTGCTAAAGGATACAACCAAAGGGAAGGCTTGGACTTTGGTGAGACTTTCTCACCAGTTGTCAAAATGGTTACTGTTAGGACAATCCTTAGTTTAGCTGTTCAAAACAATTGGTCTCTTTATCAATTAGACATTAATAATGCCTTTCTATATGGGTCAATTGATGAAGATGTATATATGAGTCTGCCTGAAGGGTATCATACAGAGAAAGATACCCAGGTATGCAAGTTAGTTAAGTCTTTGTATGGGTTAAAGCAAGCACCCAGAAAATGGAATGAGAAACTTACCAATGTCTTGTTGGGTATAGGTTTTGTACAAAGTATTTGTGACTATTCCATGTTTGTGAAGTCTAAGGGTGATTTGTTTATTGTTCTTTTAGTATATGTAGATGACATAGTTATAACTGGTAACGATGAAACTGAGATTACTAGGATAAAAACTATGTTAAGTGACAACTTTCAGATCAAAGATCTTGGAAAGTTAAAATACTTTCTGGGTTTAGAAGTCCTATATGAGGACTCTGGTGTATGTCTTAGTCAGAGGAAATATTGCCTAGAGTTGCTCAATGAGTTTGGATATTTGGGATGTAAACCAGTGTCCACTCCCATTGAACAAAACTATTCTGTAACAGTTCAGAATGAAAAATCCAATAAAGCTCTTGAAAACATAACTGGGTTTCAAAATCTTATTGGAAAACTTATTTACTTATCACTGAGTAGACCTGATATTAGTTATACAGTCCAGTATCTGAGTCAGTTCATGCATAAGCCCACAGCTGGTCACTTGAAAGTAGCACTTCGTTTGCTCAGGTATCTAAAATTATCTCCTGGAAAAGGGATAATGTTTAGAAAGAGTGACAAGTTTGATTTGCTGGCTTATGTTGACTCAGATTGGGCTAAGTGTGTTGTTACTAGGAAATCTATTACAGGTTTCTGTGTTTTTTTAGGAGGTAATCTAATCTCCTGGAAAAGCAAGAAGCAGAGCACTATATCTCGATCTACAGCCGAGGCTGAGTATCGAGCAATGTGTGCTGCTTCCTGTGAATTGATTTGGTTAAAAAACCTTCTTAGTGAGTTGAATATTATATGCAGATTACCTATGTCTTTGTTCTGTGATAGCAAGGCAGCTATCTCTATAGCTGCCAATCCAGTGTTTCACGAACGAACAAAGCATTTTGAGATCGATTTACATTTTCTAAGAGAAAAAATCTCTGATGGTATTATATGTACAGAAAAGGTTGGGTCAGCAGAACAAATTGCTGATATATTTACCAAGGGATTAGGAAGTGTGCAACATGCTTATTTGTGTAAAAAGTTGGGCATGTTGGATCTGTTTAACACATGAATTAAGGGGGAATGTTAAAAAGATATGGTTATATTTTATCTTGTAATTCATGTGTTATTATGGGCCATTATGTCTGGGTTTATTATACTCGGTTATATGGGCCAAGTTATAATGATGGGCTTATGGTTGTAAAAGGGCTCTCAGCCCATCTCAGTCCATTAGCTTAGTTTAGCTGATATACGTATGATATACGTATGATATACGTATGAGTATTATGCAAGTGGATAATCGTGTGGTTTATATTGACTTGGTTGTTGAGATTGAACGATGCAGATCACTTTCACACGGATCGAGGGAAGCTTCTGGATCTCTGTATATAAACTCATTTTGTTATTCGTGCAGATTATTATCTCACACACATCTTTCTCTTTTCTCTGTATTAGGTCATCTCTGTATTTAGGGTTTGATTCTTTGTATTCAGTCTGTAAGTCTGTTCGTCTGTAAGTCTTTGTATCATTTCTTTTGTATTTCTTCATAGAAGGAATCAACTGATTTGTTATCACTCGATTCCTCAACTCTGTATTGATTGATCATTAGTTTGATCATCTGAGTTCTATAGTTATAGAACTCTTGGGTATTTGGGGGGCAAGATTTGGGTTGGATAAATAAGATTTTGTCACCTGGTTTTGTCGCTATTCTCTTTGTTCTTTACATTTCCAGTTATTGTGTTTGTGTTGTATATTTGTGGATCTACAAAAGTTTACATTATATGATGAGAGAAAAAGCGAAATCATACATCTTGAATAATAGATTAGAGTTATATATACAAGCACATGAAATTCATACCTGAATCTTAACTAAAATTTTACACAAATCATGCTTATTCTAAAGCAATCGAACTTCATATGAGTTGACCTAAAGTAGTGACTTTTCATAGAATAATAGCAAAATTTAAGTTGTGAACTTTTAAGAGAGAACTTATGTCAAAAGATAGATAATATTATAAGCTTTTTTTTTTTTTTTTTTTTTTTTTTTTTTTTTTTTTTGGGAGAAAGATGTTTATATCATTGATAGGTGTATCCTTTACAATAGAATACAATGACTATATATAGGAGATGAAATCTTGGAGAATAAGCTAATCTAATTTAGGAGGTGATAACCACATTAATGTAATATATTTATAACAGAATTCACGTTTTTGTTCATTATTTTCTTCCATCTATGTTTTATTTACTTTTTCCAGTAACATATCTATACTATATATAATGCATTTTAAAATGGTATTTTAGTATAGTTAAAAGTTAATAACTTTTCTAACTATCATACAACCCTTAAATAAGGGTAAATTTGTTTTTCAAACACTAATTACACCTTAATCCTCTTATCAAATTATACTTTAATTCCCCTAACTTTATTAGTTCTTTTATTATTTAAATTATAGTTACTTTTTTTTCTCATTGTTTTAAGCTAACTATACCACAATTTTTAAACGACCATAAATTTTCCATAATTTAATATTTAAAAAAGTACGTCACAAAAACAAACATTTTATTTTCTCTATTGAGTATAGTATTGATCTTATTTTTTAGTTAAAAAAATTGATGTGTTACTGATTAGGGTGAACAATAACTAAATTGTTGATCGAAAGTGAGGAGAAAAAACAGATAAAACCAAAGCGAAATCAATTGAGAATTGAATTAAGCTAAAGCCGAATTAAATTAAAATTGATTATCAGTTTTTTTGTACCCTTAGTTAAATTGAATTTAACCGACCGAAATCGAATCATTCACATAGCTTTAGCTTTATACCTCTATTTCATGTACTTATACCTCTCTTTCATGTACATTTAAGAAAAAAAAATTAGCCAAAGTTTAGTTTTGGTTATTAAACAAAATTAACTGAATCAAACTGAAAATCGACAATCTAACAAAATAAACTAAACCAATTAACCGATGACTTTAGTTTCTATTAAGGCTAACAATCAAACTATGCACACCCTTAGAAGTGTTTGTATTACCCGTTGCATTTTACATGACACCTTGATAGCATAAAAAACATGTGTGACAATTATCAAAATGAAAAAGGCTAAAGTTTTAATCCATTACGATGCCACGAAAATCTTGCCAGGAAGGATCATGTTATCTAATCTAACCTATCATTTTTGTTTTCTCAATGATAACAATGAGCAGGTATGGCAAACTACAATTTAACTTTTTCCAATTTCTCAAAATAGAAAGTTTAGAAGAATACAAAGTGATTATTCGTGCCATTGACAAAAGAAGCTTAATCATAAGTAAACCAAGTACACGGCTACGTGAAAATTGATCGGTTGCGTATTTTTGGAGGGCTCTTCATAGTTCATATCTACACACCCCCTCACTTATCTACACACCCTGACACATTCATATGTGGCGTATGGCACCGTACGCTCCATATAAGTTTCACTTTATTGATTTTTGAGCCAGCAATAGTTGGGTGTCAGATCAAGGTCATATATGCCCCATATGACATCATACGTCTCGTATGCTATGTCTAGTTTTTTTTAGAAGAAAGTATGGTTTTTCTTGGTTGACACGTTTATTTTTTAAAAATTTTAAACGTTCGGCATACGACATAGATACGTTACGAGTTATACTTTATAAAAAACGTTACAAATTATTTTTTTAACGACATACACATGTTTTTATTTTATTTTAAGCATCTTACAAACAACTTGTTGGGGAATAACCGTAACAAACGAACAATAACGGATAACAGAAATCTCTGAAGGCACGTGATCGCTTTCAGATTGAATCAATTCGACGGTTCTATCGAATATTCAATCGGATACAATCAGAGATTGAGAATTTTCTGTATGTTGTGATTGAGATTAAAGAACCAGAGAGTTTTGATCAAGAAGGAGAAGAATTCGTAATGAAAAAACAGGGTCAAAAACTGCCTTTTAGGCAGTTTTCAAAGGAAGCTCGACCCCAGCCAGGGGCTCTGCCCCTTGGACCCCGCCAGGGGCTGCCGCCCCTTGGACCCTACTCCCAGGGGCGCTGCCCCCGGACCCCCGTTCCTTAGGGGCTTTGCCCCTAAGTTCATAATAAATTCAAATAGGCGTGCACTCCGCACCACCATACCTATATGATGTATTATTATGAACACATTGATCAAATAGTCAATCCAATTACACTAAAATATCCAACACAACTTATACGTTTAACTTAGTGAATAATACGTCATTTGAGATGTTTGTTGTTTATTATTAACATTTTTAACAAGTTTAACAAAATTTTAAGCAACAAACCAAATTACACCAAGACAAACATACTAAAAAATAACAATACACAATCAAAATATAAAATATCCATTAATAACATAATTCGAGTTCGTACATAAAAAAAACAAACTAAAACATACCATAAAACAAAATAAACCTCCAACCAACCATCCTAACCCTCACCCTCATCGTCCCTATCTGAATCCCGTGCTGGCGGCGGTAAATCGGGCAACGGGTCGACACCCTCTCACTGCAACATCTCCATCTCTCGGTCAACCAGGAGGCGTATACAGGTACAAGGTGACATGTATGACATAGAAACTTGTCCCTTGTACTTCTATATGCCTCATATGAGGTCATATGAGGCATATAGACACCATATGGGGCGTGTGGCATCACAGGATGCGTATACAAAGCCTTTTAACCACACGGATTTTAAGGTTGACTGCATTTAATGTTGAAAGTTGAACTATATGCCTTATATGGTACCATACGACACATATAGTTGGCGTATGGTACCATACGCCCCCATATAAGGGTGTGTAGATAAAAATGGGAGGTGTGTAGTTACTATGACCTTTTGGAAAGGGTTTGTTTATTTTTGAATTTTTTTGTCATTTATGTTCAACTAGAGGAATATATACGAGTCTCTCTTTGTTTACTAAGCTTTTTATATACTCTGAACACGAAATGATTTATTTTTTAGTTTTGACACTTGAAAAATATATAAACCATTGTGTGTCTAATTGTTGTTCAAGAAATGAATTTAGCATTGTATTGAAGTTTATAAAAAAAAGTATAAAAGCTTACATTCGAGGAATCCTTTTACAAGAGGCAAAATATAGAAAGTATAAAAGCATACACAATTGTGTGTCTTTTTATATCCGCAACTACGGATTCATGAATCTTTTTATAAGAGGCAAAGTATGAGTCGGGCCGAAGAAAACAAGAAATAATGATAAAAATTCATATTTTTTTTAAACAAAACAAATTACAAAAGCATACATATTGCAGAAGTTTAATTTCACCACTTTTCTTCCGTGTATTTGAAGAGTTTCGTATTCACTTCATTTATTTTTCTTCCGTATTTAAAGTTCTAGTTAAAGTGTTCATACTAAAATTAATTGAGTGGTACGAAATTAAGCCTGTAATGTTTATGACTATTGTACATTGAATGAAAAAGTCAAATAAAACTTATTTCAAATAAGTTGTGGAAATAGAAATAAAAAAAGTCATGTTTAAATTTGTAAAATTCTAAAGAGAGGAAAACAATGAAAACAATTGTTTATGTTAATGGTTAATGCTTTTAAATGACATTTTCAATCACATCAACATTATAATGCCCATTCAATAAAATGCGTAATGGCCAATGACTCCAGCCCAACTGGTTTGAGGTAGGGTGAGTTTTTTTAGGGGTTCCCATCTTGAGGGTAGGTCACATGTTTGATCCATGCATATCACAAAAAAATTCCCTGTGACGGTTTGAACTTATGCAAGGAGGACACTGGTGTGTGGGTTGAGATTCGAACTTGGGACCGCTAAGTTAGGGTTGTACAATGATTTCCACTGAACTAAGCCTTTAAAAAAAATACGTAATGGTTAATGCTCCTTAATGCTCTTTTAATTATTACTTTTCATATTTTTCTCCTCTTTAGATATTATATTAAAAATGTCTCTCCCTCTTCCTACCCCTATAACACATAGAAAGATGGTGTTAGGGATGTTATCAAGCTCATTCATGCCTATTATACACAGTCTTAGAATTTAGAGTAATAACCATAAATGCCTACATTAATTAGGCCCTAAACTTAATTACTCATGCATCCAAAACCCAAAACCCGACCTAAATTCGAAGCCACACGAACCTGAATAAGAAAGTACCCGAAAAACCCGAACCCGAATAACTCAAACCCGACCAACCCAAACCTTAAATGGATTAGTTATCGGGTCAGTTTTTCCAAACAAAAAACCTGAACAACCCGACCCGAATAACCCGAAATTTGAAACCCGAATAAAAACCCTAACATGTAATGTCATTATATATATATATATATATATATATGTTTAAGTTTAGATTCTTTGGCATCTTAAACACCAAGTTTTAGATATTTTAAACATTATCATATAATGTCGTTAAATAATGTTTGAATTTTGATAACATTTTTCTTAGTATCACGTTGAATTTTCATGATATTTTTGCAATAAAAAAAACATTTTTGATATTACATATAAACCCGAAAACCGAACAACCCGACTCGAATAATGTAACGCCTCGCTATTTCAATAAATTATTATTATTATTATTATTATTATTATTAATTCTTATAAATGTTCACACGTCTATATATGCGTCTATTATTAATATATATGTACACATAGTCCAAATACTCGAGCTAAATCCGTTTATATTAACAAATAACGCGTTATACGTAATAACATACTAGTAAACCGGCGCTTATCCTTGTAAATTTCTAAACACGACAAAAATATATATATAATAATTACGAAGTTCGAGCGTTTTAATTAATTAGTTTTACATTTATATGTACGTGAAGTAACTATCTAGGGATTGAACGAGTCCAATTCATAAATGAAACCCGAGTCAGTAACTAGTTCGTTTAAACAATAACTTCCATCTAGCTTCCACCTACCAAATACCCTAACTATATAAACACCTTAAACTCATCCCACCTCCTTCCATCTTCTTCTTCACCAAAACCCTAGCCACCATCCTATTCAAGTCCCTCATTCTTTTCAACTCCTCCCTACATACTCCTCCACACACACTCATACCAAACTATATGTATTAACATCTTTATCTTCTCCACATTGAACCTCCCTTTTTTCCTCTGCAGATTGACAGCGGCAGCAGTGTACCGTCGCCAACAAACACCACCACCCGAGCCGCCGCCAACTACCACCCTTACTCTCTTCTCCTTCTACTCCCTGCCCTCTTCCCTCTGGCCCCTGTTACGCGGCGCCGCCGCCGCCGATAACAACCAACAATACAGCAGCTACAGTAGCAATACAACAGCACAGAGACCCAGGTCTGGTTGTGTTCGGATTATCATGGTTGTCGAGTCAAGGTACTCGAAGGGTCTTGTATCATGTTGTTTAGTTTAGGTTTGGCAGTTTGGTTCGGGTCTCGTTTGGGTTATTCTTCTGGTTTGGACATTGGTGCAGCTTAGGCGGTAAGATTCGTTTTTGTTGCCTCGATTCTTTTCTGTTCGTTCCATGTTGGTTGTGTTCCGATTGGGTTCCGATTATTGGTCTGTTTTCTGTTCAAGTCAACACCGGTCAACCGGACTGAGCTAGTCAAGGTTCAGTCAACCGTTTATGGCTGACTTTAGCCAGCGGTCAAACTGGGCCAGCCAAACATCCTCAGTTCTGGTCAACGCCAGTCAACAGCCAAAGCTGGTCAACATGAGAACCGGGACAGCTTACGTGTCGTTTCGTTCGTGAGCATTATCGGGAAGGTATAACGCGTACCTTATTTTCGGTCTCTTTTATCTTTTCTTCGCGTAAGGTTATATTATTTTGTGTAGAATGAACCGAACCGAACGTGACTAAAAGGTATCTTATTAAGTGACTTGAACGAACGAAAAATAACTAACTTATAACATACTAAATGTCGTGAGGATAATTAAATGTTAAACTATATATGTAAAATATCACTTACCAAGATGCATAGTTTCTCATTATTCTAGTATTAATAAATTAAACCGTTTGTCGTATATACAATCGCTTAGTTGAATAATGTTATGATTATGAAATTGACAATTGAGTTTTGAGATAAAATAGACGACTTGTTTCGTCGGCTTATTACAAAAACAGAGGAAACTCTGCCTAAATTTTATAAAATATAAGGAACGAATCGGCATTCCAAGTTTATAGTTATGTGTAGACGAGATTATGTTTTTACAAATAAATTCTAACTTTCGAATCTTACATCGTCGTAAATAGAAATATTTATATTTATTAATAAGTACATATATATACTATCCATGATACGAGACGAATTAACATGCAAGTCAAGCTACGTAAATATTATTTTGTTATACAAAATGTGTCTTTATCAATAACTTCAATAATTTATTTAATTCAAATAACTATACATACAAATATATTTTGAGAAACTAAACCAAGTACTATCGGTTCGTTAAGTCATACACTCATTAAGACACGTATTGTGTACAATACGAGTCTAGGTAGTTGAATAAACTATCTTTACAACCAATAAACAAAATAAGTTCATTTGCATTAGAAATTAAGACATCCTTTACTTGTAATAGGACATAAGAGATCCAGTCAATCCAGCTTCAGACATTGTTTGTTATTCTTTCATAATGCACTCCAGGTGAGTTCATACTTGTCCCCGTTTTATTCTTTATTCTTTGGGGCTCAACATGTATCACTATCAAAACTTAAACGATTTCATACTCTTAAAACTATTATGCTCAATCTAAATGCTTATATGCTATGCCATGCTAGAATTCTAAGTCTTACATACAAATACACGATTAGTTAACAACCCACCTTACATGTATAGCGCTATAGGTTGACACGCCGCCCCCTTTATGGGTCATGATAAGATGAAGTCTTTTGTGTTATCGAGTGTTGTTGCCGTTTGTATGGTTCTACGTGCATATGCCTATAACATGATGATTTGAGTAAAACTTTCTTATACTATGTACGTAGGTCAAAACTAGTATACTCACCAATACTTTATGTGTTGACAGATATTTTATACACGTTGCAGGAAAAGCTTGATGAGACGATACAAGAAACATCACTTAGGAATCGGCCTTAGAAACAAACGAAATAATCTTTATTTTATTTCATGTTCAAGTTAATGTATTTTTCTCATGAACAAATTGTATACTTGTTGAATCTTAGATACGAATGAAATCTATTTTAATCTATTGTCACAATTTAGTGTTATGAAGTCTTTGAACAATCTATCACAAGTCGCGTCTCGATGTATTCAGCCATCGGTTGGGGTGTGACAAATAACCTCAACCCGAACCCTAAATAGTTCTATTATCGGGTCACTTTTTGTCAACAAAAAACCCAAAACCCGAAAAAATAACCCCTACTACCAATGAATGACACTAGTACCCTACTATCAACACAGGTTCACCGTCGGCGTGGTCACGGGTAGTGAGATTCTGATAGTCCCGTGTAGAGTTTTCGTGGTCTATCTCACGGGTGCAGAGAGAGGGGAGATCAGTCGCTACACAGATGCTTTACGAGTGGTACTGCTGGTGGGAATGGTTCACGAGTAGTGGTCCAATTAGCAGGCTTCAATTGGTTTGTTATATGTGCTCCACGGATGCTTCATGGTAAGCACCTTGTCCTATAAAAAAATTCATAGAAATTGGATTAAACATACGAGGTGCCTAGCCACGCCGTCTCATTACATTAGATTCTCCCTTGCCATTTATAACCGTGTGCAACCTCATGCAAATCCATCTCTCTTATGTGGTTGTTGTTTCTCTCTACCACCTTCACTACGCCAATAAAGGCCTTTGGCCACACCAAAAAAGTGTGACTATATGTCTTCCGCCACACTTTTTTTTCCCAGCCGAAGTGTGACTATAGGTCGAGTCATCGTAGGTATCATACGGTCACATTTAAGTTTAGTGGCCGTATCACCTTAAAAGTGTGGCTATAGGATACCCGTATTTCTTACTATAATCAAGAATTCCCTTTATTAAAAGTGGCTAAAGTAAAGTAACGACCACATGAATTTACTTTAAGTGTGATTGTTTCTATTATATAGACACATAAATTTACTAAAAATTTTGTTTTAGCCACATAAATTAAAGAAACCATGGCAAAAAGGTTGTTGTAATCAAACATTGTGTCCATTAAGTGTGGCTAAAGAGTAGTAATGGCCACATAATTGTCTTGTAAACGTCTTCATTTATTACTTTTAGCCACCGTGACAATTGATTAGTCACACATAAAACTTTTAATCGTCTTCATTTATTACTTTTAGCCACATAAAATTTTTTTAAGCGTGCCCATTTATTACTTTTAGCCACATACAAAAATTTTAAGCGTGTCTATTTATTACTTTTAGCCGCACGTAAAACATTTTACCGTGACCATTTATCACTTTTAGCCACACATAAATTCAAACAAATACCAATATGACAATTGATCATAGCCACACTGTTCTAGCGAGACAACTAAATGTCACAGTTTTATTTTAAAGTGTGGCTAAATGTTTCGAAATGATGTGTTTTTGGTCACATGAAATAAATACTGTGGCCATAGAGCATATTTGGCCACACTTTTCAAGTGTGGCTATTAAATGACACATTTTTTTTCTTGTAAAGATGTGTTTTTGTCACAAGAATGAAAAATCAAACAAATATTGTGGCCTTAGATCTCATTTGGCTACACTTTTCTAATGTGGCTAATAAATGTCACAATTTTTTTTTCCTAAAGTGTGGCTAAAAGTTTAGAGCTAATATACAATGGTCACATGAATAAATAAAATGTGTGGCTAAAAATATGTTAGAAGGTTTTGAAATGTGATTTATGACCTTTAGCCACACATTTAATCAAAAGTGTGGCAGTAACGTTTTAGAAAATGTGGCCGTAGGCCTATTTTTGCGTAGTGCTTACATCCAAGAGAATACACGGGGGTGTGGATGCATTTTAGGTTGTCCGAAAAGACAACCAAAATGGCCGGAAAATGAGAAATGAGAATATTTATGTGTATTTCTCTTTATATTAGAATTAACTTTTACTAATACGGGCATGATGGTCATTTCATACAAAATTAAAAGAATAAGTGGATGAAGTAGATGCATGAAATTAGTCGAAACCAAAACTAAAGTAGATGCATGAAATTGACGAGTTTCCATTTCCTGGTTATTATTTTCTATTGAGACTTTTATTTATTTTTTTCTTTTCAAAGGTGCAACACATTCAATTCGTTTTATTCCTTTTAATTTTCTTATTCTTAATTTCTGTGTTCTTTTTGTTTACTATTAAAAAAAACGTTTCTAGTCCCGATTAACTTGTTTTCATCGATACAACCTATTTTATATCTTATTTAGTTATTTATATATTTAACTAGATTATATTTCGAAAACTTTTCGAAATAGACAAATCTAATAAAAAGTGTTAAAATATGTGTTATGATGTAACATAGAAATTAATGTACTACAATATGAAAAAGAATAATTTTTAATCATTTAAATAAGAATGAAAATGTATATTTAAAAGAAAATATGTGTGATACTCGGCTATAGACTAGACTCTACATGCAGTCCTAGTTCACTATAACCATTGGCTCTGATACCAATCTGTCACACCCTCAAATTCCACGTGCGGGGTTTTACCGCGAGGCGCGTGACAAACCAGGATCTAAGACAACGGTCACAATAAACGACACTATATGATACGTAAAAACGACATAAGCAAACCATTAAGTTTTCATAATTAATCCATCACTGCGGAAGCGTAAAACTTTATTACAACTCAAAAGTAAGACATGAAAGTCTGATAATACTCAAAATGAAATGCAAATGAATCCAAGACGCCGTGAGACTCCGTGCGCCTAAACTCAATGCTGCTACCTTAGCGACCTGAGAAAACATGCCAAAAAGACGTCAACATATAATGCTGGTGAGTTCACAGGTTTTAAGTTCACAAAGTGTTTCAAGCGTAAAGAGTTTCATCTCAAAAGTACCAAGTATGCAAAACCTTTAAGTACATAACAAACGTTTCCTTACTACTACGACTGTGTTGCCGAAACCATTACTGACAAGCGTTGCGTGTGTTGCCGCCCGTGTTTGAGTTGCCAAAAATAGAGACAATATGCACCCGCCCGGCTCCCAGCCGTCGGGTGGGGTTCGTCAAGCCCAATAGATCTATCCACATTTCCCCCATTGTGCCCCGCACATTCATGGTTTCCCAGTGACTTAGCGTTGCGTTTCATCGTAAAGTAATTTAAAACAAGCGTTGCGTTTCAAAAGTGTTGCGTTTCATAAGCGTTGCGTTTCAAAAGTGTTGCGTTTCATAAGCATTGCGTTTCAAAAAGTGTTGCGTTTCATAAGCATTGCATTTCAAAAAGTGTTGCGTTTCAAAATATAAACGTTGTATTTGTTAAAATGTGTGGCATGCTTCTCCCCCGAGAAAAAGTGTATAAAAGAGGGGCCGTGAAACTCACCTTAGAGTGCGTCCTCAGTAAAATAGAAATCCGATACGTGTGTAATAGTCCCTACTAGTGGCGACCTATCAATGAGTTTACATAAGTGTGATGACTACTAACCCGAAGGCTAATCAGTCCCCAAGTTGTCCAGACCATGACCGTGTATGTTGAAAACATGTTTAAACTGTAAACCGACCAAACCAGACAATACCCGACATCCCATTGGTGACCCGACATCCCACGTGTTAACCACATACAAGATATCATGCAACTTATGCAATTAAACACTTAGCATGCGCAAACATTCACCCTATCTAGCATAACGCCCAATTAACGCATAAACAAGTCCGAACACGTATAACTAAGTTATTGGACATGTCACGGGGTTCCTAACATGTTCCTTGGTGTCAAACCGTGTTTCGGGATGTTAAAATGCACATATGACAGCAGTACACGCGATTAGGAATCAAACATGTAATTAGGAAAAGTCAACTGGTGATTAGGAAGGTCAAAATGGCGATTGGAATTGTAATCACCAGACATACTGGCGATTGGGCTCCCAATCGCCTCTTGTTACACACGATTGGGGGCCAATCGCCCCTACTATAGGTGATTAGGTTTCCCTAATCGCCCCTACTGCACTGTGCCGTCTTTTTGCGCGTTTAACCCTCCAAATCAGATCCGAAACATGTGGAAACACCCAATATCAAACCCAAAACATTAATCCAACTATTTCAAACAAAAACCCCTAATTTATCATCATCCTAGCCGTCCCGAATGCAAGCGCTTTCCCAAAATAGCATAACTAGCATGTAAACATCACATCAACATGCAAAACTTACCCTAAATAGCAAATATCCAGATCTCATCACATAATGACATTGTTCGACAATATCCTACTGTTCTAGCATCATCCTAGAGTAAACCCTAACCTCAAACAATTAATAAAACACAACATCTCATCATAAATCCTCCATGATCATTCAAACGGGTCAAAACGCCTAATATCAATAATACACATCAATGAACCTTCAAACTCCTAGGTTAACATCATATCAACTCATTTAGGTCAGAAACATATTAATAATACAAGAACAACCATGTTTAAATGATAAAAATCCTATCTTGCATGAATACATCACATATAACAAGCATAGAGGTTTGGGTTTGTTTAGAAACTGATTTTAATGAGTTTTCAAAGACACAAATGTTTAGAAATCAGGTCTGGACCTTTAGGGATCAAAACAATATCATTACAAAGGTTTGGGATGAAGAACACACCTTGAAATTGTAAGATTATGAGGTGTAAAGCTTGGAAATGTGATTTCTTGATCAAAAACGTGTGGCAGAGGTTAAATAAGGTGTGGGGTGGCTTTGGGGTGTATTAGGGTTTCACAAATGATGTTTTAAAACATAAGGGGGTATTTATAGGCGTTTCTAGTCGTTAAGTACGCGTCAGGCGATTACAGTGCAGTATAGGCGATTAGAATGTGTAATCGCCTATACCTACTAGCGATTAGGGCTCTAATCGCCTTTAAAACTTCCCAATCGCCCATCCTATTGGCAATTACGCGTAATCACCTATAATGTCATGCAATTACGCGTAATCACCTATAATGTCAAGCAATTACGCGTAGTCACTATTTTAACACATATAAACACGTATTCACATATCGACAAGTCATATGATGATTGTAAGCACATAATGCATGATAACTAACACGTTCCCATCCGTTCACCAATTCCCGGGACTCGAGATTTACGTGTGTGCGTTAAACCCGGCGATTCTATAAATCGCCAATCCGTGTTCACATGGTTATGGACCGACTCCCAATGATCCCGTGGATCATTGTAACGACTCCCGATGATTCCCGAAACCATCATAACGACTCAACTGATCTAGTTAAGTATGTTTGAAAACGTTTTTCGCTAAGGTAGACTGATGTATTATAAAATACATCTATTTCCAGTGTAAAGTTTGTAAAGTTTTCGAGTCATTTAAATAGTATTTTTATTAGTTTTAGGCTTGTACCGGTCTATTTTATTTAATATAGGTTTTTATAGATTTTTATTAGTTTTGAGTTAGTTTTATTGCTTATTTACTTATTTTATATTTTGTAGGTGTTCATGGACGTTGGAGCGTAAACGAGCAAATTTGGTCAAGTTAAGAACACCCGAGTCAAGAGCACGGAGCTAAAATACTATATAATAATAATAATAATAATAATAATAATAATAATAATAATAATAATAATAATAATAATAATAATAAAAGATGAAAAAAAACAAATGTGAAAGTGGACTCATCATATCCACGAGCCCAAGCCCCATAGAGAAAAAGAATGAAAGGGTTCCATACTATAATTTTTGAAGAGATATTAACAAGACGGCGCACAATTATTCTACAACAACAATTCATTCAACAGCCGCAGAAGGAGCAGCGAGCAACATTGGAAATTACAGAGAACAAGAAGCAGCTACGGTAACGAGCGAACGAGCACGGAAGGAGAAAAGGCCACGGGCACGTTAAAGATCAATAGCCAACGAGCCTTGGGTTAGGTTTAGTTTCCGCTCTATATTTTTATAGACATGATGAAATTGTTTTTTATAAACTTTGAATTTATGTTTCTAAATATTATGAGTAGCTAGACTTTTATGGTTGCTTAGGTTTATGAACTAGACACGTAATTTGCAGTATTTAATGATTTTTGGTTTTTAATTTTGATGTGTAGGATTACATGATTTTAATTTTATTGTAGGATTTGATATATGTGTGTTGGTGTTAATTTTATTTGAAGTTTGTTTATTGGTTTTGTGGAGCTAGGCATGTAGAGATACCCCCTAGGTCTTGAAATCAATCTAGTTCGTCAACTTAGGTTAGCGTGCTAGTATTTGGAGTTGGAGTACGACACAAGTATAACAAACTAATATAATAAATTAACTAAAACGTGCAGTCCATTCTTGAGGGTGAGAAATCTAACTCGAGTTTGCTAGGTAACTAACTAGGCATTGTTCGGTAGTTGGCAAGCGCTAGGGCGGGAGTCGCTACTTGTCCGTGTTTAGAGTTTTCCTAGGTTTTCTTCAGTAGAGTCTAAGTCTGCTTCATAGTTTGAGGGTTTTAATCCAGGAGAGGTTTTAATCTGATTTCTATGGGATTTTGGTACGCTAGGGCGATCCAGGTCCATCTTAGCATTTCTACACTTGTCCCGCCTTAAGTCTAGTGAGCTATCTTTGACAGGAGGTTTATTAGATAAGAATAGGGTCTCAAGTTAATTACCAGATTCAGGATTTATTGCTAGTGTCTAGGGATTTTACCTAAGTAACCAGCCTTCTTCCTATCCGATTTCTCCAAGTTCCTAGTTCCCATAAGCAGCTGAGGTTACTTTATTTATATTTAGTTTCTTTTAAGTTTTTAATCATTAGTTTAACCCCTCACATAAGTATATATTTATTTAGGCTAGTATTCGGTATAGGTTGTGATCTAGAGTTGCATTCGCGTCTTTGGGTTCGATACTCGGTCTTATCTGTTTACTGCTTTGCGACCGACACACTTGCCGTGCGTGTGTAGTTTTTAGGTGAGTTGTTTTAATTAAAACTTGTGTTATTTTTATATATACATTTACACACATCATAGACTTATGTGTTTTATAAAATGTTAACCTAAACGTGCCAGGTGTCACATAATTAACTTTTGGAATAATGGAAATAAATAATCCCAACTATTGACTATTGGCTAATAACAGTCCCAACTATGAAAATTACCAATAATGGTCCCAACTTTCAACATATTGGAATATAATGGACCCAAACTAACGGAGGTCTAACTCCGTTAGTGTGGTGCTGACGTGGCATGCCACGTAGGATGCCATGTAGGATACCACTTAGGACCATTTTGCCACCTAGGATGCCACATAGGATCATTTTTGCCACCTAGGATGCCACGTCAGCATCACACTAACGGAGTTAGACCTCCGTTAGTTTGGGTCCATTATATTCCAATATGTCGAAAGTTGAGACCACTATTGGTAATTTTCGTAGTTGGGACTGTTATTGGCCAATAGTCAATAATTGAGATTATTTATTTCCATTATTCCTTAACTTTTATATGAAAATCGAACTCACCCAAACTAAATAAACACACGGAATAACAATATTTTTAAACAAATTTCATATAATGACGATAATATATAATAATTTATGTTACCATAATGAATAATCTTATCTCAATCAAACTTGTATGAATTTTAAAACTTTGCCATAATAATACTTATATTATAAACCCTTTTCATATATATGCGTCTACCCAGCGGCAAAGTGGACGGGATGGTTCGACTCACTAGCTACATTGGATAATTTTTTAGCTGCTGGGTCAAGTTGGGCAAGTCTATTACAAACTTACAAATCACAACTTTTAATTTCTAAATGGGCAATGACCTTCATATGATAGTTTATACAATATCATATTATTACTACATGCTTTTGTCATGTAAATGAACTTTATCATTTAGCAAGGTGCCTTCAATGGCATGGTTATGTATATATGCAATGACCGAACAACATACACAATAGTGATGTTTATGTTCATATTGGTCTGTTACAGTAACATACCTTCGATTTATTAAGATTTGTTCAATAATGAGTACATTGTTTTTGTGGTGAACTGCAATCAGTTGTTAAGTGGCGGTACACATTTCTTTTCTTTTCTTTTCTTTATACGAATACTTGTTAAAACATAGTATGCACATTTCAATTCTTTTCGCGTAACTTGCGGCAAAAAACCTAAGTATCATAATGTTGTATTGCAACTCATTTGTGGATCTCGCTGCAACGCGCGGGAAAACCTACTATTTTAAATAACTTTGCCAGGGATCTATCGATACATTTGATGTTTCTCCATTATGGCTACAAGGTGTGGATATGCCACCTCATTGCCACATAAGTGTCATGTCAAAAGAACTCTATTTTGTCCATCTAATAACACACAGAAAATAAAATAACGACTTTAAATAAAAAAAAAGAAAAAAGAGAAAAGGAAAGAAAATTGATTGGTTGAACTAAAGGGAGCCCACCACACCATCCCTTTAGCCATTGTTTGTTCAATGGTTCCCCCCTAATTTGGGAGCGGGGGATTCAATGTGGAGTGGCGCTCTACACCGTATAGCCTAAGAACTATTTACATAAGTAATCAGAAGAGGAAAATTTGAAATCTTTCGAATGCTTTGGAAATCGCTCTAAATCCATTGAACCCCATAAAATATCTTAAAAAATAGACAGTTTTGAATGTTAGAAATCCGTTTGGAACTCCCAACCGTTGATTTTATCGTCAAAGAAAAAATCCATTTTGTGGCTCTAGACAAAACTATATGGTCAATATGATGTAGTTATATGCTAGAGAAAGAAAAGGGTGTCAAAATCAAAGAGATGCAAGATATGTGTACATTTTATGATTTTATGGTGTGGATACAAGAAATGGAAAGAGACCAACGTCTAACCACAAACGGTTGAGTTCACGCCAAATAAAAACATCTTCACGAATTAATTTTGCCCTTAATTAATTTGGACTAAAACGTTAACAATAATTAACATATATTTTTTTAAAATTGGAGGAAAATCATATTTATATTTTTTATATAGCAACTGCAACTCTTTGAGCCGTTGAAAGAAAGCACGAAATGAGCAAGTGTGACGCTTTGAGCCATGAGTTTATTATTCGGTCCCCGCCAATGATAATAAGACGTGAGCACATTAGCGACGACTCTTAGATACACATTGCGTGTTTTTGATGATTTGGTACCTTAATACGAAATACGGGTCGCAACTCATCATTAATAATTTATAAATATGAAGTAGCAATGAACGTGATGGGTGAACTCACATAGGTTTAGTATCGTGAGCTCACCTATATATAGCAAGTTATACTTTTTTTTTTTTTTTTTCGAACGGCTATTGTTACACTTTCACTATCATTACATCAAATACACTATTGCTTAGATTTGAACTAGAATATCACCTCTAAAATGTATAAGCCTCTACCAAGTGGGTTACCCTACATTGACATATAGCAAGTTATATTCATATATCGTGACCCACTACAGTATATTTATTTAGAGTAATGCTAAAGAATAGGTATGAGAAGATTGAGTTATTTGCCCCCTTTATTAATGAAATGTGTTTTTTCTTTTTGGGAAAAAAATCAAAGTTATATAAAAACTCCATTCTCAACGAGGTTCATTATGTGTAAAAAAATATATTTTCTTGTGGAATATGTATTTTCTAATTATCATTTATATATTGCATGTTGTGCAGTATATATATGAAACTATTTAAAAATAAAAATTATAAAGTTATTATTTATTAATGATAAAACTTATATATATGTATATATATATATGTGATGTATATTTTAACTTATAATAGTTGTATATAAATATAAATTAGTATAATAATCATAATAGTAAAAAAAATTATATTTGGAAATCTCAATGGGTAACTTTTAACAATGTAACGTGTATACCCGATTTCCGATGGGTAATTATCCGATAAATACCCGATGAGTATTGGGCCAGGTATGGGACACGATTTCATAACCAGGTATGGCCATGGTTGTAAAAATCATACCTACCCTCTGATTAATCTTCGAATAATAGCTAAACAAAGGTTTACCGAGTAAACACCTATTAATCGTTAGTCGGTGGCGGTCTAACGATTCCCATTCAATTCTGACCAAAATCTATAAATTTCGGCCAAATTCTGATCAAAACCTGCAAATTCTGGTGATTTAATCCTATATACTTAAAGATACGAGTCGAGGAAAGGGTTAAAACACGTCTACTTAAAAAAGCTACATATAAAATGTGTGTGTATATAAAACTGAAAATTATATATAAAATCACAATCGATTAATCCCTATTAATCCCGATTAATCGCTAGTCGGTACCTCAACGACCGACTAGCGCCTAGCGATTCTTACAACACTACCCATACCTGACCCAAACCGAACCCATTTACATCCCTAACTCTCATTTATATTTTGATGTGTTAACTAACGTCTATACCCATAATTTGTCACTTGTCAGTTACGCATTCCATAGGGAAACATGTTAAAGAAAATAAGCTCACACAATACACACATTTTTTAATTTTTCAATTTGTTAATTTGAAATTTTATGTTAAATTCAACGATATACGTCCGTACGGAAAGATGGTATAATTCCATGGCCACGTTTTATGACTGAATACAATTTTCTGTCCTTAAAATTAATATTTTTATTATAGCATTTCCTACACAATATGATTCTTTATTAGTTTCAGTAAATGATCTCCATCCCAGCTGATTTGAGGTAGGAAGGTTTACCTCCTTAGAGGATTTCTGCCCGGGTTTGATCTCAGGTTCGAATCTCACACTTCACCGAAAAAATAACTGCTTGGGGTTGAAAGGAAAAACCCGTGTGATGCTATAGGATTCGATCCGTAAATCATAACTAGTGTTAGAACCACAGCGTTGTGGCGAGCCGTAAAAACATGAAAAAGTGTAACTTCAAAATATCAAAGGGGGCGTTTCTCCTTTGAATAAAAAGGCCATGGATGAAACCAGTGTGAAAAACCCCCTAGAAGGGCGGCCTACCCTAAGGCCAGCAGATATCCTTGTGTTTGGGTGGGCACAAGGCAAACATGCGTGCATTGATCTCAAAGGGGTGTCTCCGTTGGTGGGACTTAAAGATTCGAGATTTGTGGCAGGACAAGCAGCCTTGCGAGCAGAATCCTAGAAAGTTGTCAAACATGAAGCTGTCTGTCTGGAGAACCAACACGTCTTTGTGCCATTTGCTTTTGACACATTTGGAGGTCTAGCCCCCGAAGCAATCTGGTTCTTAAAAAGAGTTCAAAAGGTGGTGCAGAGTAACTCCCCAGCGACAAATGACCTAAGTTTTATTTTTAATAGAGTAGGTTTTTTTATTAAAAGGGGGTAGTGGCGCAACTTGTGGCCCGTTTACCCGCCTCCCACTTGTAAGAGTTGTCGGTTGAAATTAATGTATCGGAATTTCTTAAAAAAAATCAAAAACTTATATCAATATGCGAAAGGGTTAAAAAAATTAAACATTTATAAAAATAAGTACATTAAAAAAAGGAAATATATCCATCGATGTCTTTGAACTATTAAGAGGGTGTTTGGGATTGAGTTTCAAAACAACTTATTGACTTATTGGCTTTTCCAAAAAATAAATAAGTCAATAAGCTGTTTGTGTAACCCAAAACCACTTTCTGTTTTAACTTTTGGCTTTTAAGGGTGGAAAAACTGTTTTTGAAAAGTTAGAAATCCTGGCTTTTGACTTTTGACTTTTGAAAAAAAATTACAAATTTACCACTCATACAACCAATATTTACAATAAGTTAAGCAAAACACTTAAAAAAACAACAATTTATTAACTTTTTGACGTTTCTCATCCGAAAAGCTAATCCAAACACTTTTTTTTAAAACTCCTTTTAAAAAGTCATAAGTCAATAAGCACTTCTGACCAAAAGCACTTTTGCATTTCCAAACTCAATCCCAAACACCCTCTAAAGCCACTTACATACGCAAATAAGCTATGGTAATAATATTTTTTTGTTGGAAGGTATGCTTCAACGGTGAAACCAATCGACAGACAACCCCTCGACCCGAGTTTGAATCACTACCCACGCACCGATGTCCACTTTGAAGTTATCTCAAACCGTTACAGGGAATTTTTTCGTGGTGTGCAGGATTCGAACTCAAGACCAAGCCCGGACGAGAACCCTCCGAAGAAGTAAACCCTCCCACCTCTCCCCAGCTGGAGGTCATTGGCAGCTATGGTAATAATATGAAACAGGAGACAAAATAATGAATACCAAAAATATATACCATGAAAATATTGTATTACTCTTTCACTTTCAATTAAATATTCTTTTTTTGACCAATAAAAGTCCCTCAAAAATGTTCCTGGTACCAAACAACACCAATTAAACTCTGAATTTTCAAATTTGAAGAATGTAACCAAACAGCCCCAACTAAACTGAAAACCACAAACAAAGTAACGAAGATTTGATTTATTTAGGTAATAAAAGCAAATCACAGTAAAATCTACTGAGAAAAAAATGTAGTTTACTGTTTTACAGTCAAAGAATGGTGTAAATGGATATTTTGGATTCTTTCTTAGGCTAGATCCTCGGTGCTGGTGAATGCTTCTCCGACTTTTAAGTTTGATTGCTAAAAAGATATTAGGCAAGGTGTTCTGTTATCGCCATTTTTATTTATTCTTGTTATGGAGGCTTTTTCAGGTTTTCTTTAAGAAGGCGTGTTCAGTTGGAGTTTTTGATGGGATAACGCTACCACGTCAAGATCGTGTTCTTTTGCATTTATTATACGCTGATGACGCTATGCTAATGGAGGATTGGTCGAATTTCAACTTTCGGAATATGAGAAGAATTCTTAGAGTTTTCTTTTTAAGTTCTTGTTTGAAAATTAATCTGCATAAATCGGTCTTGTTCGGTTTGGGTGTGAAGAGTGAAGAGGTAAAATTGAAAGCTAATATTATGGGATGCAGATCAGGATTGGTCTTGTTCGTATATTTAGGAATAAAGGTGGGCGTGGATATGAATAGAATAACAAATTGGGATCCGGTTGTGGACGTTTTTCGAGCTTGTCTTTCTAAATGGAAAGTGGATGCTTTATCTGTAGGAGAGTGAGTGACGCTTATTGAATATGTTCTTAAGAGTCTACCAACGTATTATTTCTCCCTTTACAAAGCCCCGATTAAAGTGGCGGAGAAACTAGAGTCTTTAATGAAGAGGTTTTTATGGGATGGTAACGAAGAAGTGAGGAAAATGCATTGGGTGGCATGGGATCGTGTTGCGAGTCCTAAAAAGGAATGAGAATTGGGCCTTATGAAGTTGGATGTGCGCAATAAAGCTCTCCTTATAAAATGGAGACGGAGGTATAAAACGGAGCATAATGCTTTGTGGAAGACAACCATCAATGCTATTCATGGGTCATATCGAGGCTGGGGCTGGTTGCCGGCAAACAAACGGTGTTCAAGTTTTTGGAAAATATTGTAAGTTTCGGGAATAAATTGAAGATAAACGGTTTGGGTGTTTATGGTATGATGGAGGGGAGAGTTGGAAACGGATTAGATGTTCGTTTTTGGCTAGATGCGTGGATCACTAATGAACCTTTGAAAGATAAGTTTCCAAATCTTTTTAGCATTGAGAGAAATAAACGTTGCAGTGTGGCAGCAAGGTGTTTGGGGTTGGAGGAGTATGGAGTGGTCATGTGGAAATGGAGTGCAGATTTGTTTAATGATTTGGAATCACAGAAACTTGAGCAATGTACAAAGCTGCTGCAAGGGGTCAGGTTACACAACTCAACAGATATGTGGATTTGGGATTTGAAGTCGGACAATACCTTAAACAGTGGCTGCAGCTAAACAGTGGATCAGTGACAATTTTGAGGCTGAGGATCGGTTTATTTACAAGTGGTGTAAGTGCACTCCAAGTAAGTGTAATATCTTTATATGGCATGTGGAACAAGATAGATTACCAACAAAACAAAAAAACGCTTTTTGAGCAAGAATATTCAAATTGCGGACGAGAGTTGTGTCTTATGTGAGGATGGCGAAGAATCTATTGACCACCTCTTAATAGCGTGTGGTTTTGCTTCGGGGCTATGACACGTTATTTCGACGTGGTGTAGGGTTCCTATAGTTTATGTTTTTTTTTTTTTGTTAAAATACTTGCTTGAGCTTCATAAAAATATAAATGGTTCGACGATAAAGAAGAAGGGTTTTCAGGGGATTGTTGTTATCACATAACGATGCATATGGAAGTCAAGAAATGAAAAGCAATTCTCGAATAAAAGTAAGAAGGTGGTTGAAGTGGCGGCGGAGATCAAATCGCTTGGCTACTTGTGGTATAAAAATAGATTTAAATCAGGCATGGTCTATTGAGAGAAATGGCGTAAATTCGATTTTATGTAATTCTTGGTTTTGGTTCGGTTCTATCTTTTTCTTGGAGACAGTTGTCCGGTTTTTGGTTTAATGAAAGTTGATTTTCAAAAAAAAAAAAAAAAAAAAAAATCTCTAAGTACATCACTATTTTATAACAAGGCTAAATAAACTTACACTAATGATTTGCGAATCCTTTGCATTAGTAGTATAGATATTGTTGGATCAGTTTGCTCTTTTTGCTAAGTAAGAACTTGCTATCTTGACACTTAAGTGTTTAGCAAGTCCTTGTAAATCAGATTATAAGCACAGCGGAATGTTATAAGTTAAAGTAACACTTTTTACACTAAGGCAGAGTTATAACTCCCCCTTGATGTTTGAAACTAATAAATGACAAAGTATTTATTATGAATCTAAGTTGTAAATGAGAATTAGATACTTAGAGAGATTCACAATAAATACAGAAATGGAATATAACAATGAGAGTGTTTGAAGGATTTTTCTGTTGAAAATCAATGTCTAGAATAGAAGGTTGAAGCCTCCTATTTATAGACGATTACATGCATGTATCTTGCCTAAAAAGCAAGCACAGAAACTACAGTGACAAGTTGCACAAGTTGCAACATTGAAAGAAACAAATACAGCTAAAAGTAATATTAAACAATAAACTACTGATGCAAAAAGGCGGTGGGAAATATCTATTGCTAAGTGCTGATGAAGGACAACTACTGAGGAGTAGTTTTGTCTTCAGTACTTCTGAAGTGAACTTGTCTGGTTTGGACTTCAGAACTTCTGCAACTTCAGCACTTCTCATATCTTCTAATCAGCAGTTTCTTGTCTTCTCTTCAGTACTTCTATACTTAGCCAAAAATGACAGAAGTGAATTAGACTAAGGTTTACAAAAGTGGTTTCACCAATCCTCTTTGTCCTAACAATCTCCCCCTGGATTGATGAAGCCAAAACCTTACTAATTCCTTATGTGTTTCTTCTGTCTTGAACAATCTTCCATATCTCTTTGTACATGGTGTTCTTGAGCTGGTTGTACTGACCATCAGATAGAGATCCTCTCTGTGGTTCTAGATGTTGAATTGTGAGCAGGTCTTGTGTTGACAGTTTCTTCAGATCACTGATCTTCTTGTAAGCCCTGCTTGAGAGGTCTCTTCTTGTCAACAGTACTGAGTTGTTATCAGTAAGTGACCATCTGATGATAGGGATCTTTGACTTGTTAAAGTCAGAAGAATAGGGAACCAGACTTGTCCCTTGGGTTGATGGTCCTGAGTGCTGGATGTCTTCAGTTTCAGATAGCCTCAGGTGGGATTCTCTTCCTTGTTGTTGTTGCATATCAGGCATCTGAACAGTTGGGAGATGGTGTTCAGTCACTACTCTGGTATGCATCTTTTCTTTGATGGTCTTTTGTATTTGATAAGCAAAAGTGGAAGGATCCCTGAATTGTGTCAACAGAGGTTTCTCCTCAATGTCAAAATCTGAATGGACTATTGAACTTCCTTCAAGTAGTACCATTTTGAAATCAGTTTTGACATTGTCCTCTGCCTTCTTCTTCTGAGTAGCAGATCTTCTAGATACACCAGAAGTTCTAACTACTGATCTTGAAGGATCAGTAGTTTGAAACTTCTCAGGATTTGCAGCCTTGGCAGCCAAGTATTTTCTATATGTATCCATTAGTCTTTCTTCTTTCCATCTGGATACAGAGGCTTTTGAACCATATCCTTCTGCTACTAGCTCTTCTATTATCTGGGCTCTCTTGGCCTTTCCATCTTTGCTTGTGGCCACTTTGTCTGCAAGCAGTTGTGCTCTTCTTGTCAGCTCTTGCATAGAGAGTCCTTTGAGTGTAAAGGCTTTAGTCTTGCTGTTCTTGGTAATATAAGACACCAGTTGTTGTCTTTTATCCTGTTCAGCAATCTCATCAAGGCTAGCCTGCCTTTGTAGTTCAGCTGCATAAGCCTGAAGTTTTTCTTCATGGCTTAAGTCCAAATCATCCCTTTCTTCCAGAGATTTCCAAATCTGATCTTCTCTGGCCTTTTTGTTGGCTGCAATTAAGCTCTTCTCTAATAGTTCAGCTGATTGAGAGATAGGAGAAGGGTTTAATACAGTCATTGTTGTAACAGATGTAGGCCTGATGGGATTAGATGTTGGTTGAATGGGAGCAGTGGTTCTGGAAGGTTCAGTTGTTTGAGGTTGGGAAGTGTTAACTTCTGATGTGCTGACAACTGCTGATGGTTTGTCAGCTACTGAAGGATTGTCTTCAGTACTTTCTGATTCTTCATCAGAAGTTTGGTCATCAGAAGTTTCTTCATTATGCCTTAGGGAATCTTCAGATGTTTGGGTCTCATCTTCTTTCTCTGCAGCTTCAATTTCTTCAATTGAGACACCAAACTGTTTGGCCAATTTTTCTTTCCTGGCCTGATCTTTCTAATCTCTTTCAAGGAGTGCCACTCTTGCCCTTATCCTGGCTTGGAATGACTCCTTAGGTTCCCTGATCTTCTCCCCCTTTTTGGATTCATCAATTTTAACCCTTGAAGCAGAGGGTTGGGAGAATTGTCCTTGAAGATGAGCAATCTGCTGGCTGTTGAAGTCTATTTTGTTGGACAGATCGTTCATCTTGGTCTTGATCACTCCAAATTGGTTCTTGATTGACAGCTCCAAGTCAGCTGTATATGTTTGGAAGTGATTTCTGATGAGTGTATTCATCATGTGGTACAGGGGACCCTCTGGGCTGCATAGCTGGTTCAGGTCTATGCTTGTTTGCCCAGGGAATTGGGTAGGCATTTGCTGTGAAGGGGGTGTTTTTGGGAGATCCTCATGTTGTACAGAGGATGCCACTCTAGGGGTTTTAGGGATTGAGTGGGCTTTAACCTGTGCAGAGGTGACTGGCTTCTTGAGCCTGGATACCTTTGCAACAGGACCTTCAGAAATTGCCGTCAATTCAGTAGTTTGAGTGTGTGAAACATCATCCAAACTAATGGAATCATCTGAATCCCTGATGTTGCCCTCCATGAGGACTGTCTCAGTTAAATCATGAGCTGAGCCCAACTCAGTTCTCTCATGAACCTCTTTTTCTTGGTACTGAGGATTTCCTACTTCAGGCATTAAGCCTTCATCAGTAGTTGCCACATCTGAGGTCTTAGCTATGTTACTTCTGTCCTCAGGTCCACCACTGGGTGGTAACTGAGTAGTAGCAGCCTCAGATGCCCCAAGAGTCTCTAAAATTGGGCTTAAAGACTCTGGTCCACCCTCATCTCTTGGGATAGGGCTAGTGATGTCCACATCCATGTCTGATGTAGTAGTTATGTCCCCTGTTTGTTGTGGTTGATGGGGACTGACATGATCAGATGGGACATTCTCTTTTAGCCCAGAGAGAAGTTTGGCAATTTCTATTGCCTCTTGTTCAGAAATTTGTGGGGTTGGTTCAGTAGTTTGGGCAATAGGTTGTTGTTCAGCAGTTTCAAAAGAAGAGTGTGTTTGATATGTTTTTCTAAGTCTTTTTCTTTTGAATTGAACAGATATGGGTGCTCTTGGTGGGGTTTGAGATGGATGAGACTGAGAGGGTGTTTCAGTCTCAACAATTTGAAGAGCAGAATGCTCATGAGCATGTTCAGGCATCTCAACCTCCTGAACAGCTTTTCTTTTGGGTTGGTGGGGTGCAGTTTTTGTTGGCTTGGGCTTTTTGGCTTTTGGTGGTGTGAGTTTGGAAGATGTGGGCTTCAGGGGGACTTGTTGTTGTTCTCCCTGATCATCTTCTGGCCAGGCAGCCGGTTTGTTAAGTCTTGAGTATGCTTGTGATGTTAAAGGGTTTAAAGTTGAAATTTTTCCCACAAGCACCTCATTACCCAGTTCCCCTATTATGCATTGCATAATGAACCTTGGGTACAACAAAAACTTTTTCTTGGTATTATTGTGATGTAACACCAACTCATTGAAAAATAGTTTTGATGCCCTGAATTTAGTTTCATTCACAATGGAATGAAATATTGGTTGAAAAGTGGAGGGCATCTGGTCATAGGACCCTGTTTTTGGACTCAAACACATAATAATATAATGAAACAAAAGTTTGTATTTTGGTTCAAAATATTTTTTGAATATTGTAGCATGGGAGAGAGTACCTTGATAACCACACTCAGTCATGGTTAGATGAATATCAGTGTTAGCAACATGGTCAGGGGCAGTTACATCATCCAGACCCAGTCTTGTTGCTAGTGTGGCCGGTGTGATGGTCAGTTGTTTCCCTTTTATATTTGAGTTGAGGGAAATGACCTCATCACCCATTGTAACCGTCTCAGCATTTCCCCAGAACTCATTCAGAGTTTCAGTGTGAATTGGTGGGTTTATTGTGAGAGCAGTAAAGTATTGGGATTTGACGACAAGATCAATGATCTCATCGTATTGGGACCAGCCTTCTTGTTTTTCAAGAAAGGCTCTTTGATTGTGTCCCTGTTTTAGAACTAGAGCCATGTGGTTTGGGTTTTTGATCGAACAGTGGATTTTGCAGGTATAGGTTGAGAGAGTTTTGAGAGAGAAGGAGGGATATTTTTGAGTTTAAAAGGATAAGTGTGTAGAAAAGGTATTTATTAGAAGTTTTAAAACCGCCTTTGGTTAAAAATCTCTTTATCAGAGGTTTTAAACTGATTAGGTTAAACCTCTGATGATGGAAAAGTCAGATTTGCCCTTTTGACTTAAACTGCTGATGAAGGATTACTTCATCAGTAGTTCCCATTTTCCTCTTCAGCAGTTTTAACATCTGATGAGAAATGTTTTTATAAATACTTTATAACTTCTAAAGGTTATTTTAATCAGAAGTTACACACTTTTTCAGAAAGTTATCCCCATACTGATGATTTTTGTTCATCAGTAGTTTCTCTCAAACTGATTTTGTTTTTCAGAAGTTTTGTTTCAGACTTTTGACTTTTGTAAGTGAAAACCAGAAAAAAGATAAAAAGGTTAACTTGGATTCCACCAAGGTAAACAGGATGGAATCAAGGATGGAAAAAGGAAAAAGAAAATTTTTCTTTTTGATTCCACCATGGTAAACAGGATGGAATCAAGGATGGAAAAAGGAAAAAGAAAATTTTGATGCATAACAGTAGTGATTGATGTAGAAGTTTGATGTAGAGTTGGGTAGAATCAAGTGTTAACTTGGATTCTAACTGATATGCAGAAAAAAAAAAAAAAAATAAAGTAAACACTTACAAATTTAGCATTCCAAGCATGGATACTAACTTCTGAAATGTTGATGTGTCAAGGGGCTTAGTGAAGATGTCAGCTATCTGATTAGCTGTTGCTACATGCTTCACCTCAATCTTGCCTTTTTCATAGCAATCTCTTATGAAATGGTACCTGATCTCAATATGTTTAGTTTTTGAGAACTGTACCGGATTTTGAATGATGCTAATGGCAGATTTGCTGTCTACAAACAAAGGTGTCTTGGTCTCTTTGATTCCATAATCAAGAAGTTGATATTGGAGCCATTGTATCTGTGATGTACAACTTGCAGCTGCAATGTATTCAGCTTCAGCAGTTGAAGTTGCAACAGATGTTTGCTTCTTTGATTGCCATGACACTAGACAGTTACCCAGGAATTGACAACCACCAGATGTTGACTTTCTTGTCATCTTACACCCTGCATAGTCACTATCTGAAAAAGCTGATAACTTGGTATTGCTTGAAGCAGGATACCAAATTCCCAGTGTTGGAGTTCCTTTCAGATATCTAAAAATTCTTTTGACTGCAATAAGGTGTGATTCCCTTGGTGCTGATTGATATCTAGCACAGACACATGTTGAGAACATAATATCTGGTCTAGAAGCAGTTAAGTATAAAAGGGAACCTATCATGCATCTGTACATGGTTTGATCAACCTGTTTTCCTTGATCATCAGGTTCAACTTGTGTGATTGGTGTCATGGGAGTGGAACATGATTTACAGTCATTTAAAGAAAATTTGTTCAATAATTCTTTAACATATTTTGATTGATGTATAAAAGTTCCATTTGTTTGTTGTTTGATCTGCAGTCCTAGAAAGTACTGCAGTTCTCCCATGGTACTCATCTCAAATTTTGATTGCATGAGTTTCTTAAAATCATCACACAATTTTGTGTTTGTTGAACCAAAGATGATATCATCAACATAAATTTGAACAAGTAAGACATGATTTCCAACATGTTTAATGAAAAGTGTTTTATCAATGGCACCTCTTGTAAAGTTATTTTTGAGTAAAAAGGTGGAGAGTGTATCATACCAGGCTCTTGGAGCCTGTTTGAGCCCATAAAGAGCTTTGTCCAGTCTGTACACCCACTCAGGATGAGAAGGATCCTCAAACCCAGGTGGCTGACAGACATACACCTCCTCTTTGATTTTTCCATACAAAAATGCACTTTTCACATCCATTTGATAAACTTTAATTTTGTTGGAAATGGCATAGGCCAGAAATAACCTGATGTCCTCAAGCCTTGCAACTGGAGCAAAGGTTTCATCATAGTCAATTCCCTCTTCTTGAGAGTACCCTTGAACTACCAGTCTTGCCTTGTTCTTGATTATCATACCAGCTTCATCTTGTTTGTTCCTGAAAACCCATCTTGTACCAATTGGTTGCTTGTTTTGAGGTAAGGGACAGATTTCCCAGACCTGTTGCTTGTTGAACTGAAGTAGTTCATCTTGCATAGCTTGCACCCAATTATTGTCTTTGAGGGCTTCCTGGTACTTCTTTGGTTCCAACTGTGAAATAAAGGCTGAGAATAGGCAAAAGTTGGAGAGCTGGTTTCTGGTCAGAACACCTGTAGCTATATCACCCATGATTTGATCAAGTGGATGATCTCTGTGTTCAATCAGTTGTTGTAAACCACTGACAGGTGTGGGTGGCTCTTGTTCTTCAAACAAACTACTGAGGTCTATAATATCTGGTTCAGCAGTTTCAGCTTCTTCAGTAGTTGCAGGTGCTGAAGCAGATGTTTGAGTTTGGCCTTCAGTATTTGTTTGATCAGAAGTTTGAAAAACTTCTGATGGTGTTGTAGTTGACTTAATGACTGTTTGAGGAGTCCATGGTGTAGGATCCTCATCTTCAAACCTTTGATCACCATAATAAGTAGGTTTAGAAGAAGTAACAGCCTTTTCAGGTCCAAAGTGAAAGTTGTCAAGGTCAAAGAGTTCAGCAGGATGTGCTGGAATAAGAGTGTGTTTTGACTCATTGAACTTGACATTCAATGTTTCTTCTACTATCCTGGTGTGAGAATTAAAAACCTTGTAGGCTTTTCTAGTTGAAGAGTAACCAAGAAAGTAACCTGAGTCAACTTTGGCAGCAAACTTTGAAATAGATTCCTTGATGTTCAAGATGAAACATTGACACCCAAAAGCCCTGAAAAAGGAGATAAGGGGCTTCATGCCATGAAGAACTTCATAGGCAGTCTTGGAATGTCTCTTGACCACAAGAACTCTATTCTGAACATAACATGCTGTGTTAACTGCTTCTGCCCAAAAGTACAATGGCAGTCCAGAATCAGCTAACATTGTTCTTGCTCCTTCTATCAATGTTCTGTTCTTCCTTTCTACTACACCATTTTGTTCAGGAGTTCTGGGAACACTGTATTGTCTAATAATCCCTTTAGACAAACAGAATTCATCCAGAGTTTTGTTCCTGAACTCTGTCCCATTGTCACTTCTAATGGTTTTGACAGATAGAGAATATTGTTTCTCTACTTGTAGAATGAAGAACTTGATGATTTCAGCAGCCTCATCCTTGGAAAATAAGAAGAATACCCATGTGAATCTTGAGTAGTCATCAATGATGACTAAGCAGTACTTCTTTTTACCAAGGCTCATAATCTTGACAGGTCCAAATAAGTCCATATGGAGTAGTTGAAGACATGCAGTTGTTTTTGATTCTTCAATAGACTTATAGGAGGACTTATGCTGTTTTCCCTTTAAACAGGATACATAGTGTTCTTGACACTGGTATACTTTCAAAGGTAGACCTCTGACCAAGCCCATTTTTGTGACTTTATTTATGGTTTTAAAGTTCACATGGCCAAGTCTCCTGTGCCAGAGATCTGTTTCTGAAGTTGATGCCCTTGAGAAGAAACAGGCAGTGTTGTTCAATACTTTGTCTTTCTCAATGTCTACTGCATAGACATTGCCACATCTTTTGGCAATCAGCAAAGTATGATCTTCTATAATCTTCTCAATCAACTTCTGCCCTTCTGGTGAGATGATCTTGCAAGCTGTCTTTGTGAAAAAGGAAGAATATCCTTTATCACACATTTGTGACACGCTCAGCAAGTTGTATTCAAGGTTTTCCACCAGATTGACCTTGTCAAACTGTATTTTGCCAGAGGAGACATTGCCATGTCCTAGCACATATCCCTTAGCATTGTTCCCAAAGGATACAGATCCTTCTCTTTGGCTGATAAAATTGTTTATCAGGTATCTGCATCCAGTCATGTGCATAGAGCCTCCACTATCAACATACCATATGCTGTTTAAGCCCCTGGAAACTCTCTGCACATAAAAGCAAATTAGTTAGATTTGGAAACCCAAGCCTGTTTGGCTTTGGGTTTGCTCTTGAGAACAGTTACAGTTTGTTCTTGACCAGGTTGAGAAATCCATGTCTTTTTGGCAATGGATTTTTCATTAAGAACCATGGTAGTATCCTTTTTAGGACCACCATCAACCTTGGTCATCAGTAGTTCTACCATGTTCTTTAGATTTTGAATCTCAGCAGTTTGTGAAACTGCTGATGATTCTGGTCTAACTACTGACAAGGAATTTTGAGAAAAAGATTTTGGTTGAGATTTTATCTTTTTCTGAGAAAAGGTGTTTTCAGGTTGTTGTTTCTTGGGTTTAAAGACTTTTTCATAATCATTTCTGATTTGATTTCCCACAACCTGTTGTTTAAATTTTTGATTGAACTGAATTCCTTTTCTGTATCTACAAAATTCAGTTTTGTGGTTGAACAGGCCACAAATTTCACATTCTTTTGCCTTTTGTTTTTGATCTAAAGGCAAATTTCTGACAGTTGTGAAAAGATTTTGCTCATCAGTAGTTTTCAGGGTCTCAACTCCTGAAGTAGATGAAACTACTGATGGCTTGTTGTCAGTTTTTGTAAATACTTCTGAAGTACTTTCTTTAAAAATGCCAGGATTTCTGTTTAGAAAGTTTTCATGGAAAGATGTGCATTCTTTCCCTTCAGAAGTTTCATTTGAAACAATTCTTCTCCCATCTTCAGTAGTTTTGGGAGAAAAATCTGTTGGTGTTTCAACATGATGGTATCCTATGCCAAACTTAACATTTGAAGCACTTTGTTTGTTTAGCAGTAGTTGATACCCCCTACATGATTCCACCCATTTTTCACAAGTGATCCTGGTGTCAGCAAGCTCTTGTCTGACATCTCCCAGGTCATTTAGCATCATTTTGATTTGTGCTTGGGTTTCAATAGCAGAGTCAGTTAATTTAGAAACCTCTTTTGTTTTAGCACACAGTTTTCTTTCTAAATCACATTTTATCTGTGTGTATTTTCTTTCTAAATCATTGGCTTTGCCTTGTAGGTGCACGTTTGTCTCTCTTATGAGAGCAAAAGTTTCTTTGCAAGAGTTTGAGCAAAGTTTTGTCAAAGATTCTTTTGATACCTGAGACAATGCAGATTTTGAGGTACAGCCTTCAAATGCCATTAAGGCAAAGTTCTTTCTGCCATTGTCTGGTTCTCCCCAGTTGATGTCAAACACTTTGTTGTCTGCATCAGGATTGCACTCTGTGGTGTCATAAGGGAGACTGCTCCAGTCAACATACCCCGAGGTAAAGAGACTTTGTTGAGGGGGTTGTTGAGGCTGTGGAGGAAGTTGAGCAGCTGGAAAGGGAGGGATTGATTGTTGGCTCTGCATCTGTTGAGCAGGCACTTGAACATATTGTACTTGAGGCATATATTGCTGTTGAGGAGCTTGTGCCTGTACAAAATGAGCACTCCCTTGAGTTCCATTGTTCCTATTATAATTGGGGTTATAGTTATTTCCAGATTGTGATTGGTTAAAGCTAGAGCTTCTACATTCTCTAGCAAAGTGTCCCAACTTCTGACACTTGTGACATCTCAGTTTAGATTTGTCAAAACCAATTTTTGTATTACTGGTCAATCCTGGAAATTTCCTTCCTGACCTTTTATAAAACTTGTTAGTTTTAATGCTTAGCATGGCCAGTTGGTGTAATATGTCCATTTCCTCTAAGTCATCACTGCTAAAAATTTTCAAATCATCCATGATAAAACATAGATTATCAGCAGTTTGACTTTGGTCATCATTGTCATAACCTGGGAAAGATCTTTCTGATGAGATCCCAGTGGTTATGTCAATATTGTCATAAGATCCATAGGAACAAGTTGGTGAATCTTGTCCCAAAAGTGCTGTACTACCTGGTAGGTAGTCATCAGCAGTTTTACCAGAAGTTTGTAATTTCTTCTTTTGATCGATTTCTCTCTCAAAAGTAAGTAATCTCCCATGGAGTTTTGTAAGAGTGAGGGAGCTAAAATCTGGTGAGGATCTTAAGACAATGGAGTAGGTTTCCCATTTGTCAGGTAGAGACCTTAAAAATCTATGTAACATAGATACTGTTGTATAGGTCTGACCATTTAACTTTAGCTCAGAGATTAATGAGGAGAATCTTTCAAATTGTTGTGTCAAAGTTTCCCCATTAATATAAGCAAATGTTTCATATTGTTGAGCCAAAATTTCTCTGGTGTTGGCAATCACCTCTTCAGTTCCTCCAAACTGTTCTTTAAGACAGTCCCAAAGTTCTTTGGCACTTTCACAATGTAAAAGGCCAGAGTATATTTCATTTGGGAGAGCCATTGCCAACATAGAGAATGCCTTAGCATCTAGCTCAAGTTTTAGGAAATCCTCATCTGTATAGTCTTTGGGATCCTTTGGAATCCCTTCTTTAGTTTCAAGATTTATGTTTACTGGTTTGTGTGGACCATATATCACAGATCTCCAACAACCTGTGTTGGTTTGTGACAAGGTATGTGCCATTCTCTTTTGCCATATATTGTACTCATTTCTCACAAGCATGGCAGGTTTGGTGGCAGAACCAGTATTATGTGGATCCATTTTTAAAGAGTATAGATTTGTCAGATGACTCTTTTAAGTGATGGATATTGATAAAAAGTGAACTTTTGATCTTTTTATTGAATATCAATAAGAGCTTTGTGTCTGATTCTCAATTTGTTAGATTGATATGTGATCAGATAAACCAATGCTCTGATACCAATTGTTGGATCAGTTTGCTCTTTTTGCTAAGTAAGAACTTGCTATCTTGACACTTAAGTGTTTAGCAAGTCCTTGTAAATCAGATTATAAGCACAGCGGAATGTTATAAGTTAAAGCAACACTTTTTACACTAAGGCAGAGTTATAACTCCCCCTTGATGTTTGAAACTAATAAATGACAAAGTATTTATTATGAATCTAAGTTGTAAATGAGAATTAGATACTTAGAGAGATTCACAATAAATACAGAAATGGAATATAACAATGAGAGTGTTTGAAGGATTTTTCTGTTGAAAATCAATGTCTAGAATAGAAGGTTGAAGCCTCCTATTTATAGACGATTACATGCATGTATCTTGCCTAAAAAGCAAGCACAGAAACTACAGTGACAAGTTGCACAAGTTGCAACATTGAAAGAAACAAATACAGCTAAAAGTAATATTAAACAATAAACTACTGATGCAAAAAGGCGGTGGGAAATATCTATTGCTAAGTGCTGATGAAGGACAACTACTGAGGAGTAGTTTTGTCTTCAGTACTTCTGAAGTGAACTTGTCTGGTTTGGACTTCAGAACTTCTGCAACTTCAGCACTTCTCATATCTTCTAATCAGCAGTTTCTTGTCTTCTCTTCAGTACTTCTATACTTAGCCAAAAATGACAGAAGTGAATTAGACTAAGGTTTACAAAAGTGGTTTCACCAATCCTCTTTGTCCTAACAGATATGTTTTTACAAATTACAATTGGTAGGCATTAGGGAAAAAAACTATAAATGGTGATGACCCTATATGGTTTGGCGGTATCAACCTAGGCTTTCTGCAAGCTACACTGATGCCGCTAATCCATTTGGTGTCTTCATCTTAATGCCGCCAATCCATAAGGAGAGTTCAATGATGCCGCCAATCCATATATTGTGTTCATTGATACCGCCAAATGAATTGAAGTCTTCCATGATACCGCCAAATGAATTGAAGTCTTCTCCATTGATGCCGCCTTGATGCCGCCAATTGAATTGGAGTCTTCCTTGATGCCGCCAAATGGGTTAGTGTCTTCTGCCTTGGATGTTGCCTGCCCTCTGCAGACTATAAACACTCACTAACACTCTAGCATTGCATGCAATGGTCTTGGTTTTTAAATTTTTTTTGCAGGTGATATGATAGGCAAATAGTATATGTGTAAGGCTTTGAGAGTGTAAGAGAGCATCCAAGGGGGTTATAAAATGGAGGGTGAGGTGAAGAATGTTAACCATCCACATCCATTTCCACACCATCACCATTACAATCTCAACCAGAAACCTTTGAAAGTTATAAAAATTCATACCAAAAAAATTCCTACCACCATGAATCCAAACATAAACTTACACCCTGGTCCCCTAACGAACGATGTGTTGTATCTACGTGATCGACATCGTTCCTTTCACATTTTCGTAAATGATGAAAACTTCAATGAGCCCCTTATGGTAAAACGTAGCGATAGAAGCATATGGCGGACACTTCGTGACAACCCTGTTGTAGGACGGGTTTGTAACCTTGTCGATGCCGCAGGGTTTGGTGGCCTTATAGATTGTGGTTATCGATACGTTGACCACTCCTTAATAACAGCTTTGGTGGAACGATGGAGGCCCGAAACTCACACGTTCCACCTACCATTTGGTGAAGCTACTGTCACCTTACAAGATGTTAACGTCTTGTGGGGATTACCTATCGAGGGAGGTGTTGTGTCTAGAGCAGATGATGCACTGACAACTGCCGAGGCAATAGCGTGAAGCGCGACTACTGCCTATCACAGCTCTGATTCACTACACCTTTCTCAGAGACGTCGAACAATATGTTAAGCACACTCAAATTTCGAGCAGTTGCAACACCCCTCTACCCCCTCGCATATGGAGCAGGTATGAGAACCTTTTGGGAGTTGCTATGCAGCATGAAGTGACGATGTACGATGCGAATGCGATAAGGTGCAATGTTCTTTCAAGGGTTGAGACAAATGACCGGGGCGGAAATGACTACATTGTTGAGTACAAAAAAAAGGTATGCTCGTGTGGCAAATGGCAAATGCAAAGATTTCCATGTTCACATGCAATTGCTGTTTGCAATTGGTTGGGTAAAAGCCCTCACAGTATTACCAGTTGGAAATTCCACACAGACACGTACATTCAACAGTACAACAGTCATTTTTACACCTTGGGGCATAAGTCTGAATGGCCGGCGGCAGGGTGGAGAATTCAAGGGGACCCGTCGATGATTACTACACATCGAGGCAGAGTACGTCAGTGAAGAATACAAAATGAGATGGATGTGAATTATGACGATCGCCCGAGGCGTCATGCATGCACTCGATGCGGAGAAACAGGCCATAACAGGAAGAGTTGTGGAAATGCAAGGCGTCAACGAAATCAGTGAATAACCCTACAGGGTTGTGTCAGTCGTATCATCAATGTCATCTTTTTTATGTTGTTTAGTTTGCATTTAGTAATGGCAGCCTTATTATGGTACTGTTAATTTTAATACTACTACTATTATTATTAGACGTTTTCTAAAATAAAAGTAAATACATGTAATAATGATAGATTTATTTAAAACAAATAATACAAATTTATTTAACAAGTATTTTTCCAAACTAGTCAATCAAACTATACAATCTACCGAGTTACAAGACAATCTATTTCCGAGATCACCAATTCCAATATTCTACCACCGTTTCTTGTTGCAGAGTTCATTAAGTTTCTGTTTCGCACCTTCCATCTCCATTGCTTCATTGAAATCAACAATAGCTTGTGGACCCAGAAACTCATTCTTCCAGTCACCGGAAACTCATGACCGCATTCAAATTCAAACCCATTTGAATTAAGCAGGGGAGCATCAATCAATCTGTTGAACATTTGTACCAAATCTTAAAGGTACCCATGATCAACCCAGGCTGCCCTGCCAAAGTAGCACGAGCAAGAGCAGCTACATCCGATATCGCCGACGTCGCTAATCACATGATGCGATTCTTCAACATCGGATGGCCTTGCGCTACAGCCTTTGCCTGGAAAGTTGACCCCCCTAAAGAGTCTGTTGGAATGTTTGGGTGTGGTAGACTAGAGATTGAGACTACCAATGACAACCAACTCTCTAATATTATAAACTACAATAACAATGTTGCATTCTACACGTGTTATACCACGTGTGGATGTAACATCGATCCAAATAGTTTCATGTGGATGTAACACTGATCCAAAGACACCGCTTTTTTGGACCCCAGAAAAGCGATGCCAAGCAGGGGATGAGGCGGGAGAGAATGCTTTTAGGCATGACTCATCCCCGCCCAATACTGTTATAACTCCATGTGGATGTAACATCGACCCAATATCAATAAAAAACCGTACCCTCCAAAACAATTGCGGGAAAAGTATTATATCTCATATTGGTATTTTGTTTAGTTTTTTACAATTGTGTTGTAAATGGGATTGAGATATGTGGTGTTGTAAATGGGATTGAGATATGTGGGAATGATAGAATGTATTTGTGTTGTAAATGGGATTGAGAGAATTGGAAGCTGGCCGAGCCTTTTATAAGAAATGATGCCTCACCTTGAATTGGCGGCATCAAGGTGATGTCTAATTGAATTGGCGGCATCAATGACTACATACAATGGATTGGCGGCATCAATGGAAGACACCAAATGGATTAGCGGCATCAACTATAGGTAGCCTGCAAAGAGCTTGATACCGCCAATTCACTTAGGGTCATCCCCATTTTTAATTTTTTTCTTCAATGCCCACACAATGGATTCAATGATTTGCATTTAAAGATGCTCAAATGATTTAAATGTACAATCAACCAAACAAGCAGGGCATTCATTACTTTTTCGGCATCGTTTGGATCCAAATTCTGTTTCTTGAGGGAAAGATGAATGAACGAAGTTAAGCACTACTAGAGCATGGTTCATCTGATGAATTTTAAGAAATTACGTTGCAGTTGATTCCCGCAACATCTCTAACTTGGTGTTTATCTCATATGACTTATTATAATTGCCCTTGACAATGAACGTGGAATCGCCCATATTTAATCGATATCGATGGATCGATGATTATTTCCACCTATTAAAGCTCGTAAACTATAATTTGATAAACACGAATGTCATTTGATTCTAGTCATACCTTTCCGACATCACCAATTAGCACTATAGTTAGGGGCGGACCTAGCTTGAAGCTAGGTGCCGCGTCTGTTGCTACTCAACTTCACACGCGTAATGGAAAATTAGTAGAAAATTTGTTTTTTTACGATATTTGGAAAACGTTATTTCTTATAAAATTAAAAAATTAAAAAATTAAAAAATGAAAAATGTTACTACTGAAATCAATTTCTAAATCCGCCAGTGAGTCTATAGTCACATCAAAACACCCATATTTTAAAGGAGCCGTCACATGAATAATAGATTCATGGCAATTGGCAACTTGTCGAGAATCCAAACAACAATTTAATAGTACCTTTCCTTTTGATGAGTATAGCAGAAGCATTATAGTCAATAAAATTAAGTAGAAAGTTGGTGTTCCATAGTTTATACATGTTTGTTCAAAGGAGCAATAACATTATATAAGTCACAGATTCATAACTATTGACAACCTGTTGAGAATGCAAATAACAGTTTAATGCGACCTTTCCTTTTTATGAATATAATAGATATATCATAGGCAATCAAATTCAATATAAGTTGACATTCCATCATTTATACATGTTTTTACTATATACTTCCCCCCATATTTGACATCTTTGTATGCATTTTTCACACGATTTGATACTTAATAACTTCATTTGTGAAATTGCAATATTGGCCTTTAGCCTCATGGTGATAAGCAAGCGAAAAACAAATGAAAAACGAAAAAAACCACCAAGAAAAGCCAAACACAGTCGTGCATCACATATGCATGCCCGTACTCTTTTTGATAAAAAGTTTACTCATGCTTGTTGTCATACACGTGTCTTATTTTCAATTTATGTTATAATATGCATGACTAAACAATTGACGAGTTCGAGTGTATTTTATATCTCACTTCGCGTCTATTTAATGATCATTGAATAATTTTTTTTTGAAGGTGATTTTCTATGTTGTGGCAGAGTTCATCACAACCCTCCAGAAGGGGATCCCCTAGCCACTCTATAATGGTCAGACTATGTTGTCTTAACCGGGTCCACGCTGACGCGAGAGTGGCCGGCCCACAAGCGAGTCGAGGCTGTGCATAAGGGGCACTAAGGCTTCCACCCGGAAAATTTTCCACCACCTGCCACTTGACAGATGTTGCACCTCCACAAGAGGCAAACCTCTCTGGAGTAAATGCACGGTAGTAGAAAAACCGGGGGCCATCAGAATCGAACCTGACCCCTCCGAAGAGAGTAGGCGCAACCATCACTTGGCAAAATATCCAACCATAAATGTTGGAAGTGGGGATTGAACCCTTGATCACATCGCATCCATTTAATGATCATTTAATTATGGTAATTGACAATTGATTCAAAAGTGTGCTCTAATAGTGAAATGCACATGTGAATATGGTACATGTCTGTGTATATCTAACAGTGAAATGCACATGTAGACCAGACATGTCGTAATATTAGCCAATTTTTTTTTCAAAAGAGTGACACTAGATAAACATTTTAGTGTTTTTATTTATTTTTTTATTTTTTGGGGTTATATATTTTTTTATTGTTTGGTGGATGGGTTTTTGTGTTCACACTTGGTTCTCAAGTTCTCTTCCTAAACGGTGGTTCTCAAATGATCCAAATCACATATATATATATAGGGCAATTATAAAATGAAAACCCTCTTGAGTTAAGAAAACCTTGGAAACCCATGTAAAAAATCATTATTTTTTTTTTGAAAAAAATAACCAATGTAAAATACATGTTTTTAAGTGTTTTTGGCCAAAAAAATAAAAAAAGCGTTGAAGGGATTTTTTTAAAAAAAATAAACAAAGCTGCGAAAACACATGTTTACACCTGATAAAAAACAGCAAATAGCTGAAAACATATGTTTTTAGCAACTTTGTTTATTTTTTTTAAAAAAAAATCCCTTCGGCGCTTTTTATATTTTTTTGGCTCAAAATGCTTAAAAACATGTATTTTACATTGGTAATTTTTTTCAAAAAAAAAATTGATTTTTTACATGGGTTTCCGAGGTTTTCTCAACTCAAGAGGGTTTTCAATTTATCCTTCCCCTATATATATATATATATATATATATATATATATATAGGAATGGGATCATTTGAGAACTCACCCGAGTTGCGAGAACTTGAGAACTCCAATGGACCAATCACCAAGTGCCACATCATCAGTTTTGTATTTTTTTGCATTTGTTTAATCAGGGGCAATATAGTCTTTATACACAAGTATTTAAGGACATTTTAATAATAATAACACCTCACCCTACCCTACCCCACTCCACTAACTTTTAAATAATAATAATAATAATAATAATATTAATACAAGAAAGAATCTGTTCTCTCTCTCTTCTTCTCTCTCTCTTCTTCTCTCTCTCTCTCTTCTTCTCTCTTGCTCTCTCTCTCTCTCTCTCTCTCTCTCTCTCTAATAATAATAATAATAATACAAAGAATCTGGATCTGGGGGTTTGCAGGGGTGGTGGTCCGGTGATGGGGTTTTTGCAGGGTGGTGGTCCGGTGAAGGAAGGAAGACGACGGCCGGTGCAGGTGGTGTATGACGGTGGTGGTGATGGACTTTTGACGAAGAAACACGGGGGGTTGTTGTGGTGGTTTTGACGATGAAAACATGGGGATGGGTGAAGGAAGCAACATAGACGATGGTATGATGTTGTTATTTATTATTATTATTATTGTTATTGTTATTATTGTTATTGTTTTTATTATTATTATTATTATTATTATTATTATTATTATTATTATTCATGGGTTTTTTTTGTGTTTGAAAGAAGATGTTGATGGGGAAGAACATGATGATGATGATGTTGAAGATGATGGGTTTTTTTATAAGGTCTGGTGGTTTTTTTTTTTTTTTTTTTTTTTTTTTTTTGTGTGTGTTTGAAAGAAGATGTTCATAGGGAAGAACAAGATGTTGATGGTTTTTTTTTTTTTTTTTTTTTTTTTTTTTTTTTTGAGTTATGTGTAGCATGGGGTGTGTAGTATGAACGTATAGATGTTTTTAGTTGTTTTACATTGATGTAATACATTTTTGTTGATGTTGTGGGGCATTTTACAGTAGTGTAATACGATTGTGTATATGTTTGTTTGGTTTTTACACTGGTGTAAAATATTTACACTGGTGTAATACAAATGTAGTATTTGTGTGTATTGTAGATTTACACTGGTGTAAAATAATTACACAAGTGTAAATGATGGTAAATTTACACTTGTGTAAATAATTACACCAGTGTAAACCATCTTCATCAGATTTATCTGATTATTTGTTTTAAAAAAACAAAGAAATTAAAAAATAAAATATAATTTAAAAAAATATGGTATTTTGAATTATTAAATAAAAAATTAATATGATATTATATTAATTATATCTCTCACATGGTGTTTTTACCTTAATACCCCTTAATGTACTTTATTAGATTAAAAAACACTTAATAATCAAGTCAAGACAAAAACCTTCATCTTTTAATCTCAACCATTAGATCATCAAGATCAATGGTCCAGATGAGTTCCTATGGTTCTCACAACTCATGTGAGTTCTCAAACTATCCATTCCCCATATATATATATAGGTCAGTTATAAAATGAAAACCCGCTTGAGTTGAGAAAACCTTCGAAAACCCATGCAGAAAACATTTTTTTTCATTGAAAAAAATAACCAATGTAAAATACATGTTTGTAAGCGTTTTGGACCAAAAAAAATAAAAAAAACGCCGATGGGATTTTTTTTTTAAAAATAAACAAAGTTGCAAAAAACATAGGTAAATAGCTGAAAACATATGTTTTTTTAAGCAACTTTGTTTATTTTTATAAAAAAAATCCCATAGGCACTTTTGTTATTTTTTTTTTGCCCAAAATGCTTGAAAACATGTATTTTACATTGGTTATTTTTTTCAAAAAAAAAATAATGGTTTTTTACATGGGTTTTCAAAGGTTTTCTCAACTCAAGAGGGCTTTCATTTTATCCTTCCCATATATATATATATATATATATATATATATATATATATATATATAAGGGTAAGGTTCCTGTAAGAAATAATTGATTTGTGTAGGAACTGTTTTCAACCATTGGATCTAGAAATGGGTGGTTGAGATAAAAAGTTTGGGTTTGTTAAGATTCTACAAATTACATTTTAATAATTAAGGGTAGGATTGTCTAATAAGTGTTTTAAATGAGGGTAGTAATGTCTTTTTCTTGTATTTTGATATAGAAACCGTTTGACTCTCTCTCTTAATTCGCGCGCCACTCTTTAATCTTAATATTAATATTATTATAGATTATTATAATCTCTCTCCTCTCCTACATTCAAACTTTCTTCATCTTCCAAAAAGCAAGACCCATTGAACCACAAAACCTTATTTACGGCCTTTCTTTTTCATCTTTCTATAATTATCTTAATAAAATCTTATACTCGTGTTTTAAACATTCGGTTATCAGTGTTTTAAACATCTTTAAACTCCATACACCAAACAAAATACAAGCCGAGCAAACCATACGGTGGTTTAATCCACGCGCCGCTGACATCCAACAACTAAACATGCATGGCGATCAGACACCACCGCACCATACGACTACACTGACAGGTATTGCGGTTAAAATAAAGCTCAGTTTTTTTTATTATTTTGTGTTATTAATTAAATTTTTGTTGGTTTTTTAAGAATCTTGATACTGGGTTTTTTTTTCCGGATATGGTTGATTATGGGCTGCTGATACTGTTTTCGGGTGGAATACTAGTGTTTTTTTCTTTGATTTCTGATTTAATAGTGTTTTAAAGCTCAATAATAGTGGGTTTAAAATAATAGTGTTTTTTTTTACGAATAATAGCTTTTTTTATATATAATAGTGTTTTAGTGCTCAAATCTTGACAATATGATAGTGTTTTGTTTGCGGATATTATAGTGTTTTAATAGTCGGGTTTTGAGGGAATTGTTGTGTTTGTTTGATAACAGTGGGTTTTATTTTTTTTCGGATATGATTGATTTTCAGGTTAGGCTTTGCAATATTGAAACAAGCTGATAACTCATAGTCGAAAAAAAAACTAATTTGGTAGTGTTTGTGGATATGATGATAGTGTAATAGTGTTTTATTTGCTGGTACAATATTGTTTTGATAGTGTTTGCAGATATGAAAGTGTTAAGTTTGCGGATATGATAGTGTTTTGTTTGCGAACATGATACTATAAAGTTTAAATATTAATACAAATATATATAAGTTGAAAGTTTTTATAAAGTTTTACATTATGAATACATTATATGTAATACAAATATATACAAAATATTTAACTTTTCTTTTATATACTTGTTTATATTGCTTTTTATAACACATTTTTTAATAGACAACAGCTGTCGCCGGTTACCTTAAATTAGTGGGACACACTAGTTCAAATTGGGTTAAGCAAACAATGTCGCACCGGTTGGAATTGCTGTGGGAGACGGTCAATAATGAAGTAGATTGTGGTGTTTTAGTATAACACCTGCCACTTTACCAGGTCAAAATCCGTAGACTTTCTAGTCAACAATTATTTTCTATACATAATTCATATCATTTTATACGCATAAGTCCCCCGAGAAAGTCTATCAAAGCCCTTACGAGTACAATCTCACTCATATCCACGAGCATTGGTGACACAAGTTTAAACAAACATAATATATTTTGTTGTTTCTAAACGTATAAGCATATGTCCGCTTATTTAAAAGTTTTGACAAGAGGTGATATAAAATACATGCATGAGGATTATAGCCATATTTTCAAAAACACATATTTCTAACTACATAGATACATATATATGATATATATATATATATATATATATAGGGCAATTATAAAATGAAAACCCTCTTGAGTTGAGAAAACCTTGGAAACCCATGTAAAAAATCATTATTTTTTTTTGAAAAAAATAACCAATGTAAAATACATGTTTTTAAGTGTTTTGGGCCAAAAAAATAAAAAAAGCGCCGAAGGGATTTTTTTAAAAAAAATAAACAAAGCTGCGAAAACACATGTTTACATCTGATAAAAAACAGCAAATAGCTGAAAACATATGTTTTTTTTAGCAACTTTGTTTATTTTTTTAAAAAAAATCCCTTCGGCGCTTTTTATATTTTTTTGGCCCAAAATGCTTAAAAACATGTATTTTACATTGGTTATTTTTTTCAAAAAAAAAAATTGATTTTTTACATGGGTTTCCGAGGTTTTCTCAACTCAAGAGGGTTTTCAATTTATCCTTCCCCTATATATATATATATATATATATATATATATATATATATATATATATATATATATATATATGTGACAACCCACAAATTTCGATCAATTTCCGATATGATTTTTTTTTTAAATTATTCGAAGTGATTATTTATTTACAAATATTGTTATTATTAAGTTTCGGGGTTATTTTAACAAAAGAAAACATGACCGAATTAATTAACGCGATTTAAACGCGTGCGTCGAACGCATCTGTCAAACGACGAAAATAAAATTTATATTTGATGGGTTTAGTTATATTTCTAATTTCGAATAAAACCGACTAATTTTTATAATTAATTATCGAGCCTAAATCTAAACCGAGACGTTTCGCGAGATTACGGGTTCGATACGTGGTGTCTACCTACCTAACTCTAACCCTAGCTATTTAAAGCCTTTATCTTCTTCCTTCTCATTTGGCAGCCAACACAAGATGAGAACCCTCTCAAGCTTTCTCTCTCCCTGGTAACTCTCTCTCTACTCTCTCTCTTCATCTTCCTCTTTGTCCCTCTCCTCCTCCTCTCTGTTAAGGAAGCCGGCCGACCACCATGGGGATGGTGGCAGCGGCGTGGTGGTCCGGAAAGCCCACAGGGGCTGAGGTGATTTGGTTTGGGTTCCGATCGGGTTTGGGTCTCGGGTTCGTGGTGGCTCGGTTCAGTTTAAGAAGGGGTGGCCGATGGTGGTTATGGTTATGGTTGTTGCTGGTAAGGTGACGGCGGCGGTGGTGGTTGCAGGTGGAGGTGATAGATCGGGTCAGGTCGGGTTCGTTGAAAGCCTCGTCTCAGGTTCAAGATCTATTTAGTTTTGGTTTTGTGGTTGTTTCGGGTGGTTGTGACTGTCGAGTCAAGGGGGAGCCGGGATTCGTGTTGGTTGAACCTTGGTCACGAGTCAGATTTGGTGCTGGCCGTGGTCTTGAGCTCGGGTTGTGGCTTGGGGGTCCGGTTACGTATGGTTCGAGGCTCAAGTATGGGTCTGGTCAACTGATCGGTCAGATTCGGCTAGTTGTGGGTTCGGGTTCGGGTTCCATTCAGATCTCGGGACTCGGGTCAGGTGCAGAGCGGTCAACCTTGGTCACGCGGTTCAGTTCGGTCAACTCGGTCAAACGTGGTCAACGGTCAGAATTGGTCAACCATCAGATCTGGTCAGCACGTGCGAGACGGCGTTGGCGCGAAAGACATGGTATAACTAAATAATATCTTGTATTTATTTTTGTGTGGTTGTACTTATTAATAAATATATATAGATACGAATATTTAAATAGTGTTATCTCGCGAACGAACCGACAGTATTATTATTCATAAGTATATAAAGCGTGACTTGGTATTATTGGACCTCGGACTAAATGGGTTGGACTATATATATGTATATATTGTTGCGTCCTTATATAGATAAGTAGCTTATATATGAAAAGTTGTCGAAACGTATAAAGTCTTGTATTGGATATTGATTTTTGGGAAAATTGTAGGCGACTTGTGTCGCCTGGTTTGTACAAAAACAGAGGAAACTCTGCCCAAATTTTTATAAAATCCACGGCGCAACGAAAGTAGAATTGTCGCATATTTTATAAATGAAGTTCCCTAAGTGTCGTTATAAGTGTAGTTATTCAAAATAGTGACGTTTTGACAAAAGATATGTTTAACGATAAAAAGTAAATCCCGGACAATATTTTCAAAACATATATATATAGTAAATCCCGGACAATATTTTCAAAACATATATATATATATATATATATATATATATATATATATATATATATATATATATATATATATATATATATAGTTTCGCTGAACGTCAAGTATGACGAGTTTTCGAAAGGTTTCGGTATCTAAATATTGTTTATTGTTTGGATTTAAAAATATGTAAACATTTTACTTGGGAACTACTTTTACAACAAGCAAAGTTTTGAATAACTTAAGTGTTCGAATTTGGAAAAGAAGCGACACTTGTTATGGATCGGTTTTAAATAACTTTACTTATATTTTCATCAAAGAGTATTTTCCTAAAATATAATTATAAGACGAGCTACGGCTCGGGATAAGTTATACGTTTCATAATATAGTCCAACGTGGTGTACACACGAATAGTGACAAGTGCGCAACTTGGGTACTATGTTGTGTGTTAACGCATAAGTAAGATAAGTCACGATCGGTTCGTCGAGTTAAAGCATATTAGTACTCGAGTTATTACACACGAGTCTAGATAGTTGGATAAACTATCTTTTAGCCGGATAATAGGCTAGGTTTATATGTGTTAGACTTTTAAGGTGTCCTTTGTTGTAATAGGGCACGAGGAAGTCGGTCAAAGCTTCGGGCTTGTTTGCTAGCTTAGCATGGAAATTAAGGTGAGTTCATGACCCCACTTTTTACTGTTTTATAAATGTTTTCGGGGTGGAAGACATGCTTCTTTTATGAAAACCTGAGGAAATTCCAAACGAACAAGTTTTTGAAAAAATGAAATGGGTGCGTGAGTGTCACGGCCCTGCTGTTACTGGTTTTACATTCGGGGAAGAAACATGCGTACTACTTACATCGTTTTAAAGATCATGTTATACTATGGACACTTTATGTTACTATACGACTTTTATGGAAAGTCCCAGGGGGAAACCATGAATGTGCTGGCATGCACAACGAGGGAAATGTGGATAGATCTATTGGGCCTCACAAACCCCACTCGACGGCGGGGCCGGGCGGGTGCATATTGTCTCTACCTATCGGGTTACCGAGGCATCGGTAGCCCAGTCAATCTGGGCTGGTATCATCTTTTGGTTCATGTTTAGTAATGGGTTCCCAATCGTAGTAGTAAAAACACTTAACGTCTAGCTAACGTTCTTATGACATAGTATTAACGGGAATGATCTTTTCAGACTTATGGAAACTCTTTTATAAAAACTTGTGGAAGTATTTCTTCAAAACTTATGAACTCACCAGCTTTATCCTGACTTTTTAAGTATGTCTTTCAGGTTTAAACTTTGGTAACGGCACGGTTGGAGTAGTCGACGTCTTGGGATCGGGGATCCTGGAGGGTTAGAATTGGCTTTCGGGAAGTAAGAGTCTTAGATGTAACTTTCCGCTGCGCTGGCAAAGGCACCAAACGTCGCAACCGACGAGGGAAAAGTCGGGGTGTGACAGTTTGGTATCAGAGCCATAGGTTTTAGCGAATTAGGTGTCTGTGTAGATATCTAGGCTTAAACCTGAGTTTGTTTTGAAGTATGGGCCAAAATTTCTAAGACATAATAATTAGCACGAACGCCTAGGAACTGGAATTCCAACCGTTGCCAAATCAGTTGCATGACTATTAGTGCATCACACTAGCTCAGCGTACATTCCTTCGGCGCAAGGAACATTTATTTTTCTTATTTGAATAAGAAGTCAGTATTTTCTATGGTTGTATATAGAAAGGATATTAGCACGTGTTGGCTAGGCATACCCCATTAGTGACTGGCGAGTCATCGTTTTAGACTTCAGAGTGGTTATTCACATAGAGTTAGCTGAGTCATTGTTTCTTGGTATGAGGAACAATTTACTTGCTTATATATCGTGTGCATTTACGTAAGGTATATATATATAAGTACGTTTCGTTAATAAAACGTATCGCCAATGGTTGTCGACTCAAGCTTGGACGTATCTAGAACGCTCACACGTGTCGCGTTAGTTGGACGAGTTGGCAAAGGGATTGTTGCAGCATCTGCGGTCTCACATCCCTGGTTCGAAGTATGCTATGTCATCAAGGTCGGGTTGGGCCGAAGGCGTCTTGATGAGGCACCTCGTTTTGCCGATGATGCTGCGAAGCTGGAATGCGGACGAGAAGAGCACCGGGAAAAGTGGCGCACACGAAGAATATTGTATTATATCATGTTATATATACGTGTTATTATATGAATGTGACGAGTGCTCGTGATATAACTTATGATGGAGGTTAATAGGATGATCTGGTGAGGTAAATTTTCGATAACGCAGACGTCACGTTATTGCGAATTTACAGGCACTTGATAATTCTAAGAACATCTATCGTGATGGTATCTATATTGTAATGTGTTGTTGTATATATATAAATAATGGATAAGGGTTATTCATTCTTTTGTTGTTACGGACGTGATTGCCTATTCTCCCCTGTTCGTGTCATTCGTGACTTCAACCTTCTTAAACCAGTTGATCTTGTTTCTTGAGCTTCTAAGGTTCATGTTGTTGAACCTAGTTATATCATTCAGTATGATTTACATCTCTCTTCTTTTGTGTTTGTGACCTTCAACATTTCATCGTAAAGGAATTTAATTTTTGCTAATTCCTTATCTTTCTCACAAAACCAGTCGTGTATATATTTTTTTTATACACGTGTCAACTGTTGTATGTTGAATTCCATAAATTTGTGAAGGTCCATTGTAGGGCTTCACTTTCACATCGACAGTGATTTTGTTAATGATTTGTTTATCATTACGTTGCTCGTAATGTGTGTATTCCAATCTTGATGTGTCAGGCCATTGTGGGCAATAAATCATTTAATACTTCGTCTACGAGTTTCTTTACACTCGACACTTTAGTTGAAATGAATTGTTTGGAATTGATATAGCACCTTGCGGTGAATATTCAATCGACTTGTCTTAAATTTAAAACACACCTTGTGGCATGTAATAGAAAAGTTGGTGCACCAGTTGCTTCATTTGAGGTACGCCAATAGTATTCGTTGACAAAACTATTATCTACACTTTTGCTGTTCGTGTAGAAAATTGAAATTGTATGTGTTTTCTTGAGACTCGCTTAGATTAAGCATTCGAGATTTGTTATCAAAATATCTTTACATTCAGTTGATTCTGAAACTATATCTTGTGTCATTGTATTGACAAGTTCGTTGACTCTTTTGATGTGGTCAAACTCCTATCAAGTTTTCAAAGATGTTCTTGCTCAAATTTTGAGGACAAAATTCCTGTAACATGGGGAGAATGTGACAACCCACAAATTTCGATCAATTTCCGATATGAATTTTTTTTAAATTATTCGAAGTGATTATTTATTTACAAATATTGTTATTATTAAGTTTCGGGGTTATTTTAACAAAAGAAAACATGACCGAATTAATTAACGCGATTTAAACGCGTGCGTCGAACGCATCTGTCAGACGACGAAAATAAAATTTATATTTGATGGGTTTAGTTATATTTCTAATTTCGAATAAAACCGACTAATTTTTATAATTAATTATCGAGCCTAAATCTAAACCGAGACGTTTCGCGAGATTACGGGTTCGATACGTGGTGTCTACCTACCTAACTCTAACCCTAGCTATTTAAAGCCTTTATCTTCTTCCTTCTCATTTGGCAGCCAACACAAGATGAGAACCCTCTCAAGCTCTCTCTCTCTCCCTGGTAACTCTCTCTCTACTCTCTCTCTTCATCTCCCTCTTTGTCCCTCTCCTCCTCCTCTCTGTTAAGGAAGCCGGCCGACCACCATGGGGATGGTGGTAGCGGCGTGGTGGTCTGGAAAGCCCACAGGGGCTGAGGTGATTTGGTTTCGGTTCCGATCGGGTTTGGGTCTCGGGTTCGTGGTGGCTCGGTTCAGTTTAAGAAGGGGTGGCCGATGGTGGTTATGGTTATGGTTGTTGCTGGTAAGGTGACGGCGGCGGTGGTGGTTGCAGGTGGAGGTGATAGATCGGGTCAGGTCGGGTTCGTTGAAAGCCTCGTCTCAGGTTCAAGATCTATTTAGTTTTGGTTTTGTGGTTGTTTCGGGTGGTTGTGGCTGTCGAGTCAAGGGTGAGCCGGGATTCGTGTTGGTTGAACCTTGGTCACGAGTCAGATTTGGTGCTGGCCGTGGTCTTGAGCTCGGGTTGTGGCTTGGGGGTCCGGTTACGTATGGTTCGAGGCTCAAGTATGGGTCTGGTCAACTGACCGGTCAGATTCGGCTAGTTGTGGGTTCGGGTTCGGGCTCCATTCAGATCTCGGGACTCGGGTCAGGTGCAAAGTGGTCAACCTTGGTCACGCGGTTCAGTTCAGTCAACTCGGTCAAACGTGGTCAACGGTCAGAATTGGTCAACCATCAGATCTGGTCAGCACGTGCGAGACGGCGTTGGCGCGAAAGACATGGTATAACTAAATAATCTCTTGTATTTATTTTTGTGTGGTCGTACTTATTAATAAATATATATAGATACGAATATTTAAATAGTGTTATCTCGCGAACGAACCGACAGTATTATTATTCATAAGTATATAAAGCGTGACTTGGTATTATTGGACCTCGGACTAAATGGGTTGGACTATATATATGTATATATTGTTGCGTCCTTATATAGATAAGTAGCTTATATATGAAAAGTTGTCGAAACGTATAAAGTCTTGTATTGGATATTGATTTTTGGGAAAATTGTAGGCGACTTGTGTCGCCTGGTTTGTACAAAAACAGAGGAAACTCTGCCCAAATTTTTATAAAATCCACGGCGCAACGAAAGTAGAATTGTCGCATATTTTATAAATGAAGTTCCCTAAGTGTCGTGATAAGTGTAGTTATGCAAAATAGTGACGTTTTGACAAAAGATATGTTTAACGATAAAAAGTAAATCCCGGACAATATCTTCAAAACACACACACACACACACACACACACACACACACACATATATATATATATATATATATATATATATAGTTTCGCCGAACGTCAAGTATGACGAGTTTTCGAAAGGTTTCGGTATCTAAATTGTAGATGCAAAAGTGCGACTAATGCTTCGGATTGGACAACAAACTTATTTTGGTGATAGTCGTTGGTGCGAAGGAGTTTATGAAGGTGCGAAGGAAGCTTTTTGTAGGTACGAAGGAAGAAGAAATGGTGCGAAGGAAGAAACTGTGGACGAATGTGAATATACTTTATTGTAGAGCTTGGTTAGACCAATCTGTTTGGGCGAACCTGCACATTCGCACAATCAATTTGGGCGAATGTGCAGTCTATAAATAGACAAGTTTGATTTTTGAATGTAACTTTTGGTCCTTATTATTCCCTCCACTTTCTGATATTCTCTCTAGTGTTTTGTTTAACTCTTTTAACGTTCATACCTTGTTTGTAATCATATTTCAACGTGTAATCGAGTTGTTAATTAATGAAAAGCTTTTGAAAATGATGATCTGTGTGTTTTAATTTGTTTGACTATTATTTTGTGATAGTTTTAGGGATTCCGCACCTAAAACTAACTTGTTTGATCATTCTTTGTTGTTATACGATCCTTTCATGCACATACAAAGTGGTATCAGAGCCATTCTGGATCAAACAACCACAAATTAATAGTTTCTCAGTTGATTTGGACCCAATTTTGGTAAAAAAGTTTCTGTTTTCAATGAACAAACTGATGTGATAAGATTTTGATTGATTACAACTTGATTTCGAGGTTAAATTGGATAATTCTCTTCATTAAAGTTGTTCCAAATCAATTCCGATTCAAAACCTGATTTAGATCATCAAAATCCATCAACATTTGATAAACATGATCAAAATTAACGGATTTTCAAAGAATAACCGTTTTTGAATTATCTAGGGTCGAAAGAGAGAGAGTGGTCGAAAGTGGAAATCTATTGGGTCGAAAGAGGGATTTTGTGGTCGAAGGAGGTGTTATAGTGGTCGAAAGTAAACTTTGATTGCTTATTTTGTTCATTCGCCCAGTTGCATCACCTTCGATTGATCGAACGGTCGAAGGAGCAGGAGAACGGTCGAACGAGAGGAGAAAGCGGTCGAAGGAGATTTTGTTATTTTAGTCCACATTCGTATCAATCAAAACGGTCGAAGGAGAACATTATTTCTCATTCGCACGTTCGACTGTACGAAGGAGTATCCTGTTTTTAAAACATTTCTAATCTTTTCGTGTTTAATCGTTTGCAGGACAAGATGTGGAACTTCCCAACAACGCCTAGACCTACTCAAGCACCACAACAGCAGACAACACAAGATCCGTGGTCTGTTGCAGCCCAGAAGACTAGTCAACCATCCCAGCCAATCAATTACATGGCGATGACTAGTTCGGCTCCTCAACAAGTTGTTCAACCATTACAACAACCGATTGACAACTATTGGGGAGTAGCAGCAGCTGCAGTCCATTCGCAGACGACCAACGCCATATCCACTCTTATTCATGATCTATCCTCAGGAAGCGGCAATCGTCCACCAAAGCTAATGGACATGAAGGAGTACAATACTTGGAAGACGAAGTTCAAGATTCATGTTGAGGGACAAGGACTTGAGGGAGCCGAGGCATGGCAAATGATAGTGAAGGGTTACGTTGCTCCTATTCTGGAGAATACTGGAGAACCGATACCTTTGGAGAATTTGGCGGATGATGAGAAGAAGAGGTTTGCGATAGAGAAGAAGGCATTCTCTCAGCTATCCCAGGCGATCAACACTGATTTATTGCATCAGTTTGGATCGTGTACAACATCCAAACAATTATGGGATATGCTGAGAAATCGACATGATGGAAATGAGAAGACAAGGAAGCTGAGGATGGAAGAGCTTCGGAAGGAATTTGAAAACTTCAGTTACATGGGCAATGAGACCCTAAAAGAGTTGGTTCCACGATATTGCCATTTGCTCACTGAACTGTCGAGCTATGAGATCAGCATACCAATGTCAGAATTAGTAGATAAATTTGCTGATGCTTTACCACCCTACTGGAACCAACACATTGAAGTGCTGAAGGAAAAGGATGCATACCAGTATTGGACTATTAACGAGTTCATTCAAAAGCTGGAAAACAAAGAGATGGAGGAGAAGAGAAAAGCTAAGAGAGCTCAGATTCCACAGAATCCTGATCTGTATGTGAGTGGTACATCTAACTCTCTTTCTGCTTCAAGCACTACTTCTAATGTTGCTCCTCACATAGCATGTGTATCCAATGTTGTTGAACCCACAAAAGCACCCATCAACTACCTTGCCCAAACTTCATCTTACACACCATCATACACACAACAATCTTATCAAACACCAAACTTTATTCCACCTTTTTCACCATTACAACAAGCTGCATGCTACACATCAAGTCAACCTCAACAACAACAACAATATCCTCCTCACATGAATCAGATGCAGATTACTCAAGCACAATCAAGTCAAAACCCGATTGTGTTAGAGACCTCGAATCTTAACAATGTGACTGTTGAAATTGCTCAACAACATGTTGCTCTAGTTTCTGCTATGGTTGCATCTTACAACGGTTTGGTTGCGAGTCAAATTGGAAATAACAATCTCACCAATGAGGACTACGCTCAAATCGACAAAGAGGAGATGGAGCTTATGGACATTCAGTGGGCTTTTGCAAGCATAATGAGGAGAGCCACTGACTTTATTCAGAAGACTGGTAGAACTGACCTCTCAACTTCTCCCAACACCACATACGGATTCAACAAAGCAAAAGTTACATGCTTCAATTGTGGTGAGAAGGGTCACTTTAAAAGAGAGTGCACACAGCCTGCACAGCAAGGTAATCGAAACCCATTCAATTCAACATACCAAAACAGACAAAACCAAAACCAAAATCAAGTGTCATACAACAGTCCTAACATCTCAAGCTTTCAACCACAAAACAATTATCAGAACCGTCAACAAAATACCAACACTAGACAACCCACAACTCAAAACCAACCTCAACAAAATCCAAACCGAACTATTGTTCCTATCTCTACACCTAACACTCAAAACCAAAACCAAACTGACAATCAAAACCAAGCACTTGTGATCCAAAAGGATGAAGGTTTTGATTGGACGGGTATGCAATTGGGGGTGGAGGAGATTACTGCTGGGAACGTAGCTTGTGTGGCACAGCAGATGAGTCTGGATGAAAATGAGGAGATTGAAGAAGAGGTTGTGATTGAAAAAGTGTCGGAGTTGAAAATTGAGGAAGTGAATGAAGATGTGATTGCAGAAAGTGAAGACAAGAAATCTGGGATGATTCTTGATTCTGTCACGGATGTTGGAGACCACTATGATTCAGCTTATTCGGATATGGAGAGTGAATCTGATTCAGAGGCTAGTGTGAATTCACTAGATGATGACATTGACCAACTGCTAGCTGAAGCTGATTTCCTGATGACCCGCAAGTCATGTATGGTGGATGATGCGTGCACCAAGATTGATTACTCCAAATTCTTCGCAGGGAAGGAAGCTCACTTCGCTTTGATGGCAATGACAGAACCTCCTAAACTGGTAAGTTCTGAATCTCAATCTCAAGTGTGTGTTAAATGTGTTAAATGTGCTGATTTTGAAAAACTGACAGATGAAAACAAGCTTCTCAAGGTCCAACTTGAGAGTGCAAAAATTAACTGTTAGATTTATCAAAAAGATTTAAAAGATTTCAACAAAGTTCTTGATGGTTATAAGAAGGATGTGTCTGAACTTAAAAAGACATTGTCAATTAAACAACTTGCCATTAATAACTATATCAATGAAATGGAAAACACTAAATTAGAAATGGCAACCATCAAGTGCTTTGCTGAAAAAGTAAACAAGAAGTTAGAGAGTTACAAGCACATAGCATATGTAGTTGACCATATCATAGAAGAACCCTCCCAGTCGAATAGTGCAAACTATAAGGCGGTCCCATCTCCGGTATTGTTTGAGAACCACAACTTACATGCAATACCACCGGAGACGTTAGTCAATTCTGACTCCACATCAGAAAACGAACCCAACACTTCTAGTGTCGGGGACCCGTATTCTGATGTGAGACCTGTACTAGGAAACAATGAGGGTGTGGTCGCTGCTGATGATTCAGATGAGGAAGATGAACAATTTGAGACGGTTGAAAATGAAGGTGATATCACTGATGAAAATCATATAATCACTACTGAGCCAGTCTCACCGTCTCAGATCATTCATCCCATGGCAAATGCTCATCGTAAGAATGTGGTTAAGAAAAATGAAAAGTCTGTGGGTAAGGGTGTTGAAAAGAAAGAGGTAAAGAAAATTGAGAAAAATGTGAGCAAACCGGTTGAAAAGAAAATTGAAACTAAATCTGAGAAAAATGTGGTTAAACCGGTTGAAAAGAAAAATGAGCTTAAATCCGAAAAATCTAATGATATGAGCAACGAATCGTGTGACAAACCTGTCAAAATCTTCTATCGGATGCAAGGCTCCGATAAGATTTTATCTGATGATGAATATCCGATTAAGTTTGTCAATTATTCAAAAATCGAAAAGATTTGGCAGGAAAGTACGATTTGGTTTCCAAAATTTGAAAGAACCAATGACATTCCTCAAGAAATTTTAGATAAAATTTATTCCGATAAAGATGCCAAGGTCAATGTCACACAATTTGTTTTGCCAGTTGATAAAGCAAACAGTTTTATTGAACCGACTTACTCGAAGGACCCAGCTCCTGAGAGTTTAAGGAAACAATGCATGGTTGATCGTTATCCCATTGCTAGTTTTTCCAAGTCGCCGATCAAAGAAAACTATGAGGAATACCGTGCGTGTTATAAGTGCGGGGAACGGGGACATTTACTTGCCGCCTGCCCGTACGTACGACACAAAAGGCACGAGGTGGAGATGAGGCAATATCATGATTATCCGGTTGACAACTACGGTTATCCACAAAGACGGTATTTCCCTCAGCAAGAACCGTATTATAATCAAAACAATTTTTACAACAAAAGAGAAAACCGTCCGATGACGTATGATAAACGCAACCGGATAACCACTGAAAAATCTGCTAAGAAACCTGTGATGAACTCAACTGCTGATAACAAAAAGGTTGCTTCTAAACCTAATGGAGAACAAGCAGTTGGACCTGTCTCTGTTAAATCAGAGAAGGTAACCAAAAAGGTTGCATTTAAAGATGAAGTAAAGAAACCGACTAAGACTTCAAAATCTCAGATCCGGATCTTGAAAAGATCTGAGCAATCTTGGTCATCTAAGGAATCTGAAGGAGCCTCTACTTCACAGAATGAGAAGAGTGAGAAAAAGAAAGTTGTAAGTGAGAAGAAAGGGGTTGAGTTAACCCAAGATGTTTGTGAATTGAAAGAATCTTTGAAACAACCCGTTCAAAGACCCAAGACCAAACAGGCTTGGGTCTCCCGAAAGATCTAACTGCTTTACTTTATATGTGCATGGAGCTCCAGCTGGCCCTGTTAGCAGCCTATGGATTGTTGACAGTGGAGCTTCTGGTCACATGACAGGGGACCTCACGCTACTCTTTGATATCAAAAACATTAACGGAGGTTATGTGGCATTTGCTGGTAATAAGGGAGGCTACATTACAATGGAGGGTAGTGTAAGCAATGGGGTCGTGACATTTGAGCGGATATCATACGTGAAACAGATAGATTACAATCTGCTCAGTGTTAGTCAAATCTGTGATAAACAATTTTCTGTGTATTTTGATGACAAATCCTGTTATATCTTGAAACCTGGGTTTGAACTTCCGAAAGAGTGGGTGATGCTGAAGGCACCGAGAGTAAACAACTTGTATATTCTCGATATGTCCAAGGCAATGACCACCCATGGCCAAGTTACGTGTTTCCTCTCTAAGGCTACAGAAAAAGAATCCATTATGTGGCACAGGAGAATGGGACACATCCATTTGCGAAAGATGAACCAGTTAGTGAAGAATGAACTTGTCACGGGAGTTAATGTGAAACACTTCCATTTTAATGACAAGTGTGTTAGTTGCAAAAAGGGAAAGCAGCACAAACAGGCCCATAGACCAAAGAAAGTCAATTCCGTTGAACTGCCGCTTGAGCGTTTGCACATGGACTTATTCGGTCCAGTCAGACGTAAAAGTCATGCCGGGGAGTTGTACTGTCTTGTGGTGACTGGCGATTATTCTAGATTTTCATGGGTCATGTGCTTGCATCAGAAAAGCGACACTTTTGACAATCTGAAGGTTCTGTTTACACGTCTGGAGAATATATATGGTCTGAAGATCAAACGAATCCGGAGTGACAATGGGACGGAGTTCAAAAACGCTCAGATGGAGGATCTTTGTGCAAACAAGGGAATTCATCATGAATATAGTGCTCCGTATACACCCCAGCAGAACGGTGTCGCAGAGAGAAAGAACAGGACTCTAATAGAGACGGCGAGAACTATGCTTGCGGATTCAAATCTTCCAGTAATGTTCTGGAATGAGGCTATTTACGCAGCATGTTACACTTTAAATTGTGTTTTGACAGTGAAGAAGTTTGGCAAAACTTCTTATGAGATGTTGAATCGACGCAAGCTGAATCTGGAGTATCTAGAACCATTTGGTGCCCCGTGTACTATGCTGAATCCTTCAGAGAAGTTCGCACCAAAGGCTGAAGAAGGTTATTTTGTTTGATATGCAACCCCATTAAAACGGGTATTCAACAAAAGAACTAGAAAAGTCGAGGAGTGGGCTAATGTTGAAGTTCAAAGAGATACACAAAATGTACAAGGTGGAGGTCCAGATTGGATGTATGATTACAAAGACTTCTTTGAATCATTCAATCTAGATAGCATGGTTGAAGAAGCTGTACTTCGCTTATATTACGAGGTCGAAAACGCCGTGACTTCACCGTTAGTGCGTCCGATCACGGTAAATCCTCAAGTAGCTTCTAATGAAACCACTGCTCCTGTGATGGAAGAAGAGGTGTTCCAAGAAGCTTCCACAACGCTTAATTCATCAGATTCAGATGATGAAGACGATGATGCAACAAGTGAAGCTATTCTGGACAACGCTACAGTGACACCACCAGTGAACCCAACTAATACTGATGCTTCAACATCGAATGTGGGTAATGATCTGGTTTCTACAGAGAATTTGACAACTCAAACGGGAGTACAAGTACCTGATTATCCGGAATCTCGGATACATCGGATACACCCGCTTGAACAGGTTATTGGTGATCCTGGTAGCAGCGTGATGACAAGAGGGCAGTTGAGAAATGCTCAAGCACCAAAAAATATTGGCAACCTTGCTTTATATGCCAAAATACAAAAATCTGGTTTTCAAAATGACTGGTCTTTTGCTTGTTATGTTTCGCAGGTCGAGCCGCGGACTTACAAGGATGCTCTTTTGGATGATGCCTGGGTGGAAGCAATGCAGGAAGAGTTGTTACAATTCCAGAAACTCGGTGTATGGACACTGACAGATTTGCCCCCTGGAAGAAAGAAAATTGGCACCAAATGGGTGTTTAAGTGCAAGAAGGATGATAGAGGAGTCATAGTGCGAAACAAAGCTCGTTTGGTCGTTCAAGGTTTTCATCAGGTTGAGGGAATCGACTACAATGAAATCTATGCACCGCTTGCACGCTTGGAAGCCATCCGAATGTTCCTAGCGTTTGCATCATGGAAGAAATTTAAGGTGTATCAGATGGATGTAAAGAGCGCATTTCTTTACGGTGTGGTCAAAGAGGAAGTTTACGTAGGTCAACCGCCAGGCTTTGAGGACCCTATTCACCGGGATAAGGTTTATGTGTTAAACAAAGCTCTCTACGGGTTGCACCAGGCTCCGAGACAATGGTATGAAGAGCTGAGCACGTATCTTCTCTCGAAAGGATTCAAACGCGGACTGGTAGACTGCACACTGTTCACGAAATGAGCAGGAGATGATTTGCTTCTTGTACAAATTTATGTTGATGATATTATTTTCGGGTCAACTAATGAACTTCTATGCAGGGAATTTGAAAAAGTTATGCAGGAAAAGTTCAAAATGAGCGCAATGGGAGAAATGCAGTTTTTCCTAGGCTTGCAGGTGGAGCAAAGACCAACGGGGATCTTTATTCACCAGACGAAATACGTTTCTGAAGTCTTGAGCCGATTACAGATGGATGATTCGAAGCCGATGGATACCCCGATACAACCTAATCACGGGATTGGAGTTGACCTTAAGGGGGAGCTGACTGATCCATTTACATACAGAGCAATCGTCGGATCTCTGATGTATCTCACAACGTCTAGACCTGATATAATGTTTGCGAAATGTCTTTGTGCGCGATATCAATCGAAGCCGAAACAGAGTCATCTTGCAGCTGTCAAGCGTATCCTTAGATATCTGAAGGGTTGCCCATCGAAAGGACTTTGGTACCCTCATGATGATAATTTTGACCTAATCGCTTTTAGTGATGCAGATTGGGGCGGCTGTGACAAAGACAGCAAATCCACAACGGCTGGATGTCAGTTTATGGGGAGCAGGCTTGTGACCTGGCAATGCAAGAAACAAACCGCAGTTGCACTATCCACATGTGAAGCAGAATACGTTTCAGCATCGAGCTGCTGCTCACAGGTTCTTTGGATCCAACAACAGATGGTGGATTAGGGTTTGCAATTTCTTAAAACCCCTATTTACTGTGATAATGAGGCCGCAATCGCATTAACAAAAGACTTAGTAAATCACTCAAAAGCTAAACATATCCGGATTAAATATCATTTTATCCGTGATTGTTATGCTAAAGAGTTGATCGATATGGTCAAAATCCACACTGATTACCAACGCGCAGATCTTTTTACCAAAGCTTTTGACAAATCCAGATTTGATTATCTTTTAAAAGCTAATGGTATTAAAGAAAAACAGGACTGATCACCACCTCAGTCTATCAATTTTTTAGTTTAAATTTTTACTGCTTTTCAGAAAAATTTCGAAAAACCAAAAACATTGAAAAATTTCAAAATCCATAAAAATTAGAAAATTTCTTTGCTGACTGCTATATCTTCTTCCCTTAGATTAATGCCGTCAGATTTCTGTGAACAAACGATATCTGGGCAGTCACATATTTGAAATGCTCCAGCTTATCCTTGGGAACAGTAAATTCGAAAATTTATAAAAATCAGAAAATTCTTAAATGATTTCCTGGAGTATAATGGGAAATGATAGTACATCAGTGGGGATCTGACACATTCTAAATAATGTACTGCTATATAGGGCGTGTGTCTGAGTCTGTGCGATGTGCTGATAGGCTTCGTAGACCTATTACTGCGTGCCTGATACATACATATCAAACGAATTGTTATGTGGATGAACTCCTCATGGGCATATGGTCTTAGTACCGTAATTTCGTTTGATAGGGTATTTCTACAAAACTCGGAGGTTTAGGGTCGTTATGTTATTAGTTGTCTGGGGATAGCCTCTCTGATCTTCTGCTGTAAGTCATTACGGACCTAGATCAGACAGGGTGTCTTTATAAAAGAGCTATATGCCAAATTCTAAAGTTACCGAATTGAGGAACTTTCCATGTTATATGATGATCAAAGATTATCTATTACATCGTATTGATCACTGATGCAAATCATGATTAATATCAGTCCTCAACCTGGTATAGTGCATATGTTACTTTGCTGCATTAATTTGCTGACCTGTATACCTCTATGCATTATATCTTGTACAATTACAGACGACGAAAGCATAATCACGCTTTACAATGAGTCTTTGTGCATTTACTTCTTGATACGGGAGTATGCCGTGTGCGTGGGAACCACAGACAATTGTGTTTATACTATAAATATCAGTATCAGTTTAAAGCACTGCACAAAAGTCTGTATGTGAGTTTATGTGGATCACAATATCAGCAATTGCCAGATCACACATTGTCTTTAATGATAATATTTCAAAAGGATCAACGGTGTGATCAGATTTCTCAAAAACTGATATGATCCCTTTACCGGAAATCTCAAAAACATTTACAGTTTTTCATTTACATTTTTGCAGTTTATTTTCTCGTCAAACATTACAAAACTCAAAAAGATTTTAGGTGTGTTTTAGCATAAACTTTAGAAAATCCAAAAAGATTTTTCATTTCCATTTTATTTTTGATTACTGATGGTGGTTGTTGTCGATTTTCTAAACCTTGATACATCATTTGAGCTTTGTAACTTTTAAAATGTGAAAACATGATCGTTGGATGCTTCAAAGTTGGAAAATAATTGGACCGGGACTCGTTTTTGAGATTTGGAAAATTTTAAAAAAAATCCCATTTCTCATTCGCCCATTCGGTTGGTCGAATGTGGGATTTTATATGTTCCTTCGTATGTTCTATATGGGCGAAGGAGAGTGTTCATGACCATTTATCTCATTCGAACCCTTTTGGCTCTTTTGAACCTTTCACTAGGGTCGAAGGAGACAAAAGTTTCTCCTTCGTACGTATAGACTGGGCGAAGGAGTATGCCTATATATACCCATCTGTCTCATTCGAACCCCATTCAAAATTTTTCAGATTTTTCATCTTAACCTCACCTTGTTGCTTGATTCTTTTGAACCATTCCATTGTGTTCGCTACTTCATACTGATCATTTTGCACTATTATTCACAGGTTAACATCATGGATTGCAGGATTAAATCCCTGTTTTATGTTCTGAGCCCTAATTCATTAAACTGATTATATTTGAATTCATTGTGACAATTATTGATTAGGTTTTATTGTATGTGTGTTTTAGGGGGAGAATTAACAAAAACCATGGTTTCAAAATCAACTGTTTGATCAATTGATCAATAGTTGTGTTTAAACCCTAGTTTTTAATTGAAAACACAAATACAATGTATAATTGATGAATCTGCTAGTATAAGATGGTTAATCGGCATCATTAGGATCTGTTTCAATCAAAAGAACACGATCAGAAACACTTAAAATCAAAATTGAAAATTCAAATTTAGAACAGTCACCTTCGACCATTACGAATGGGCGAAGGAGAAAATCAAACGGTCGAATGAAGAATGTTTGGGCGAATGAAACTTTTATTCAAAATTCATACATTCGTACTATTCATATTTCTCATTCGTACCTTGTTAAATTTCTTTCGTACCCCCGTTTGGGCGAAAGAGAAGGTTCATTACCAAAACTTTTCAAGTTTGAAATTTTGTCGATTTTTAATATGTGTTTTTGTTTGTTTTGCAGATTTAACGATGTCCGACCAAGAGAAGACGACGGAACAAGCTGGATCATCATCACAGCCTGCCAAGCTTTTAGACTTCGAGAATGCGCATAACTGATGACCTCGGTCGTTACGGGTCATACAAAGCCTAAATAACCTAAATAGATAGGGTAAGTAGGGTATCAATCCAAGGAGCATGTGGTCAGTGAATATTTTTTTAGTTGATTGGAAACTATTGCTTATGAAGATGCTATATAACTTATGAAGATTGCATTTGGTTCATTTAAGAAAGTTTAGTTGGAAGGAGTTTTGATTTATAAAAATTGAAATAGAAATGTAATAGAAAAAAAAATAGTAAACAATTTAGATTGTAAGCAATTTAATTAAAAGGATCACACCTAGGTTTCAACAAATGAAGTCTAAGGTTTTCACAAATGGGTCAAACAAATGTAGTGCAATTGGTGTTAACGGGGTGATTGTTCAATAGGCTTAGGTGTCAAGTTTCATCAACATCAAAGATGGACTAAACTACACTTCATTACCTAGAACATACAACCCTATGTTTGTATTAGAGCAAGAAAACATGTTCATGACACTAGAAATTGGCACAAGATCAATTAACTAAAATGAATTCAACATAAGATTAATCGCAATCTAATACAGTTAATTCAAACACACAATCACACAATTAAAAAGTTAAAGTAATACCCAAATGTTTAAACCCTAAAGCTTCAATTGTTTACTTCCTAGGCGTGATACAAGGAGATTAGCCACTCATGGCCATGGAGCTTGTTTCTTCAATGATCGGGTCTTGAATCTTGAAATCTTGAATACTAGAATGATTTGACGATCTTCAATTGTATGGAATGATTTGGATTGATAGGATGGATTGGTGGTGTAAGAGATGATGTATGAGGGATGATGAGAGATTACTCTCAAGACTTCATTATATAGTCTCCATTGTCAAACTCCTTTTAATGACCATTTAGTTTAGTCAAAGTCTTGGTCAATAGTCTTGGTCAAAGTCTTTGGTCAAAGTCTCGGGTCAAAGTCTCTGGTCAAAGTCTCTGGTCAAAGTCTCTGGTCAAAGTCCCATTAATTTTCCTAAAAATATTGATTTCTTTGACTTTGACTAACAGCGTCCGTCAGCGACAGGCCTTCACCAGTTTCTCCATCTTTCTTCTTCGTTTTCTTTCCTGAATCATCCTAGCTCCAATCCAAAGCTTCGTTTAGCTCCGAAATACACCTTAAACTTTGTTAAACCTGCAAAACGCAAACTTTATCAAAGTAGTGTGTCCAAAACCATAAAATTGCATAAAAATACAATCTTAAACACGAAACGACTAAGATTTTCCCCCACGTATCAATAACTGCTGTGCGTATCTCGGAGAGGTGAAGAAGCATACAGAGTTCGTTGGTATTATTGATTTCTTGAAGAGATGCAGGGTGATAGATGCCATTGCTATACCGACGATTATCTACAGGGATATGATGCAAGAATTTTGGTCGAATGCGAAGCTTGATTTCTGGAAATGCGAATCATGTTTGACGAGCAAGATTCAAGGACAAAGAGTCATTGTTTGTGAAGAATATCTGAGAGAAGCGTTGAACTTGAATGATGAGCCAACAGATCCTAAGGAGTTCAGTTTTATGGATCAGCGAAAGTGCTTTCTCAGAATGAAATACAATGGACCAATCACTGACGGTTCATTGCATAAGCGAAAACTGTGCCCTCAATTCAAATATCTGGCACACGTTTTGATTCATGTATTCGGATCTGCAGCTGGAGGATATGATTTGATGAGAAAGAGCATCAGTTCTATGATGGTTGCCTTAGTGTTGAACAAACCGTTCAATGTTTCAGGCATGCTGATGTCTCATTTACTAGAGCCTGTGAACGGCACGAGGAATCTAAAGTTTCTACTTTATCCTCGTTTCCTCCAGATGGTGTTTGACCACAAGTATAAGGAGCTGAAAAGAGATCCTAAGCACATCGTTGTTCAGGAACATATGTCGCTGAATACACTCGCTAGGATGAAGGCGTATAAGGGATTGTCAGTTGATGAATGTCCTCCAGTAAGACGTTTATTTGGACACCTAGCACTAGTTGATTATACAGATCCGGGTGAAGGACTTGTGAGGCATGCAAACAGTGATTCTGATCCTGATAACCCATTAGATCACGTTGATCCTGATGCAAAACGCAAAAGACAAGTTGTGAATGTCGGCGCAAAGAGTGGAAAGACAAAGAAAAAGGAGATAAGGTTAGAGGTTACTGAACCCGAAAAGAAGAAAAGCACGCCAAGAAGACATAAGAGCATGGCTAAGAAAGGGTTACATTTAGTTGATGAGGCGTCAGTTGATTCAGAAGAGACGCTAGAAGATGAACAATGGGATTCTGATGCTGAAACATTAAAGACCACCTCGCCCAAGGCCACTGAGGCTGGCGTGTCTACTAGTCAGAATGTAGAAGATCAAGGGAACAAGAGTCCTATCCCAGTTGATGAAGATGAGTTGATTATGAACGTAGATGAGACGTTTACTGGTTCTCCTGTGCAAGCTGCTAAGAAGAAGAAGAAACAGGAGAAGCCGAGTATCAAGAGAAAGAAAGAGATTGAATCATTGATAGCTGGTAAGAAACTACCACCGGCTACTAGTTCTAAGTCACCGGTTATTGCACCAGCACAGAAGAAGCAAAAGACTGCGATAACATCGAGCACACAACAGACTGAAGATATACCTATGGATGAGGTTAATGAGGCATTGGATAACGTGCTAAAGAAGATCAGAAAAGGCAAACTGCCTGATGTTGTTGAACCACCAATGAAGAAGAAAGTTTCGGTGGATAGTGACATTATGAGTGCTGTGAATCAGAGATTGTCTGAGATGATGAATATAATCAACAAACAACAAACTGAGATCGAGCAGTTAAAGTCTAATGATAAGAAGATGTTGGAGGTCGTAGTCACATCAGCTGATGATAATGAAGCTTTGAAGAAAACGATTAAGAGATTGAAAAGAGAGAATAAGAAGTTGCTGAAGCACGAGCAACGAAACACCAGGAGAATTATCGTCTTGAAGGAGGAGAATAAACAGTTGAAAAAGAGTAACAAGCATATGGATGATTTGATCAAGAACTTGTACTCTCAAGCTCCTCAACTTCAAGCTGGTGAAGTAGATAAGGAAAGAGAAGAAGAACAGGTTGATTTCGAACCATCTGACGAAGAAGAAGATGATGAACTTGATGAAGATGCAGGAAATGATACGAAGAAGAAGAAGAAAGATGATAAAGATGATGGAGGTTCAGATGATGGTTTAAGTGATGGAAACGGCTCTTCTTTTGATGATAGTAGTGATGATGATGATGATAACGCTGACAAGTTTACATATGAGAAGCGTGACTCAAGTAAGGGTGGAGAGTCGAGCTCTAAGATTCCTGGAGAGAATGTGGATGATAATATCTTCTGGAATGAGAAATTGCAGTCGTTGTCTGAAGACGATAAGAACAAGTATCGCCAGATGCTCACTGATCGAGTCTGGACGATCGACATGACTAGCAGATTTCCAGAGATATTTGAATCGAACAATAAACTATTCGAGTTGGAGTTTGATGACCCTGATCTTGAGGATGGGGAAGTTTCTGCGGCAATTTCAAAAGAGATACTTGAGGGTTTAGCAAAGCAAGTAGGAAAGACTTTGGAAGAATTACTTGCTGACAATTTCATTTCGAAGATACCTGAGAAGGAAGCCGGTAATCATTCTGATGACCGTGACGTTCCTGCGTTTGAGGAAGTTGAAATGGAAGATATTACGAGTGAGGAGTATCCACAATACTTCAAGACTAATCAAGATTGTGGGTTTCCTGGATTCTCAGATGAATTGCTAAATCATGCCGAGAAACTTGCGAAAGAGAAGAGTAAAGCGTTTGAAGACGAAATCTTTAAAGGGCATAACAAACCACGGTTCGAGCAGTCGGGGAGTTTGAAGGAATTCTTAAAGAAGTTGAAAGAGAAAGAAAACAATCGTCCGAAAGCTGAAATTCAAGGAAGCTTTTACAAACTTCATAATGGTATTTTCAAAGGTCGTGCATTGGCCTGGAAGTTTGTTAAGGAATTGAGATGCTTTGCAGTAAAGTGGGAGAAGGGGATCTTATATTTCGACAAGTTTCATCACTTGAAGACTCTTCCCTATTGGGCAATCCGTGATATTTGTCGTCACCGTTTAACGGGAGCGTCAAATAGTCAGATTACCTACTTTGCTGAGAAAATGACTAGAGAAAGCCGAACCAAGTGGGATTTGTTTAAACCACAATATCCTAAACGTATTGTTCACAAGAAGGATATTGATCAGATTACAGGTATGCCCAAGGTGACGTTAAAGTACAAACCACCGCGAGTGTTGAAAAAGATTCCTTTGTTGCCTGTCCCACAACACTTCGCCAAAGATTTCATCTGGTGGTATTATGATTGGAAAATTGCAGAGGCCGTGATTGTGTTGAAAGACGGAGAGAAGAACTACAAGAAAGTACACATTTTTGATCCCATGTGGTTAATAAACTGTTCACATGAGGATATAATCATGTTGTTCTACAATCCGATCTATTCTGATGCGAAGGATGCTGAGCAAGCTGGAAAGTACCAACGTGTGGTATTTCTGTGCTTTGCATATGACATCAATGCTGGGTGTGACTATGGCGAGAAGCTGGGAAAGTTTGTTGAGAAGCAAAAGGTGCCTGAACTGAAAAAGAAGAAGTAAACGCAATTTCAGGAACCGGTGTTGACAAAAGAACAGCAGATTCAACGACACATCAGACTGATGAATATTAGAATGGACGAACAACGTCGACAACAATCCAAGCAATAGTCGAGGGGGAGTTTGTAGATGCAAAAGTGCGACTAATGCTTCGGATTGGACTACAAACTTATTTTGGTGATAGTCGTGGGTGCGAAGGAGTTTATGAAGGTGCGAAGGAAGCTTTTTGTAGGTACGAAGGAAGAAGAAATGGTGCGAAGGAAGAAACTGTGGACGAATGTGAATATACTTTATTGTAGAGCTTGGTTCGACCAATCTGTTTGGGTGAACCTGCACATTCGCACAATCAATTTGGGCGAATGTGCAGTCTATAAATAGACAAGTTTGATTTTTGAATGTAACTTTTGGTCATTATTATTCCCTCCACTTTCTGATATTCTCTCTAGTGTTTTGTTTAACTCTTTTAACGTTCATACCTTGTTTGTAATCATATTTCAACGTGTAATCGAGTTGTTAATTAATGAAAAGCTTTTGAAAATGATGATCTGTGTGTTTTAATCTGTTTGACTATTATTTTGTGAAAGTTTTAGGGATTCCGCACCTAAAACTAACTTGTTTGATCATTCTTTGTTGTTATACGATCCTTTCATGCACATACATAAATATTGTTTATTGTTTGGATTTAAAAATATGTAAACATTTTACTTGGGAACTACTTTTACAACAAGCAAAGTTTTGAATAACTTAAGTGTTCGAATTTGGAAAAGAAGCGACACTTGTTATGGATCGGTTTTAAATAACTTTACTTATATTTTCATCAAAGAGTATTTTCCTAAAATATAATTAAAAGAAGAGCTACGGCTCGGGATAAGTTATACGTTTCATAATATAGTCCAACGTGGTGTACACACGAATAGTGACAAGTGCACAACTTGGGTACTATGTTGTGTGTTAACGCATAAGTAAGATAAGTCACGATCGGTTCGTCGAGTTAAAGCATATTAGTACTCGAGTTATTACACACGAGTCTAGATAGTTGGATAAACTATCTTTTAGCCGGATAATAGGCTAGGTTTATATGTGTTAGACTTTTAAGGTGTCCTTTGTTGTAATAGGGCACGAGGAACACATTTAATATAAACCTTACATGCATTTTATCCGATCATAAATGAACAATCTAATCTTGTTTTTATGTTTAACTATAAATGGTGAAACAATTAATCAACACATGGTTACATAAAGCTTATTTACCCAAAATAATCACCAACTCAAAGCCACCATATTTTCTTTCTTTTCTTCTTCTTTTTTCCCAGCCCTTGTGCACCTCCCATGAGTCTTTTCTAGTCTTGTTAAACAACCACACAATCCAAACACAAGCTTCACATCCCATAATCCAAGAGTTAGTACTTTGAGTCTTTGATTTAACAACACAATTCCTTCCTTTTTCCTTGATGAAATCGGCCAAGACAAGAAGAACAAGGAACATTATGATGATCATTTACAAAAGTGGTAAGATTCCCTAATAACCCTAACCTATGAAAGATTACTTACCCTAATTAACTATCACCACTTGACATTGTGATTTCCTTCCCCTTTCTTCCTTATTTCGGCCGAAACACCCCCACCCCATATCAAATCATGTTTTGTCCCTTAATCACAAGACACTAGGATGTTTATGTAAGATCACATCACTAACCTCCACTTGATACCTTGTATTGTCACTAAACACTTGATAAGATCTCCTAGTTGAATGTGATGACTTACCAAAGATGGCAAGATCTCTTAAACCCCAAAGATCCATAGAAGATTTCTAGCTAAACATAGTTGATTCTTGATCTTTCCTTGTCCCTTCCTAAACCCCCCCCCCCCTTTAACCACCCAAATTCTTTTTTTAATCCTAACACTAAGCAAGTCAACCCCTAATTAAGCACATGTTGGATAAAACTCAAGGATGATCGTATGAATTGTCACATTTGCTAGATTCTAACCCAACATAATCATGTGTTTAGTCCATGTCATTTGAGGTGTTTAGTTGGCAAATATAACTTGATTTGAAGCAAATCTATGACGGACTTTACACAAACATGGAAAGATCTTGTAAAACATTAGGATTGAGGATAGTTGACCTTCTCCATTAGGAAACCATCACCTTTTCTTCCTCTTTTCCTCCCTCTCCCCCTCTCTCTCGCCGCCCCTTCTCTCTCTCTCTCTCTCTCGGATCTCTCTCTATCTCTCTCTCACCCTCTTTTTTTCTATAAATAGTGGACACCTTGGTTGAACCTCATTTGCATCACCACCCTTAATCACTTGCAAACACACACTTACACTTAAACTCTCCTTAGTTCCAAGCTTGTCTAGTTCAGGACCTAAGTATGGTATGAACATTCATCTATCTTTTTATTCCATAATTATTATTTATCTTCATACACTAGTATTCACCCACACGGCACACCCATGATGTAGATACCATGTATAGGCCTACATTATCTTAAATCACAACTTATAAAACATGTTTTATGAAAACATATTAAAACTTGACTATTTATGTATGTATGCGTGAGGTGTGTATACATAGATATGTATGTTTTGTCACAAATACTTGTATATTGAAATGTTTAACCTATACGTGTACATATGTATGAATGTGGAAAGCCCCGCTTATGGCTGTGCGCATATAATGTATATATGTGTGGCCACCGGGGGACAAAAGTATAGTTGCACTAATTTTAACGTTATTTTACTAATTTCGTGAAAAATAGCGTTAAAAACGATGGACGGTTAATCATGTATCATGTGGTGGCGTTGATAGCCAACAGACAAGGAGGTACATGCATAAATCAGGTTTGTCCCGATTGCTAAGCATTATGTGCCTTATGTCTAAGACTTGATACAAAACCACTATCGAGTCGGAGGTCTCACTGGTAACAGCCTCTCTATTCCCACGGGGTAGAGGTAAGGCTGTGTACATCTTACCCTCCTCAGACCCTACCTTAGCTTTTGCTATTGGTGGGATTAACTTAGTATGATGATGATGATGATGATGTATGAATGTGGAACATGTATGTGTGTGCTCATAGGTATATGCGCGTGTATATATATATATATATATATGTATAATAAGTGTGTGTGTGTGTGTGACAAATCTATAAACATAGCTATTAATGTGTGTGGACTACCAAGATGCATATGTATATGGGTATGTATGTACAAGGGTAGAGCTCATAGACATGAATGCTTATGGTTATACATGGAAATGCATACATAGAGAATTCATGTATGTATAAACGCATAGGTATACATGGACACACATGTACATGTACATAAGATCTTGCATTGTTCAAAAGATAACATATATAGTTTTGTACCAAGGGTAAGCATGTGTTTAATAAATAACAACATTTTTAGGAACCAAGTGTAGAAAATTGGTTTTCCTATCAAAACTACTATTTTCGAGTAACATAAATGTCACCAAGGAAACTAAACCAACTTACCACAATAGATTGGGTGAACCATGGATACAAAGGAATCTTTCTCTAGACCTAAAGTGTCCATATAGGTATATAGGACGTGTAGGTCAGACCCACTAGTTTATCGGACGCTCGTACTTGCTAGACTACATGCGGACTTGAGGTGAGTTGACGGCCCCTTTTACTGTTTTATATTTGGGGGGAAAAGCATGCGTTGTTTACTAGTTTTAGAATGAATTCCTAGAAGACCGGTGTACATGAGACAATATGTTTAGAGTACTCACTAAGCTCTCGTGTAATTAGTTTATCGTTACCATTAGCTATGGATTTAGCCTAGAAACGCTTGAATAGATCTATTGGGTTGACACACCCACTCTTGGTTAGTCGCTCTAACCCTGATACATAGGGCAAAAGAGTTCTTGTATTTCTTTTATGATGATACATTCCCTTTATTGTGCGATGTGCGAGGCACCGCTCGTTAAGGTTTGGTTATGGAATCATGATCGTTTATTATCATTGATCTTAACTAGACAATGATGGGTCATTCATGGATTTCATTAAACTTTACATTTTCGTTTATTTCAAAGCCTGTGAACTCACCAACATTATGTTGACAAAGTTTTTATGCATGTTTTTCAGGTAACTAAGCTATGGATGGAACTTGGGATTCGTTTGGGCATTCATTCACCATTATCACTATTTGTGTTTTCAAAACTCATGGTCCTATGTATGGTTTTAAACAATGTTTTGTAATGGTTGTACTCGTCGAACAAGTGTGGTAATTTTATTATTGAATAAAACTAAATGTTTTCTCAATTCTTGTGCTTAAAAACCTTTCGTGGTTGCATCCCGTGTTTCCGCCTAGGCGGGGTGTGACATTTAGTGATGAGACACATGGAGACCTACAAGGGTACACCAGTTACGAAGTGGAATTGTGGCTTTTCTAAGGTGTGCAACGAAAAAGGGTGAATTGTTGGGGACGCAAAGAAGAGAACTTAATGAACTAAGGAGGAAGTACGTTGTAAAGATCCTACTAAGTGATGTTAATATTTACAGACCGGATGTTGAGTTAGGTGTGGACCAATATTCCTACTTACCAACTGCTACTAGGAGAGGATTGGAGAAGACCGCGTTTGATCGAATTAGTGAACGTTTAGGGCGGTCAATGGGAAAAAAGTGACTTTAATTTTGTGATTAGGAAAAATATGTGTTTATCTTAATAACACAATATGTTTTAGATTATGTCTAGAATATGTTTTGGATGATGGTACATTGTGTTTTTTGATATTTGATCTTAAGAAAACGTCACTATTATGATGGTACTTTTTTTTTATTTTACACACAGCTATTGTAAAATCACTGATTCTTTAAAATGCTTACTTTGCCTACGTACATAACTTGTTAACAAAACAGTCTATAAAACACTACTTATTCGTATAATGGTGTAAAAAGGGTTGTTATTTTTATTAAAATAAAATGTACAAAAAGGTGATTATTCGCCAAAAGGCTTACTTCGCCTACCTAAGATGTTGGTAAGATTTTACACATGGCTATTATAGCACATCTAAATCTTTTTTTGTATCAACCTATTAATGTAAAAAAAACATTCTATAAAACACTACTGATTCATATATGTTAAAACCAATCGAATTTACATATGTTAAACCCCCTCTATAAAACACTACTGATTTTATACGTTAGAAAACCAACCATAACCTTTAACTCCTTTTATATGATGTTGTAGATAACATGTTGTTATTCAATACTAGCTTGTTATAAAACACACTTGGTATTGGAAAAACATTGTTGATGTCATATAACACACCTGATACGATGCTTATTAATTAAAAAAAATACAAATCACAGTATTAAACTTAAATACAAACAAAACATAGAATCAGCATACTTCTTATAAAAATTATACGACTCCTCAACTGTAGCAAACACAATTCCAAGCAGAGGAATAATTGATTTGTCTACTACAGCAGGTAAATACATCTTATTTTGCGAAATATGTGATATATGTTCTATCCCCACTGGAATGTAAGATGATACACATGTATTAAAAAAAGGAAATGTATCATAAATAAACTATATTAAACACTCCTTTTCTAATTTATAAAACACACTTAAAACTAAACTAAACAAAACCAAAACAGTAAATCCTTATTTTAAAACAATACAAAAAGGATATCTAACACACCCTCCATTTTCTGTTAAAGTAAAAACACCTTAAAAACTACCATAAACGCACCATATGCCTATACATATACAGTTTTAAAGAAAACACTACTGGTTCGTATCCGTTAAAAACACTACTGATTCATATATGTTAAAAAAACACTACTGGTTCGTATAATTTTATAACATACTTAAATATGCAGACAATTCACATGTTACTACATTTACATTTCAACAACTATAAACAAAACAACCACACAATGAAGCCTTGAAAATACATCCAACAAACACAACATGTTAAAATAACCACCAATTCAAATGAAATACACAATGAATTAAATCGATTGAATATTGTATATGTTAAAAAAACACTACTGGTTCGTATAAATTTATAACATAGATACAAATTCATATCGGGTGTCCTCCTCAACATAATGAAACAACAAAAACACACAACAAATCTTTGATTACACATCCAACAAACTCAAATTAATTAAATAACCACCAAATCAATGAAAATACACAATGAATTAAATGATTGTTTTAGAAATCACATAAGAATTTGTATCTTGATCGTGATAAAGAAAAACACCAAATCGGCTAAAAAACTGACATAATGCTTATCAATCGAACCATCTTGTGTAACTTCTGCCATAACAATAATCAATCGTGTTTCCCTGATGTTATCATGATTTTTTGAAAATAATATTATTGAATAACAGGAAAAAAAAAGTATGTGTGGATCTTTAGTAGGTTGTTGATGATTGTATGAAATGGATATTGAGTTATTTGTGTTTGAATATCTTATTAATTAGTCATATAACTTTTGCTAAAATTGTGAGATTGGAATATTTGAAAAGGTATAGAAAGTCTATAGTGCCCCTAATCTACCTGAAAGTTTCAAAAAACCATCTTTATTGAATATGCTTGTAACTAACCAAGCATATTCAATAAAGAATAATCATGACTAAAAATTCAAATGTATACACACCATTCAACCAAAATTCCAAATATTATAAATTTACATTAAGGTTCATGTACATCAAAGTGATACAAAAATACTAGTCACAAGTGACCATCATAAAATAACTAACGCTCACTTGGGGATACAATCATGGTGCGATTACTAGTGACCAACCAAAGCTAAAGTAGTAAAGTGTGGTTTTATACATATGGTTCTTGATCTAAGTAGACAACCATTGATCCTCTTGGTGCTAGAATGTAGTAGAAAGGGCATGAGAATCGGCTCCTGGATGGAATAATGTAGTGGTGTAGAATTTTAGGGATGTTTCAAGTGCGGTAGGGGAAACTATGCTTATAATAATGATTATGGGTCATGTATATCCATAGCCCTGATAACTTCTGTCACCAATTCGAATAATACTAATTGTCAGGTTTTTTCCGTGTTAGGCAAACTATTCTGCTACTCCGAAACGTATGAATGACCGGTTTTGTTGTGCATAGTTTTGCACGGTCGTGTTTCCTTCAGCACACCCATGCTTGGTTCAACACACCCATTGTCACACCCCGACAGCGCACAGCGGAAAGCAAGTCATGAGGTAACGGAAGTTGTTTCCACGAAGTTTAGCAGATCACATTTAGTTACGTGTGGACATCTTGCTAACACCCTCTAGTGAAACATTGTTTTAATTTCGTGGTCGATGAAAGTTGTTAAAAACATAAAAACACGTTTTACCAAGATGAAGCAAAAATTTAAAGTTAACATTGTATTACAAAAACACAAGATAACATAGTTTTAGATAATTTATTAGATATTTAGGTCACAACATCATGTCCACCGTAGTGCCCAGCCAAACCACTCTCTAATAACTCATGCATCAGTACTTGAAAAACATGCTTAAAAATATCAACATAATGTTGGCGAGTTCACAGGTTTTAGTGCAATAATAAACTTTCAGGTTTAATAATAACGTATGATCAATTATACTAGAAGAGAACCAAGTAGACTCGCGAAAATCTACTAGCATGATGTATCCTAAGGCTCCTAATCAAACCATAACTATGTTTCCCGTGGTGACCTCTAGTCCAAGAGGTGCCTTTTGGAGTTTACATTCTCCTTTCCATAGACATCGCCCATTGCTAGTCAGGGAATCAGAGGGGGCGTCAACCCAATAGATCTACAATATAAACAACGGCTCTGCTTGGAGGGCTAATGATTAAGAAGTGTTGGGAGTGTATCAACCTGCCGGGACACTGGTGTCACGTAAACGTTCCACCGGTGCACAAACCTAAGGCCATCAATTGCTCTATGTTTATAGTCTAACTAATCATACAAGCATGTTAATCCCCCGATATATAAAAACGTTCAAAAACATTTAAAAGAAAAGGGGCCGTGAACTCACCTCAATGCAACAATCTCAAGTATTTTCCAATTCCAATTTACAATCGTTCACCTATTAACATCCCATACCGTAGGGCCAATTCAGCAATCATACTAAGTCTAATTAATTTATTCACCAAATTTATCTTGACTTAGTTAACCAATAATGTTGAATTTTTGTTATCCCTTACCCTATTAACCCATTGGTGACATGTGACGCATGGTTAAGTCTAAACGTCGCATGGTCCATTTAACATTCATTTAGATATTCACATATACTTTCACGGTGTCACATTATTATCATATATCATATTTTAACACTTAGTTCTAACATGCAATTCAATCCTAGACATAGATAGCATACTAGAACATATTTACACACATTTCATATCAAATGCTTACCAATATTTCATATCATCTTATGATTCTTTTATAGATCCTATTTAGGTCATAAAAAAAGTATATAATTCAGGTAACAACATTATTTTTGCTGCTCTAATCTTGCTACATTACGTTAATATTTTATGCCTTATAATCACGTTTCGGGCCACTTTCAGGGCATAGTTTTGCACTGTAAGCGTCCTTTATCAAGGTAAACATCTATTGTACCTTGATTAGTGATTTTTATACAACATTTTGCACTTATATATTCATTTTACATCAGATCTACATGCATGCATTTCAAGTATACAAATTCATCAATGTTATACATTTTAACGCGTCTTTTGCAATTATTCTCAAGCTTTTGTCTTAGGTCTTTCATGTTAACTTCATTACACCTTATTTATCACCAAAATAAGTTATAAAAACCTGTTTCAAATCAGTTTTATAAAATCATCTTTCAAAGCTTAGTTTTTGGCGTTTTAAGCCAAAAAACGGGTTCCGATCGTACATGCAAGGTTTCCCAAGCGTGTAGACCCTATCAAAACTTGTTTTACACTATTTTAGGTTTATAAAATCCTTCAAAATATCATTAAGATCAGACCTGAGTTTAAGCCCAAAATCATTTGCAAACTCATCAATGAATAATACCCATTTCAAGTCTAGATACATTAACAAGTCATATTTCACATATATTAATAAAAATCCCCTTTTTATAAGTTATGAATAACATCATTATGTGATAATTTTTCAGATTTATGTTACTTATGAAAACCTTCTTGCATGTAGTTAAAAACCAAGGATCTTCATCATCCAAGCATTAAAACCAATAAAACAAACATTCCAAGACTTATATACACACCCACGCATACATACATGCATGCATCCATTTATTTAATCTCCTTTCATTTCCCCATTAGTTTTAGTTTTTAGAAAACCTTTGTTTATTTGGTGAATACTTATATAAAAACTAGAAATAATGAAATAGTTTAGTTTAGTACTCACCCTGATAAAGATTTATGGGTTTTTGCTTCTAAAACTTGTAGTTCTTGAACCTTTAAACCTTCTAATCACCCAAGAGGTTAAAACCTTCAATCATTCTTGCTCATTTTGATGATAATATGATCAAAACAAGGAAAAATGGTGGGGAAGAGGGGGTTTTCGGTTTGGGGAGGGGAGAGCAATGTTTATTATTAAATATAACAATAATAATATTAAAAAACAATATTATAGTGAGGGAGAGGGGCGGACCGAAGGGGAGGGGGGTTGGGTATATTATTATTTTTTTATAAAAACTTTAACATAATATACACAATCTAACCTTTTATAAAACCTTAAAATATTAAATACATAAGGTTTTCACCCTTTAGTCAATAATAATAATATTCCCCAATAATGATTATTCATTTTGTACTAACCAATTCCTATCGGAGATTTCCCCATCGTACCGGGTCTCAGTTTCGTATCATAGCTTTGAAAACGCGCAACTACTAGACTTGGACAATTTAGAAATCACCGTTTAACCCCTCTAACGATTATAATAATCATGTTCACCCATAAAATATCATGTTATGTCAATTCACACATTACGGGATAATTAGACTTTCTACCGTTAGTCGGGTCGTCACCAAGGTTTAATACGGTAATTTATCACTATGTGACACGAGACTACTAAAATTCCCAATAAATTTCCAACAATATTCATTCCCAATAGTATCTCTTTAATTATAGCCAAATTAAATTTAACACATAATATGCAATCATATTTACAGTTATTATACTCGTACGGATAGTACCTGGATTTTTACCGGTTGTGACACCCATGCTTCTTCCTTAGTTTATGGGGTTTATATGATAAATTTCTATATGTGTAGGATAAATGTAGAATAATTTTGACATGTGTAAGATAAATGTATAATAATTTCAGTATATGTAGGATGAATTTTGATATGTGTATGATAAAATGTTAATGATTAATTAATTAGAGAGAAAAATATTTAATGTGAGGTAAATTAAACTTTTTAATCTTATACCATTATGTTATTTCTTATTTCTTTTCTCACATTAAAAATCTTCTTAAATGATCATCTCTTTCTCTCTCTCTCTCTATATATATATATATACTAGTGGGGAACCTGCGCGTTGCTGCGGAGTCGACAATTCGGGGCGGGACACACCATGAGTGTACTTATTGGTTGGCAATATTACGATACCATATCGGTACCAACACACGTTATAGCAACCACGATAGAAAGTGACTCTTGACAATCAAGTTTACGACCAATGGTGATCACATATCAATGCTTAGTAGCAGTCTAATTACTTTTGGTCCATTAATTGCTTATAATACATACTAATTTAGCATACAATAAGATTTCAAATAAATTAACTAAACCTATGATTAGGAACAGTTGTAGTTGCTTACAATATATAAAACATGATGATCCTTCTTAGTTTACACACAAATGGTGGGGTATAGGTGGTCTGGTTCTTTTTGGCATAATTTGTGTACCTTTATTAGACGCATCAGTTGCCCTCTTTTTGTATCGTTTGTTGTTATTTGATGGTGCGCTATTGGAAGTGGTTGCTCGTCTAGGTTTGGTGTAATGATTTTCCATGTATGGTTTGTTTTGTTTTGTGTGTAGTTAATGTCTTGCTGGATTGCTTCGTTATATTTTTAGTATATGGAAGTTTCTCTTCGTTGCTAAAAAATCTATATAAAACTGATGAGTTAGTACTCTTCATTAGTGTTATATGTGAATATAATGATTCAAGGCTAATTACTATTTCTACTATTTTCTTAATTTATTTATTTTATTTTAGCTTTTTATGATTTCTTCACAACACTAAACTTAACTCTAGAACACCTTAGAACAAATAGCCCACCTGATGAATTGATAAACAACAACATTAGTAACCCTTTTCTACACACAAAACCAGAAAAAAAAAACCATAAAATCTTCTTAAATGATCATCTCTTTCTCTCTCTCTCTCTATAGTATATATATATATATATAGGGTGAGGTTCCTGTACAAAGTGCATTTTTCGTACAAAGTGTGAGAAGTCTATATAAGCATTGTGTTTTAAATTTTAGGCATGATGTTTTATGTTCCTTTGGCATAGTATTATATAGAAAAACACAAAAATTAACAATTTAAAACACTAATTAATGTATTCTCAACATGCAATCTAAAACACCCTACAAAGATAGTAATCAGTGTGTTTTAAATTTAATGTCTAGAATACATTTGATTGTGTTTTAAATTGTAACGTTTGGTGCTTTTCTATATAAATCAATGCGAAAGGAATAAAAAACATTATAGCCAAACTTTAAAACACAACGACTATATAGACTTCTCACACTTTGTACGAAAAATGTACTTTGTACAGGAACCTATACCTATATATATATATATATAGCGGAAGTATAGGGAAAAAACCCTCCCAAATGGAAAAACCCCAAGAAACCCAACTCTTGGTCCATGTTGTGCCACATCATCCAAGTCAATATTACACCATATTATTTATAAGGGGTAATTTAGACATTTACACTATCCCTTTTCTCTCTCTTCCTATATATATTATTTTTCCCACCTCTCTCTCTCTCTCTTCATTTCTTTTTTTTTTCAAATTCAAATGCAGAGTATTATCTCTCTACCATCCTCTCTCTGTCTCTCTCTAGAACAACAACAGAGCATCTCTCTACCACCACCACCGCCGCCGCCACAACAGAGCATCGAATAATAATAATCCGGCATAGGTACTCTCTCTCTCTCTCTCTCTCCTCTTTTCTCTCTTTCCTCTCCCCTTTTTACTACCCTGTTCGTGCCCCAAAGTATCTGTTCGTGCCACAAACTATAGATCTCCATGATTTTTATAACAATAAATTAATTATAATAACAAAAAGTGTGCACGTGTGTGGAAAGATAGTGTATATATCTTCATTTTGAAGATTCTTTTTATTAAATCAAAGTAGTTTTAAAACCATCCCTGCAACATGTTTTGGAACGAGATGACTTTTCTGTCTAGTTATAATTATTATTTGTCTATCATTTCAAGAAGGCATGATTTTTGTAGTGTTGTTTTTTTTCTATTCATTCGTGAAAAAAAAAATTCGTGAACTGTTTTGTATAAGTGATTTTTTTTACAAACATAAACTTAATTTCATAGTTCACAAAGATCTAGATCTAGTTATTATTTAAATTATATATATACATATATATATATATTGGTTGAATAATAAAACGGATTATATATGTTAATTTATATTAGGCTTTGACTTTTTGACTGTTGAAATTTATATTATGGTGATGGTGGTAACAAGTGTTTGATTTTTTTGGAGATAGTTTTTGGTTGCATACCAAGTGTTTGATCAAATGTTTGAATGAAGAAAAAAAACTTATGTTAACCTTTTTGATTTTTATTATTATTATTATTAGTTTTGTTTATGTTAGATTGTTATTGGATTAGAGACATGTGGTTGATAGATCACATGTGATTGATGAATAAGTGTGTAGTCTTTTATGTTAGTATATGCTAACACATGTTTGTGATGTCCCATTTGAGTATGATACACTTGGCATTGCAGATTTGGTGTTGTTTATACACATGTTAGTGATGTTAACACATGCTAGTATATGCCCAACTAACAGGTGTTAGGGTCTATATGACATACGTTTTTTTTTCAGTAAAACATGTAAGGCTCGTTTTTTTTTTAAAACATGTAGATAATATATAAACATCCATTATATATATATATATATATATATATATATATATATATATATATCCAAAACGTCAAGTTCACAACGTGCCAACAACCTTGGCGACACTAGTTAAGTTACAAAAGACAAAGCCTAAGTTGGCTACCATGTGAATCTTTGACCCATATCCAAACCATATACAAAACATTAACCATTTGTTTTTAAAAGACTCAAAGATCCTAACACAACCATGGTACCCAACCCAAAAAGAACGCGAGCGTGCATAACCCATCCTTGCTTGAGACTTGATCTTCATTCATGTGCTTTACCTATTTCAAATCAACAAAGCAAACATTTAGTAGGTTATAAACCATATGATCATCTTATCCAAGGGACCCAAGAAGTCCATGGAATCACAATGAAATCCTTACTTCTACCATTTTGACCCGTTAAGGGTATTCCTACCATTTTGACCCGTTAAGGGTATTCCCACCATTTTGACCCGTTAAGGGTATTCCTACCATTTTGACCCGTTAAGGGTACTTCCACCGTATTGACCCATCGAGGGTGTTCCTACTATTTTGACCCGTTGAGGGTGTTTCCACCATCTAAATCATTCTACCCATTTATACCCTTCTTAGCCACAAGGATACTACATGTTACTTCCATTCTACCAAATTCATTCACAAAATGCATACATAACAATTATGACTAACATACTCGTTAAACTACATAGTTGGTAGTAACCAACTTACCTTTGTCGTGTGCGCCTTGCTCCTTGTAACCGCTAGTACCTTCCACCTTCACACCTACATAGTGAAGGAATTCATACTTTAGCTTTTCGTACTTTACCCTTTACCATTCTAGGTTCAAGGTAGATAAACTAGCATAATCTTATAGCTATATCATCTACCATCATATTCATCATGTATTTTTCCCACAATTTCTCCTATTCTAACATACTAGGCATTTCATCATACAATTGGTGTGCATATCCATACATTTAAGTGGTCATAACATTCCATGACACAACATTCCCAATTCTATACTTATACTCACAATTCTTCATGAATTTCTTAACAATAAGCATAATCAATTGAGCTCTCATGAGATTAAGTTCCTGTTTGACTTTTAAAAAGTCAACAGAAACCTTCATTCCAATACCCACTTAACACATTCTCAATTCAACCCTATTACAAGCAATTAACATACAAATTTCTTCAATTTCACACTACTACACATAACAAGCATGCTTTCTAACCACAAGAAGTAATTATCACAACATATTCATGAAACCCACCATACTACTTCCAAACCTTACAATTACTAGTTCTACAACTTACCAATAATATTAGGGCCACTAGATGGTTATGAACTCTTAGACATGCAGGGATTTGGGGATGATCCCTTGCTCTAATTTTCTGCTATGGATGGATGTTTGGGAGTCCTCTATGTCGCCTCCTCTCTCTCTCTCTGCGTATCCTTTCTTTTCCTTTTTTCTAAACTCCCAAATTTTTCCTTCTAACCCCCTTATCTAGTTAGTCTTTCAATCCTCCCAAAACCCACCCCTCAAGAAGAGTGTTGGGTCATGTTTAACCCCTCCCCTTTTTACCAACTAAGTTCTACCAAATTAACCAAGTAGCTAACTTGGTTAAATTTTTATTTTTGTTACATGTACCACTACAATGCATTACTTACAACTAGGGGTACACACATATACATACATACATCCACGCATACATACGTACCCGCAATAACATATATATATACATATATACATACATACCATATTATCATTAATTTAATATTTTTGGGGTGTTACAAGTCTACCCCCCTTAAAAAGGTTTCGACCCCGAAACCTGGATACGTACCGAAAAGAGCCGGGTAGTGTTTCCGCATTTCTTCTTCGGATTCCCACGTAAGATCCGAACCCTTCCGATATTGCCATTGAACCAAGACTTGGTTTATGGTCTTATTTCGCAACCGCTTCACCTTGAAATCTTTTATAGCCACCGGTTTTTCTACGTAATTCAACTTGTCGTCTACCTCTATGTCTTCAAGAGGCACGTACGCGGTTTCATCCGCGAGACATTTTCGTAACTGGGACACATGAAAGGTGTCATGGATCCCGCTCAAGGATGGCGGTAGCTCCAACCGGTAAGCCACTTGCCCGACCCGTGCCAAAATTTTGAAGGGTCCTATATAACGCGGGCCTAACTTCCCGCGTTTACGAAATCTGATGATGCCCTTCCAAGGGGAGACTTTTAGCAACACAAAATCTCCCACTTGAAATTCGATCGGTCGTCTCCTACGATCCGCATACGCCTTTTGTCGGTCTTGAGCGGCTTGAATCCTAGCCCGTATTAGGCTAATTTTTTCGTTAGTGAGAGCCACCAAATCACTTGGAGCTAACTCCCGCTGACCCACCTCCCCCCAACACACCGGGGTTCTACATTTTCTCCCGTATAACATTTCAAATGGTGCCATTTGGATGCTGCTGTGATAGCTATTATTATACGAGAATTCCACTAATGGTAGGTGTTCATCCCAACTTCCCCCAAAATCTAGGACACATGCCCTCAACATATCTATGAGGGTTTGAATGGTTCTTTCGGTTTGTCCGTCAGTTTGGGGGTGGTAGGCGGTACTAACCAACAACTTCGTACCCATTTCTTCTTGGAACCTCCTCCAATACCGGGATGTGAATCGAGTGTCCCGATCCGACACAATAGACACGGGTACACCATGCCGGGATACAATCTCATTCACATAAATTTCTGCCATCCGTTCGGAGGTGTAAGCCTCCCGGATAGCCAAAAAGTGAGCGCTTTTAGTGAGTCGGTCCACCACTACCCAAATCGCATCATAACCCTTCCTTGTCTTTGGTAATTTTGTCACGAGATCCATAGTGATCTCCTCCCACTTCCACACCGGGACCTCAAGTGATTGTAATTTCCCGTAAGGCTTTTGGTGTTCGGCTTTGACTTGAGAGCAGGTCAAACATTTCTCCACATACTTAGCGATGTCGCGCTTCATTCCCGGCCACCAATAGTCTTTCTTTAAATCCCGATACATCTTGGTCGCCCCCGGGTGGATTGAGAACCGGGATTTGTGGGCTTTGTCAAGTAGTGAAGTCTTGACTTCACATGTCCAAGGGACCCATACCCGCCCATATCGGGTCTTCATCCCATCCGCATTCTCTTCCAACTTGTCTATCATCCCTTTCATTCTTATCTTCTTTGGGTCATTGGCTTGCAAAGCCTCGACTTGGGCCTTTCGTATCTCACCCAAAAGGGTAGGTGTAATTACAACACCCAAGGCCTTAACTCGAATCGGGGGTGGGTATTCCTTCCGACTTAGAGCATCGGCCACCACATTAGCCTTGCCCGGGTGGTACACGATGTCACAATCATAATCCTTGATCAACTCTAGCCATCTCCGTTGCCTTATGTTGAGATCTTTCTGTTCGAAGAAATACTTGAGGCTTTTGTGATCGGAATATATGGTACATTTTGTCCCATACAGGTAATGCCTCCAGATTTTCAATGCAAACACTACGGCCCCCAATTCCAAATCATGGGTTGGGTAATTACATTCATGGGGTTTGAGTTGTCTTGATGCGTAGGCGATGACTTTCCCCCGTTGCATCAGAACACACCCCAACCCTTGATGCGAGGCATCCGTGTAAACTACAAAATCATCCGACCCTTCAGGCAAGGTCAGAACAGGTGAACTGGTCAACTTCTCTTTTAGCATTCGAAAGGCTCTTTCTTGGTCTTCGCCCCACACAAACTTTTCACTCTTCTTTGTCATCCGGGTCAAAGGTAGTGCCACCTTTGAAAAATCTTGGATGAATCTTCTGTAATAACCGGCTAGGCCCAGAAAACTTCGAATTTCACTCGGGTTCTTAGGAGAAACCCATTCCACCACCGCCTTCACTTTCGAAGTGTCTACCGAAATGCCCTTCTCATTCACTACGTGCCCCAAAAACTGGACTTCCCTCAACCAAAAGGCACACTTAGAAAATTTAGCATAAAGCTTTTCCTTTCTAAGCGTCTCGAGGACTTCCCGTAAGTGGTCCGCGTGATCTGATTCACTTCGGGAGTAAATCAAAATGTCGTCTATAAACACTATCACAAAACGATCCAACATCGAACGACATACCCGATTCATTAAATCCATGAACGCGGCCGGAGCATTTGTCAATCCGAAGGACATTACTAGGAACTCGTAATGCCCATACCGGGTCCTAAACGCCGTTTTGGCCACATCTTCTTCCCTTACCTTCAATTGATGGTACCCGGAACGAAGGTCAATCTTTGAGAACCAACTCGCCCCTTGAAGTTGATCGAATAAATCATCAATACGGGGTAAGGGGTAGCGGTTCTTTATTGTTAATTTGTTCAACTCCCGGTAGTCTATGCACATTCGCATAGACCCATCCTTCTTTTTCACAAACAATATAGGGGCTCCCCACGGGGACACACTCGGGCGAATGAAGCCCTTATCGAGTAACTCTTGAAGTTGTGTCATCAACTCTCGGAGTTCGGTGGGTGCCAACCTATATGGTGTTTTTGCAACGGGTTGAGCCCCGGGCACCAATTCAATTTTAAACTCCACTTCGCGTTCGGGAGGAAGCCCCGGAAGATCATCCAGAAATACATCCCGAAACTCCCTAACAATCGGTACTTCTTCAATCTTAGGGGTGGTGATAGTGGTATCAACCACATAGGCCATGAATGCCCTTCCCCCGTTACGCACATGTTTCATGGTCTCCACCAAGGTGCATAACTTGGCTTCGACCTTTCTATCCCCTATAAAACTTACCCGCCGCCCACTAGGTGAGGTAACGTATATGGTTTTATTCTTACATTGGAATTCCGCGTGGTGTTTGGCCAACCAATCCATGCCTATCACCACTTGGAACTCCCCCATTGTCATGGGTACCAAGTCTACCCTAAAATCCTCCCCTTCTACCGTGAGAGTACAATCTCTACATATGTTGTGTAATAAATAGTTTTTACTATCCGCAATTTCTACTTCTAATGGGCTTGCCAACGTTTCTATGATAAAGGAGGGGTGGTAAATCACTTTGGTAGACACAAAAGATCTACTTGCCCCTGTATCAAACAACGCATACATAGGAGTATTGTTGACTAGTAACATACCCGACACCACCTCGGGGTGGTTCTTTGCTTCTTCGGCGGTGATTTGGAACATTCTTCCACGAGCCTTTGAAGCTTCATTCTTCTTTCCTTCTTTCGGTGCCTCCTTCTTGAGCTTGGGACAATCCGCCTTGAAGTGGTTCATAACAATGATAACACAACTGAACCGGACTAGGGCATTTGTAAAACGGATGTCCCGTCTTCCCACAATTGTAGCACGTCTTTTGCCCCAAGCGGCATTCCCCCGTATGCGGTTTCCCACACGTTTTACAACTCGGTGTTTCTCCCTTCTTAGGATCCTTCTTGCCTTGTTCGTGCCCCTTAGCCTTCTTTGGCGACTCCCAAGTCTTTTCGGCCTTCCTCTTCTCACCCCGTTGTTCTTGTCGTTTTAATTCCGTTTCTCGTTCACGAGCCCAATCGATGAGTTCACCCAACGTGTTGCATTTCGATGCAGTGATAAACTCCCGGTATTCTGCCCTTAACATGGCATGATACCTGTTAATCTTCATTCGTTCCGTTCCCACCAATTCTGGACAAAACTTCATTTTGTCAAGAAATATGTTTGTGATTTCATCAATGGTTTCATTCTTCTGGCGGAGGTGTAGAAACTCTTCCTGAATGCGATCGATTGCAGTTTGAGGACAATGATGCTTCAGGAAGGGCTCTTTAAACTCAGCCCATGTCATGGTTCTTACTCGTTCTTGCCCCACTTCCTTACTATAACTGTCCCACCAATCCTTCGCGCGGAGTCGCAATTGCCCCGTGGCAAACATTACTTCATCTTCGCCTTCACAATGACTTCGTGCAAACACCCCCTCCATATCCGAGATCCACCTTAGACATTCGAGTGGATCTATTTCTCCCTTAAACACGGTGGGGTTGCATGACATGAAGTTTCGGTATGTACATCTCTTAACATTCTTGGAGCCGGAAGACCCCTCTTCAACCAATTTCTTCAATTCATCGAACTTGCTTGTCAACATACCTTCCACTATCCCCATGATGTTACTCTCCACCTCTTCCATTATCTTGGGGAGGTTTACTTTTATAGCCTCCCCCACTTCGGTTGCTACCATCTCCTTCAACTCGCCGTGTTGGGTACGTCCCCCACCACGTTATCACCTTCGTTCTCCATGTTTCTGAAACATTAACAACCATTTAACATGTATACCATATCACGGTATCTCAGTCATCATTCATTCTTTCTACGAAAGTAACTTTTTCTACTCCCAATATTTGGGCTTCCACATTCCTTACTACATGTATACACGGATTCACAATCCCATGTGTATAAATGCGTCTATAAACGAGTTTCGGGGTTGCTCGGGCGAGGTACGGAGGCATGACAAGCTGAAAAATCAGCATCCAAGGCTGACAGGAGGTTTGGCGTAGGGTACGCCAAAAATGGCGTAGCCTACGCCACTAGCGTAGGCAAAAGGAGGCAGGGTAGCGTAGGCCAGAACAGGTTGGCGTAGGCAAGCTGGTCTGGCGTATCCTACGCCAAAATTGGCGTAGGGTACGCCAACTGCAGGTTTGCCCACGCTTTTCCTGTTTCAACGCCATATCGTTCCTGCCCTTCTTACCCGCAATTCCCGACATTCCCGCTTCTCATTTGGTAACTCTCCCACCCATTATCCCGCACATACCTTGATCAAGTCTCGGATCGAATGCACGCCCCTACGAGCTTCCGGTTTGAGATCAAGTACCTAATATACTTGATTCGCTCAAACCTTGGCTCTGATACCAACTTGTAAGGCTCGTTTTTTTTTTTTAAAACATGTAGATAATATATAAACATCCATTATATATATATATATATATATATATATATCCAAAACGTCAAGTTCACAACGTGCCAACAACCTTGGCGACACTAGTTAAGTTACAAAAGACAAAGCCTAAGTTGGCTACCATGTGAATCTTTGACCCATATCCAAACCATATACAAAACATTAACCATTTGTTTTTAAAAGACTCAAAGATCCTAACACAACCATGGTACCCAACCCAAAAAGAACGCGAGCGTGCATAACCCATCCTTGCTTGAGACTTGATCTTCATTCATGTGCTTTACCTATTTCAAATCAACAAAGCAAACATTTAGTAGGTTATAAACCATATGATCATCTTATCCAAGGGACCCAAGAAGTCCATGGAATCACAATGAAATCCTTACTTCTACCATTTTGACCCGTTAAGGGTATTCCTACCATTTTGACCCGTTAAGGGTATTCCCACCATTTTGACCCGTTAAGGGTATTCCTACCATTTTGACCCGTTAAGGGTACTTCCACCGTATTGACCCATCGAGGGTGTTCCTACTATTTTGACCCGTTGAGGGTGTTTCCACCATCTAAATCATTCTACCCATTTATACCCTTCTTAGCCACAAGGATACTACATGTTACTTCCATTCTACCAAATTCATTCACAAAATGCATACATAACAATTATGACTAACATACTTGTTAAACTACATAGTTGGTAGTAACCAACTTACCTTTGTCGTGTGCGCCTTGCTCCTTGTAACCGCTAGTACCTTCCACCTTCACACCTACATAGTGAAGGAATTCATACTTTAGCTTTTCGTACTTTACCCTTTACCATTCTAGGTTCAAGGTAGATAAACTAGCATAATCTTATAGCTATATCATCTACCATCATATTCATCATGTATTTTTCCCACAATTTCTCCTATTCTAACATACTAGGCATTTCATCATACAATTGGTGTGCATATCCATACATTTAAGTGGTCATAACATTCCATGACACAACATTCCCAATTCTATACTTATACTCACAATTCTTCATGAATTTCTTAACAATAAGCATAATCAATTGAGCTCTCATGAGATTAAGTCCCTGTTTGACTTTTAAAAAGTCAACAGAAACCTTCATTCCAATACCCACTTAACACATTCTCAATTCAACCCTATTACAAGCAATTAACATACAAATTTCTTCAATTTCACACTACTACACATAACAAGCATGCTTTCTAACCACAAGAAGTAATTATCACAACATATTCATGAAACCCACCATACTACTTCCAAACCTTACAATTACTAGTTCTACAACTTACCAATAATATTAGGGCCACTAGATGGTTATGAACTCTTAGACATGCAGGGATTTGGGGATGATCCCTTGCTCTAATTTTCTGCTATGGATGGATGTTTGGGAGTCCTCTATGTCGCCTCCTCTCTCTCTCTGCGTATCCTTTCTTTTCCTTTTTTCTAAACTCCCAAATTTTTCCTTCTAACCCCCTTATCTAGTTAGTCTTTCAATCCTCCCAAAACCCACCCCTCAAGAAGAGTGTTGGGTCATGTTTAACCCCTCCCCTTTTTACCAACTAAGTTCTACCAAATTAACCAAGTAGCTAACTTGGTTAAATTTTTATTTTTGTTACATGTACCACTACAATGCATTACTTACAACTAGGGGTACACACATATACATACATACATCCACGCATACATACGTACCCGCAATAACATATATATATATATACATATATACATACATACCATATTATCATTAATTTAATATTTTTGGGGTGTTACAAAACATATGTTTTAGCATATGCTAACGCATGCTATTGATGTCTTTTATTATATTATATATTTCATGAATATGAGGATATTTTTTTGGTATATGGATTTGGATTAGTTCTGATATGATTTTTTAAAATTTATTATTGTTGGATTTCAAACCCTATTAATCGTATTTGAGTAGTTGTATTAACATAGTTGTAAAATTGAGTATGATACACTTGGCACTGCAGATTTGGTGTTGTTTATACACGTGTTAGTGATGCTAACACATGCTAGTATATGCCTAACTAACAGGTGTTAGGGTTCATATGACATACGTTAGTATATGCTTAACTAACATGTGTTAGGGTTCATATGACATACATTATTTTAGCAAAACATATGTTTTAGAATACACTACATATGTCAGTGATGTATCATTTAGTATTGTTTATACACATGTTAGTGATGCTAACACATGCTAGTATATGCCCAACTAACATGTGTTAGGGTTCATATGACGTACGTTTATTTCAGTAAAACATATGTTTTAGAATTCACTACACATGTCTGTGATGTCTCATTATGTGTTTTGGAGAACCCAACTAACACGTGTTATCTTTTTTTGTAGGTGAAGAGATGTTTTTGTTTTAAAGATGAAGATGGGTATCAAGAACGAAGCATAGCTAGATCTTTTTTATGTTGTTATGATAGTGTTTTTGAAAATTCACAAATAATTATGTATGTATGAAAAGTTTTTTGATACATTTTTAGTATTGATTGTTATGATCGTTTTTATCATTTATTTAATAAATACACATTTTATGTGTTCTTTTATTATGTTCTTTTAGTATATGCTTGTTAACACATGTTAGCGATGTCTCACACGAGGTTAGAATTTTGTATCACAACACTAACGTACGTTAATATTGATAATATTGATGCTGGAAAAAGTGCCATAAAGTAGGAGAGAGATTGACTTGACAAGTGTCAAATCAACCTTTTTAAACCTAGGATTCAGATAATTAAATTATAAAAATTAATATAAGATTACCTTAATGCCCTTAATCCTATTTTTTATTAAGGTGGCCCACTTGCTTTTTGATTATTATATACAAATAATCATGGACCATTGATCAAACTTGATCAATGGTCACCATAGGGTTTGCAAGGTTTTTCCAATAGATAAGGTTTCCATATTATCCCCTAGGATTAGGTTCAAATGAAAACCCCCCTTTCGTGAAAGAACCCCGACGTAAAATGTGAATTTAAAAAAAAAAAATTTACCCACCGGTGTAAAAATGGGTAACCCCACCATAAAAAAAATTACGATGGGTTTACAGCGGTGTAAAGATCTGGGCCCACCAAGTTTTTCTTATTCCAAAAGGGAATATTCCCTTTAGTACTTTATTCACCTTTAATTTTCAACCACAAATTCTTTTTAGATTAAAATAAGTTTGTGGTTTTTTTTTAATGACAAATTTCACTCTTTGTAGGACTTGAACCCATGACCTCCCCCTTAGGTGTTCCTGGAAGCTTTGCTTCTACCATTGGGCCACCAACCCCAATGGCAAAATAAGTTTGTGATTAAAAAGTGAGTTCCCATGGTTCTTTCACGAAAGTGTGGTTCTCATTTTACCCTTTCGCTATATATATATAGGGGAAAGTTAATTTGAGAACACCTATATTTCGTGCGAACCGTGAGAACGACATCTAAAACCATTCAAATTCAAAATTTCTTTTTACACTTGTCTTTATTACTAAAATACAATCTCAAAAACACAATTTACGCGTAAAAATTCAAACGTATACGAAAATAAATTGTTTTTACACATGTGTAAATTTACTGTTTATGCATGTGTAAACTGTTTCATTTACACATGTGTAAAAAGTTAATTTGAAAGTGTTTTTGCAAGAAAAGATGAATTATTTGGAAAGAAAATTAATTTATTAATGTTGTATTTTGATTATAATGAGGTTTGTATTGAAAAAAAAATGATTTTGATTGATTTTTTTACTTGTTCTCACGGTTCTCACAATATTTAGCGTTCTCAAGATAACCCTCCCCTATATATATATATAGGGGAAAGTTAATTTGAGAATACCTATATTTCGTGCGAACCGCGAGAACGGCATCTAAAACCATTCAAATTCCAAATTTCTTTTTACACTTGTCTTTATTACTAAAATTCCATCCCAAAAACACAAATTACGCGTAAAAATTCAAACGTATACGAAAATAATTTGTTTTTACACATGTGTAAATTGACTGTTTATACATGTGTAAACTGTTTCATTTACACATGTGTAAAAAGTTAATTTGAAAGTGTTTTTACAAGAAAAGATGAATTATTTGGAAAGAAAATTCATTTATTAATGTTGTATTTTGATTATAATGAGGTTTGTATTAAAAAAATTTGATTTTGACTGATTTTTTTACTTGTTCTCACGGTTCTCACAATATTTAGCGTTCTCAAGATAACCCTCCCCTATATATATATATATATATATATATATATATATATATATATGTATTTTTAGTATGTGAAATGGTAAAGTTGGAAGAAAGCATGTATTTTTTTGGTATGTGAAAAATGATTTGGGATGCTTTATTTGTTCTTTTAAACACTCTAAACAGTCATATGACCGTTAGACACACACCAACACATCACGATCATGGCCACCGCCACGATATTGAGCCATCACAGTGTGGTGATGTTGGGTGGCGGTGTTTCACGCAAGGCTGGTTGAAGGGTCATTCAAGTAAAGCGGCTGCTTTGGGCCACCATTTTGAAAGGGCCCCTTATTTTTGGTTGTGTATATTGAAGACAAAAAATCCATCGGCCATTGTGCTGGTTGTGCATGCTTCTTTGAACAATTAAAAGGCCTATTAGTGAATTATTATTTTGATAGGTTTAGAATGTTAATTAAATTAGTTTACATCAGCTAGTTGATATATTATTTTTGATAGGTTTAGACTATTAATTAAAATTAGTTTGCATATGCATGAGTGTTATTGATTTTGTGTGATTGTCTTATGCCCCTATTTTGCTAAATGCTAATCGTTTATACCATAATAGTTGAACAAAGTAGTTTTTTTACCCGAATAGTTGGGTAATTGATTTGGAAGAGGGCTCCAAAATTTTATTTTGCTTTAGGCCCCCCGAATACATTGAGCCGGCCCTGGTTTCACGCCTTAATTGGGCCGTCACCCGCATCATCAGGTATGCTCCCACCACCCCTTGTTAGTAAATGTTTTATTAATTTTATAATTTAAAGGTTTTAAATCTAAAAGAATTGATCAATTGTTTAGAAAAAAATGTGAAGGATGACAAATGGAGTCCGAATGTTTACAACATAGGTTGAGTAATGGAAATGAAGAGTGAAGAATGATGATATGACACATAGAAGATAGTAAATGATAAAGAAATCGAGTTGTGTATAACAAATAGCCTAAGGAAAGTTCTCAATGTCATCGAAAGATTAGTCTCCATGGGTATGTTGTCTGTACTTTACATTGGGTTGTTAATGGATTGAGT